>JAMWET010002511.1:0-201892 GCA_024036415.1 Prochilodus magdalenae
GCTATTTTCAGGAGCGGGTCATGGACTGCAAATGAGGATAATTATTCATTTATATCCGTATTTCAATGTTCTATTAGATGAAGTGGAGAGGATCCTCGATTATGACTTGAACTGGTAGGCAAACAGTTCGCTTTCTGCCACAAAGTCTCTCCCTGTCGATCCCTCTCGTGGAACCAGCATCTCTCTTGCCCAAATCCACGCTGAAATATGCTACCTGCCTCGGAGGCGATTCGCCAGTTTGCGGTCATAAAGCTGGATATTTTCAAACCAAACTTCGCGATATCCCAACCAAACCGAACCACGTTACAATTCCTCCGGAACCGAATAGCGGGTCTTGCCCTTTCCGCGCTACTCCCACAAAAGAAGAGAGAGAGACCACCAGAATAACACCCGGGGTCTCCCAGCTTTCCAGACTGCGTCCTCTTTGTTCATGTGATAGTAAAATCCACCCGGAATCCAGCAAAACAGATACACATATAAAATCCTAGAAACAGCAGCGATTTGGCTCCATTTTGGCGGACACCCTGATTATAATCCATGTTTATGGGACGAGAGAAGCGCATCGCCGGTCTCTTGCGGCTTTGTGCATTGTGGATGCCGTGTGCTGAGGGAGGGACTGGATCTCTTTGTTACAGTGCTGCATATTATTGGAGCTCAGCTAGAAGCTACAATAATCCAATAGGAAAAGGCTGCTTTACTTACAAGACACCAAGGCTCCTGAAAGACTAATACCCCTTCAAGCTCACACGGGGAAAGCATGTCTATATTTTAATGCTCTGATGACTAATAATAGATTATATGTTTTACAACAGATAGATTAAACGTTTTATTACAAAAAAAAAAAATGACTATACATATAATTATTAAGATCTGCAATGGAAATTACAAAAGGAGATTCTATTTTTCGTTACCAGAGTATAGTAAATATTTTTTCTTGGGCAAGGTAAATAATGATTGTCCTCTATTGAGTGTCTTACTATGATAAAATTGACTCCACGGTTATGCAGAGCATTTTATCTGCGAAACCTCCCGACAGATGCCAAAACAATGAGTTGAAATGAACTTAATTTGAGGACCAAACCTATAAGTTACGACATTACACGTGTAAGCAACAAAACAAACAAAATAAAAAAAAAAAACTGGCTGCTACTACACTGCTGCTGCTTACTACTACTAATAAATAATATAGTATAATAATAATGTAATTAATTCTAATAATCATGATTAGAAGAAGAAGCAAGAGAAGAAGTACTAAGGATGACTATAATAAGAAGCGATAAAATAGAACCGAAATGAGGATAAAAGTTGTCAACAAGATGAGCCATGGTAGTATGAAGAAAACAACAATCGTTTTATTTACCCTTAAATGGTGTTATTACTTATGTATTTCAAAATATTTTGACGCTAAAGGTGTGATGATCATCACGAGGAACGCGCAGATTGCGATAGAACAGCAACGACCAAGATAGCGGAAGAATGAATTGAATCAAATTGTCATTGTGAATAGTGCGCAGGAAACGGTCGCTGCCTAGCGTACTGGTGCTGAAAACCATCGATCCAGCGCCAGTACCACGGCATGGACAGCTCCAGCTAACCACTGTAGTACACAGCAACTCGGCAGAGGGCAAAAATTGACCAATCAGAAGCTAAACTACCACTGCCAAAACAAAACGCCCACGTAGCAATAGATACTGTCTAAGTGCATTTTGTTCAAAACATGGAACCTCTCACCTGCTGACTCTCGAACTTACCCACCGTGCCCTGCCCCCTCAGGAAGTGACGCAATCCAGCACGTACCTGAGAGGGTCTGCTGAAGTCTGTGGTGCTGCTCGGGCTTAACGAGGGTGAAATCAACTGAACTCCGACATTGGAGAGAGATAGGAGCCCCCCAGAACGATGAATCTGAGGACACATGTATCTCCAGCACATCCAATACTTAATGGGTCCGTCAGAATGTTGAGCGGATCTGAGGTTCCTGGTTGGGGTTCTATATCCAGAATCGGCTCCGTTGATTACAAGCAGCTCGAGCTGCCTTCTACTGCCCCGAGCACAGTTTCACCCGCAAGCTGAAGAAACGTCATCCACACATAATAAGGGACCGAGGCGAGAGAAGATGAATCAGATAGAGAGTCATTGTCCCGCTTTTACTTATATGATCTCTGAGCTTTTCTTCGGAGTTGAGACGGCTCATGGAAAGCCGTCCTCTATCACACGTCCACGGTGACCCGTGCTGGGACTGACACCGGTTCTCCGCTGTCCTTGATCTCTATCAGCAGTCATCTGAGAGGAGTCATCCTGCTCTGAAGATGAGCGCTAGTCCTCACCTCCCCTGTATGGAGATTGGACGATGAACAGAGAACGCGTCCGTGGCATCCGCTAGCCGGTAGGAAATCCCGGCGTTAGGGCCCGAGTAGCGTCCACTGCGGTGACCTTAGTACGAGGTGCCCTGCTTTAGCGGAGCGGGGCAAATCCTCTGATGGGAGACGAGCCATGGTACCGGAGGAGGGTAAATGTGACAGCGGGGCCTTGTCTTCTGGTCAGGATGCACAATTGGACTGTGACGTTACTGCTCAGAGAGGAGAGCCGTGATCTTTCGCATGTACAATTGACGTTCAACAGCTTAATTTCTCAAAATCAAAAGCGATATACTGTAAAATGGTGCATTCTCAGAAGTGATGTAAAAGGACGGAGGAGGTAGGAACTTGATTCAAAACGCGAATCCACGATTGATACGTGAGCACTGCGTTTTTGGTCGCTATCAGCGTCAAACGCTTTCACTGAAAAACAGCGACCCCCCAGCTGGATTATTCTCCTTTACATAGACACGAAGAGGCGGAGAAAAAACCGGGGGGTTGTTCATTTACATCCAGAATTTTAACATGACAAATTGGTGGTTTTCAAAGGATGGCGCCCCTGAGTCATAGGCAACATCTCTACGTATATTCTGGTGTGGTTTCGCGGTCTAAGCTAGAGTCAGTCACAGCGAGTAATGGTTATCAAAGGATCCGTTTGAGTCTAAATGGGAAATCCGGAGAGATACTGAGCTGGACTTTCCCATACTTTACCGGAATCCGATCGTGACATTACTTAGGCTACCACAGTCACCACTGTAGCGTTTCTAGGCCAGGACTGGGCAACGACGTGAGAATCATCTATGGAGGAATTGTCATTCGCCATCTACAATGTCTATTTGAACCGACGAATGACCTCAGTTCCGGATCCCTTTATCCTTTGCACGATATCGAATGTATTATGACTTGGTGATCTCATAATCTAAAGTTAAACCAATGTTATATCTCCCGTGTCTGGCGTTTACACTGAAAGCTGTTAACGAGGTCAGGTGTATGGCACCAAAGAGTACTGTACCTCCACGTTTAAGCCTTCGTCTAAATCGGTCGGCTTTTATAGACAGAACGCGTGGAACAACTCCAGCACCTTCAGGCACGTGCTTGCCTGATAGCAGCGAAATCAAATTTGGGTTAATTGTCGTGAATAGCTATGGACAAAACTATCTGCAATAAAGCGGTGCCGGATCTCACGGGTTTACCCCATCTACGGCGTGAGTATAAAGCTTGTGGACGGACTGCTTTTCTCTATCTAGGGGTTCTCGACAATCAGCTCTGGAACCTTTCCTTCCATCTTTTAAGTTTTTCACGTTAGACGGAAATTTCGTTTCTGCTCAGCGAATACGAGTTTAAGCTGATTACCTCCCAAATCTAGATCGTTCAGCACTTTCCCCAGAGGAATCGAGCTCCAGGAGCAATTGACTCTATATTTTAAGAGTGCCCGTCTTTTGTGTGGAAATTGGGCGAGTGTCGTTTAGATCCTGTACCTCTATATCAACAACGGTGCAGCTTAAGGGGATTCTCAATGACGACTGCAAACGGTAAGACACAAGAGGCGCCTGAGAGCAAACGCTCTCCATATCAATTCTGTCCATTGAACGACCAGTTCATCCCTTTTGTGGAATCCCACACGGCCCCAAAAACTCCTCTACTCGACTCAGAGGCTAACCGAACTTACGGGAGGCGATATCTGAGATTCTACACCGAGGTCCTTAGCGAGGGTTTCCAACGACAAAGCCTTCCTTTAGCTCCGCGGTTATGGGTTGTAGCGAATATGGGCTACGTGTTTAATTCCACATTAGAGAGAAACCCAAACAGCCATAGCGGGGCCCGTTTCCACCCTTCCTTTGTTTTGTGTTTCCATCTCCCCAGTATGTCCTGCTCTTTCCATTAGAAGTGTTTCTCCTGCGTCCCACGCGATAGATATTCCTTATTTAAAGTTATAAATCACGAATTCCGACCCGTTCGGTGCCTGTTAAGGCGTTATGGAGCAGTACAAAGGGAGCATCTTCTTTCTCTACATCCCTTCTCATTGTACTGCTGCTCTAGCAGGGGGAGGGAGTAGATCCCTTTGTACAGCTTGCACCCATTGGCAGTAGCTCAGGAAGTCTGCTCCAATGGGATAGAGGTTGTCTCTTAAACGGGTACTACACTCTAGTCATATGTGCTCTCACTATTTCTTATGAGAACAGCAGTAAGATTAGCTTTATTTAGATCGTTTCTACCGATGAAGGAAAAATCTAGCAGTGTGTGATAATTATGATTAGTATTATGTTGTTGTTGATGCTATTATTATTATTATTATTATTATTATTATTATTATTATATTGTGTTTTTTGTTGTTATTGTAGCAAAAAACAAAACAATAATAGAATCATAATTTTTAAAAACGGTTTAAATAAATTTAAATTCCTCCTGCTGTACACAGAAGAAAGTAGGAGCCACATAACATAAACAATAACAATAATCAATATTTTGTTGTGTCAATATTATTATTATCATTATTATTATTATTATTATTATTAGTGTAGTAGTAGTAGTAGTAAGTATTACGAAATTGAGAAGGAAAGTAAGAATTGAAAGCAAGAGAACTTTGTCAACAACTCTTAAAGATAAAGTAGTAGATGTTGCTTAAAGGTGCTCACCAGATCAAGTGGTCAAACAAATTAGAAAATAAGATATTATAAAAAAAAATAAAAAATAAAACTTTATGGAACATTAGAAAAATACACATCCAGCAGAAAAGGGCGTGCTACTGCTCATAGCCACAGATAGTCGTTGGTCACGGAACTGACAACCCATTTTCAGCACCTCCACACTGGGACAGCTACAAGCAACCTGGAGTACCATGAACAAACTGGAGCATTGCAATCTCTCTCTCTCTCTCTCTCTCTCTTCTCCTCTCTCTGTCTCTACTCTCCTCATAATACCATTATGTACCAAACACTACCAAAACCAAGCGTTCGACACACAGACACACACACGATTCGTACGGACGTGTCCTCTCATGCTCACCACTACGTATTAACCAGCGTAACTCAATAAACATACCGATGCAGGCTGATTAGTGTCCCCTCAGGTTCGATACCAGTCATACTGTTAAATTGTTATTTCGTGAGAACGTTTGACATTCTCACCGCTGGCTTCTCGAAACTTCCACGTGCTGTCAGGTAGTACGGCGCATCGAGACCGTTTAGCCGTGTCTGTGAAAGTCTTGTGGTTCTTGCTGGCTTAACGAGTGGTGAAATCACTGAACTTCTGACATTGGAGAGAGAGTAGGAGCCCGAACGGACTGACTCTGAGGACATCATGTCTCCTCCCAGCACCTCCACATACTTAATGGTCCGTCAGTTGTTGAGCTGGACTCTGATGCAGGTTCCTGTTGGGGTTCTTATATCCAAATCGCTCACGTCTGATACAGGCAGCTCGAGCTGCCTCTACTGCCATACCCCCCACCCACCACCCCCCCCCTCCCCAGCCACGAGCATTTTCCACCAGCAAGATGAAGAACGTAAATCATACATATAAAGGAGACCGAGGCTAGAGAGATGAATCAGATAGAGAGTCAACTGCTCCCGCTTTTCTTACTGATCTCTGAGACGCTTTTCTTCCGGTAAGTCCTGAGATGGGCTCATGGAAGCCGTCCTCTATCAGCACGTCAACGGTGACCGTGCGTGTGGACCGTCTGCACCGGTTCTCCGTTGTCCTTGATCTCTATCAGAGCAGTCTCTGAGAGGAGTTCGTCCTGCTCTGAGACTGAGCGCTTAGTCCTCACCCTTCTCCTGTATTGGAGATTGACGCTGAACAGAGGACGCGTCCGTGGGCCTCCGCTAGCCGGGTAGGAAAGTCCCAGGAGGTTATGGCCCGAGTCAGCGTCCACTGCGGTGACCTTAGATAACGAGGTGCCCTGCCTTAGCGGAGCGGGGCATCCTCTGATGGGAGACGGAGCCCATGACCCGGAAGAGGGGTAAATGACAGCGGGGGGCGTTGTCGTTCTGGTCCATGGATGAAAACATCATGGACTGTTGGCGTTGCTGCTAAGGAGACGGAGAGGCCGTGATCTCTGGCACTGCACAATGGACGTTCAACAAGCTTAATTTTTCATATAATCAAACGAGCTCATACTGTAGATGGTGCCATTCTCAGCGTTTGATGAAAAGTAGGAGGATGCTGGTATCTGGTTTACCTAGAGTCCACAAGCGAGTAGGTTAGCATAGCATTCTTGTCGACGTCGCTATCTAAAGCCGCCTACGGAAAATAGCGACGCGCGGCTACGGTTATTCTCCTGTATATACACGTTGTATGAAGGCTGCGAGAAAACAGGAGCGTTTTGTCATTAACATCAAGCACTTTAACATGTACAGTCTTTATACGGTTCTACAGGGGCGGCGAGCCAGAAATCTGTGGCAACAATCTCAATATTATACTCCGGGTTAGTTTTTCCGCGGTCTAAGACTGAATCCGTCACCAAAGAATAGTGGTTATCGAAAGATGGGTTTCAGTGTTTGAATGGCGGATCTCTGTGGAGATTTTTAGATCCACTCTTTTGCCGTTTTCACTCTGAGGAGTCTAAAATCCACGACGTTGATTCAAAGCCACAACGGTGCCGATTTTGATGCCATTTCTCCGGACTGGCACCGGGTTGGGTAAAGACGTGAGTAGTATAATCTCAGGAGGGTTGTCATTTTCCATCAAACAACAAGAAAACCTGAAACTGAGGAATGACCCTCCAAGCTTTTGGGCTCGCCTTTGTCTTTTAGCGCAGACATCAAAACGTATAGGAACTGGTTCCCTCGTGGGTTAATTTCCCAATCACGGTTATTTCACCAGTATTTGGATCCACGTTGAACACGTTCCTGATGTGTTCGGGCGTGTGCACACCGACAACCAGTACTGTATTTCACCGTTTATACCATTCATCTAAAATCAGTGGCTTTGATCGTTAGCACGTTGTGGACCCAATAGTAGCTGGCGCTCTCCTGTACAGAGGCTCTATTTATGTTTGGAGCTCCAAACTGGGGTTCATTGTCATTACTATCTTCGACAATGATCTTTATTAGAGTAGTCACGGATCTAACTGGATCTCCTCCATCCAGTGCTGTTAATATGAGCTTGTGAAAACTGGCTGTGTCTCCCTGTCCAGAGGCCCCTTTTATCGAGTATAAGCTCTGGCATTTTTCTACCCCCATCCAGAGCTTTCACATTTAAAACGGAAATGCTCATTACTGTTTTCAACGAATACGACTTTAGGCCATTTTTTGCCAACGTCTGGGTCTTTCTGCACTTTTTCAAGAGGAAACGCGTGCTCCTAGCACTGCAGATTTCACCTATTTTCAATAACACCATCTTTGGTGTGGAAATTAGGCGCGCGTTTATCATTTATGTCCTGTATTTCTATTCTCCACACGAGTGCAGCTCTGCAATGGATCTTCAATGATTATCTGTAAGGGCAACCAGACACGAGTTCGCATTTCTGCCCGCACAGCGCCTCTCTGTCTATCCTACCACTGACTGTTAACTCGGCCTTTTCCGAGGGTGCACGCCGCAAAATACTGCCTACTGGGACTCATAAAGCTATTCGTAACTTACGATCTGCAATGCGCGAGAGGTCCAAACCAAGGTCCTGGCGATAATTCCCTACCACAGATCCTTCCTTTACCTCCTCTGCTGATGGTGTAGCGAATCTGGGCTCCGGCTGTAACTCCACAACGCGGAGAAACCAAAGCAGCCAAAAACGCCGCCCGATTCAAACCCCGGCTTCCTTTGTGTCTCATTTCCCCGATCCCCCTGTGCCTATTCCATCTATAAAACGTCCTCCCGTACATCATCACAAAAACAGGAAGCTTTTAGTTTTCGAAGGGTGAACAAAAGAACGAAATCCACTCGACGCGTTCGCCTATTTGACCAGCATTTGTATATCCGGTAGTGGGAGCGCATCCTCCTTCTCTAACCTGACTGATTCACTGCTACTGCCTACTGGGGCAGGAAGGGAGGGAGTAGATCCCTTTGTACAATCTAGCGCACCATTGGAGCAGAGCTCGGCCCTCTGTCGTCCAATGGGCAACATCGCACACTTAAAGGGACAGTAGGGTGGCTGTTATTGACTGGGTGCAGAATGCTTGCATAGAGAAGGTAACAGGGGTTCCAGAGTTCTAACTCAGATAGTAATATACAAGTTGACTAATATATTACTAAACATGATATTCTAATAAATAAATATATAAAAAAGTAAATAAACAAAAATATAACATCTATATAAAAATTACAATGATAAAATGTTGTGCACTTTTCTTATAATGATGTATATATATGTTTTGCAGGACCGGGAGGCTGTCCGCGGTTGTCTGGTCCTGAAATTGCGACATGAGGAACAAAAAGACCCTCTCTATCACAAACACTTGTCCACAATGCACACCCACTTTGAGTCTGATGACATAACCAAAAACTACACCACAAGCATACCCATTCGCAGCATTCCTCACCTGTTGACTCATCGAAACTTCCACGTGCTGTCAGGTAGCGACACGCACTCGAGCACGTTGAGCGTGTCTGTGAAGTCTCGTGGTGCTGCTGGGGCTTAACGAGGCGTGAAATCACTGGAACTCTGACATTGGAGAGAGATAGGAGAACACATACCGAACGACTGACCTCTGAGAAACATCATGTCTCTCCCAGCACTCCCCATTCACCTCAACCTCCCATACTTAATGGGTCCGTCAGTGTTGAGCTGAGATCTGCCAGGTTCCCTGTTGGGGTTCTTATTATCCAGAATCGCTCCGTCTGATACAGTCAGCTCGAGCTGCCTCTACTGCCCACCCGAGCACCATTTCAGTCCACCAGCAAGATGAAGAAACGTCATCACCCCATAATAAGGAGACGAGGCAGAGAGAGATGATCTAGATAGAGAGTCCAATGTCCCGCTTTTTCTTACTGATCTCTGAGCTTTTTTCCGGTAGTCTGAGATGGGCTCATGGAAGTCCGTACTCTATCAGCACGTCCACACGGTGACACGTGCTGGACTGCATGACCGGTTCTCGCTTACTCCGGTTGTCCTTGATCTCTATCAGCAGTCTCTGAGAGGAGTCGTCCTGCTCTGAGACTGAGCGCTTTTAGTCCTCACCTCTCCTGTATGGAGATTGACGGCTGAACAGAGACGCGTCCGTTGCCTCCGCTAGACCGGTAGGAAATCCAGGCGTTATGGCCCGAGTCAGCGTCCACCCTGCGGTGACCTTAGTAACGAGGTGTCCTGCTTTAGCGGAGCGGGCAATCCTCTGATAGGAGACGGAGCCCATGACCGGAGAGGGGTAAATGACAGCCGGGGCGTTGTCGTTCTGGTCCAGGATGAACACATGGACCGTTGTGTGTTACTGCTCAGAGACGGAGAGCCGTGATCTTGGCCATGAACTTGGATCTGAGAAAACACCTTCATTCTCGTAGTCAATAGTCAAAACGAGTGCATGCTGAAGATGCTGCGTTCTCTGAGTTAATGTAAAAATACGAGGAGACTGAAATACCCTTAATTTTTGACTCTGTAATAGAATATGAAATTTTGGCATTTTTCTCCCTGATCTTGGATCAGAGGCGGACACTGTAAATAACACATTGCCAAGCATCAGCGTTCTCCTTTACATAGACAGTGTGTGAGGAGACGAGCAAAGAGTGGAGATTGTCATTTATGTCTAATACGTCCAACAGATATTTGGGTTTTAGACTCTAAGCGGTGGAGTTCACGGAATCTTGCGCTGTGGATCTCAACTGTATACCTAGGTTTGTTTGAAATGTTTCATAATCTAGATAGGAGTCAGTGGACTAATGCGTAATAGTTGGAAATAGATGGTGTTTTAAACCGTGAAAGGTAAACCTGACTGTAGTTCTTAAGACGACCTTCCCATTTTTTCTCCAGAATCGCTATAGCTTGGCTCCTATTCAAGGCGACCACGGTCCCTGGGGGAGCATCTTCTCTAACTGGTTTGGGAACAGACTTCAATAGAATCTCTGGGGGGTTAATCATTTTAACATCCAGAATTTTCTATCTCAACATTGCAGAGGCCCTCCAGGGGTGAGGCTCCTTGGTCTGAGGCGATGACCTCAAATTTAACTGAGAACCTGAAGAGTCTCCAAGTCTAGAAAATCTTTAACAGTGATAAACCCTGCCTCCCTGCATCAATAGCGAATAATTCAGACGCTCTTGCTGGCGTGTTTGGTTTCAAAACGGAATAACATCAGCTCGCCCATCCTTTATACTTCATCAGTATCTTTGGCTTTTACTGTCAAAATGACTGTCCCTTGGAGTGTTCTCAGGCCACTGCTCTGGCTTTATATGAGGGCTTTTTCAAATACGGGTGGATTATCATTACTGTCTTGTACCGTAACATATTATGGTTGTGGTTCAAGACCGTGCAGGGGCTCCTCCATCCACCCGCGCAGTAAGCAAAAGGCTATGCGTTGATGCTTCTCTCCGATCTAAAGAAGCCTTTTCCAAAACCAGTTCCCGGTATTTTAGTACCCATCTTTGTGTTTTTTACACGTTAATATAAAATGCTCGTTTTTTTACTCAGTACAACGAGTCTGGAGTTAGTGGTAAGGAATTTGAGGCCAATGTCTGGGTCTTTGTCTTGGGCAGGTTCCAAACGAAACCTCGCTCCGGTGGCATTTTAAGCCTCCCTCGACATTAACCACAATCTGGATCATTGATAAAACAATGGGCGCATTATCATTCACGTCCTGTATGTCAACAAAGATTGCGACGCGAGAACCATCTGTAAAGGATTTTTCTATTATTGCTTGCTTACGTCTACTGTTAGCGTACATTTTGGCGATCTGGTCCACATATCTCTTCCCTGTCGACTCTATCAGCAATCACCAGCTCACCCTTTCCCCAAAACCATAATGCCGAAATACTGTCTTACTCCGGTCTCCGTTGCCATCTTGTCAACTTTGCGCATGTGACAGATATATATCAAAAAGCTTCAGGTTCCTGATCTGTATGCAAGCAGATTATTGAGAGCCCGAACCACGGATCCCGACTTTTGTCAAACTCCTCGGGAATGGCAGTAAAGCAAACGAAGATATCCGATGACGCCACGGAGTCAGTGTATGGACCTCCCATCAGCAGACAAGCAAGAAAGAGCGCAACGCCAGACTGACAAACGTAACGCGTATAAAGACACCGGCGCCGCGCGAAAAGCGCTATGGGGATTTCTCAATATTACCACGCTCCCAATATACTTCCTCACCAACCCAGGTATGCGGGTAAATATCCCTGCCGTCCCACAAGCAGTCATCGCCATAAAACAAACGAGATAGACCTATATCCATGATCACAATCCCGACCACGCTGGTTGTTAAAGGCAAGCCCGTAGCGATTGCGGAAGGCAGGAGTTCCGATCGCACTACTGAGCTTTGGCGAGGGCTCTAAGAACAAAACGAGGAAGACTTGTGCTAGAAGTGGATCTCTTTGTGATAGCTTGTCAGCCACGCCTCTACTGGTGTGACAGCGTCTCTATCAGTGGATGGACAAGCATTGGCTAGAGCGTCTTAAAGAGCCATACAAGGCATAGAACAGGAGAGCAGCAGCTGCGATTGCCGTGCACCAACTGTACACTGCTTCAGAACAGAGCAGAAGGTGCTTCATAAGCCAGAGATAGACCTGGCAACGCCCATCCTCTCGGGAGAGAACTAGCGCATCGCGTTGTCTCAGACGAGACCCATAGAGTCTAACTGAATTAAAACTTCATCCAATTAATTTATCTTGTCACTACTTTTAAACTGACGGCCGGCTTATAGGTTATGACGTAGGATAGCCGAACCCCCCTCCCCGTCCGTACCATACCTTGTGTTTTGTGTTTGAGGTCCTATGTTTTCGTCTATATGTTCCAGTGGAACCAACAGTTGGTGGAATCTGGTATGGTCAAAAAAATTCACAAACTATACAGGAACAAAAATATGGTAATAAAAGCAACTAATATATTAACAACGTCTGTGAAAACAGAAGAAACGAACGTACAAGCTATTTTTGTAAATATAATGTTGGAGAAGTTACCAGTTGATAGTGAAATGTATTCGAAATAAAATAAAGACATGAAATGAATGATATGGATAAATAAAAAAAATAACAAACGAACTAAATACTATTTTTTGTAAAAGAAGTAGAACAGACAAAACAGTATATCTACATATGCTACGCTGTAACTACTTCTAAGATAGGTTATCAAAGAAATAGAAATAATTCCGTAAAAATAGGGCTCGCAAATAGGGCACGTACAGCCAAGATTTTAATACAGGCGCCAGATTAAATAAATAATGACACGAACAGGTACACAAAAATGTCTAGGAATATACTACATGGACAATCCGCAAAACTGGCTTCGAATAGCCCATTCCCAAATCAATGATGATGTTTTATTTTATGATTATTATTTTGTTAAATATATTGGCAGACAAGTACATGCTTCATTGAGGATTTCGTTCACGTTTACTCATTAGTAATTTTGAAAGGTGTATTAAATTTGGGGGTATTTCGATATTATCATGCACATAATCAAGTGCTCACCTAACGTGCATGTTAGCCATAGGTGGTTGGGGTTTAGCTGACCACTCTGCATGGTCTGCTACTTGAAACAACATACCAGTATCACAACGCAACATATGCTGAGTACATGGTAACCAGCAGTGACATAAGACAGCAAAGATCGTTCGTAGTTGTGTTGCTCACTTTGTTTAGTACTGAATTCGGGAGCGAGTTGCAGAGTAGGGAATTTCATTGTACAGTGTTAACAGCTTGTTTCTCTGTGCATATAAACAATAAACGCTAGGAGATGAATCTTCAATCTACACAACCAAGAAAGCACAAGGTAAAATAATTATAAGGATAAGACCATGGGAGTTTATGAAAAGTCACGTTTAAACATAGAAACAGTTGCTCGTTTTGTTTCTATGAGAGACAAAGGAAGTTCAGTGGAAAGCCGCTGTGATTATGTTGAGGATGATCAGTAGATTGTGTGGAGTTTTTCTTGAACGTAAGTTACAGTAACCCCGTAGCAAAAAAAAAAAAACACAAGTCGTGGAATTAATAACTGCGTTATGCACCAGAAATGAAACACTTGGCAAATACGACTAGCAAACAAATAAAGCCAGTAACATACAATCCAAAACCATGATCGACACAAATGGGCTAACGGCAAAACAATTAGCACATCAACAGCTGAGAAAAACGGGCATCGCCGTTTCTCACCTGCTGACTCTCGAACTTCCAGTGCTGTCAGGAGCGGACGCATCGAGCAGTTGAGCGTGTCTGTGAAGGTAGTGGTGCTCGCTGGATTCAAGAGGTGAAATCACTGAACTATGACACTGGAGAGAGATAGGGGACGAACGACTGGCTCGGAGACATCATGTCTCCTCCCAGCACCTCCCACATACTTAATGGGGTCAGTAGGTTGAGCTGGATCTGTAGGTTCCTGTTGGGGTTCTTATAATCCAGAGTCGCTCCGTCTGATACAGCTCAGCATCGGCTGCCTCTACTTCCCCCGAGGCACATTTCACCAGACAAGATGAAATTATTCCAAGAACGTCATCACACATAATAAGGAGACCGAGGCGAAGGAGCAGAGGAGCAGATGAAGAGAGTGCAGTTACACCACTGGTCCCAGCATTTTCTTACCGAGATTTCTCTCTGAGAGTTATGCGGGACGCGGATGTATGTTCTGGGAAGAAGGGACGCTCAGTTGAGAAAGCCGCATCCTCCTATCAGCACGGCTACGCGGGACCCGTGCAGGAGAACTGCACCGGTTCGTAGTTGTCTTGATCTGTATACCCAGCAGGCGTCTGGTGAGAGGAGGTGCTCATCCTGCTAGAGAGGAACCCGGAGCAGAAATTCAGTCCTCACGGCTCCGGGTGGAAGATTGGACGCTGAAACAGAAGACGCCCACGTCAGCGCCTCCAGCGTTAGGCCCGGTAGGAAATCCAGCGTTATGGACCGAGTCAGCGTCCACCTGCGGTGACGTAGTAAACGATAGGATGTCATCGGCGTTTAGCGGGAGCGGGGGGCGATCCTAGGATGGCAAACGAGATCCGCTAAAGCAGACATCTCGTTCCTAAGGATCACGCAAGTGGACGAGCTGACCGGCCATTCCCGCTAGAATTCACGCGCTAACGGACTCGGAGGCATTCCGGACTCCCCCTCAGGTGAGTAAAAGGCTCCGGTACTTATCTCCTCATGCTGAAAGAGGACAAGAGAGGGGGGAAAGGGGGAACAGAGGGGGACGGTGCCCCCCCCCATAAGCCCATAGTGAACTCATTGATCTCTATTCTAAAGACAGGAGGTGCTGTTTTTTCATTTTCCACTAGATTTTTTGCCATCTTTCTAGCTCAACGTGTTTTCTCTTACTGTACAAAAACATTATTAGAGACGGAAAAATAAATAAAAGATTTTAATTACATTTAATGCCGCATTATTAAGTCATGAGTAGCAGTTCTGGAAATGTAGCCTTTCTAGGAAATGTATTTAAAGCTTTTAATTACCAAATAAAATAGGCGTTCAGTAAATGCCATAATAAGAGAGGACTTCACTGGAGATTGGCTTTACATAGAACATATTCTTGGGCTGCAATTAATTTTGGACAGATTTTTGGTGGGGGGCTACAGCAGAATTTAAAATAGGTTTTATTTTTGGTGCTACAGTTTAATTTTTGACTGTTTTTTATTTTTTTTTTACAGTGAGTTTGTAATTAAGATTTTAATTACATCTTAATCTGGAAAAAAGTCTTCAAATCATTATGTACTTATTACAAATACATATTGTAAAAAATTTATTGTATATGGCCAAAACATAATTATTGTGTATTCATATAGGGTAATATTATGCCATATTATTAATGTTTTCATTTAACATAATAATTACTAAATGGAAAAATTATGTTGTAAGCAGTTTTTATATAGTCAGCTAGCCCCACAGTTGCTTGTAAAGGTTTGAACACCCATGGTCAAAATAATGTGTTTTTATATATTTTAAGTGTGATTTTTCTAAAATAACAAAACAAGTTGTTAGACACAAAGACTCGAGACCGACGTGTGCAGAATTAAAAAAAAACAGGAACGGTTTTATTTCACAAACAGGCACAAGCTTCAGCAGAGCACAGTAAACAGCGAAACAATGGGAGAAGCTAAATCGGAGTCAGAGACAGGCGGAGGTCTCAAGAACCAGGTAGTACAAGCACTCGAGGGCAAACAAGTTTTACCAGGGGCATGACCGCAAGGGGAAAACCAAGAGTGAGAAAGCACAGATTCACACCGTAGAGGGGGGGTGGGTCAGAGCGACCGAGCAAAAGTGATTAAGCCAAAGAGTAGTAGAGGAACGAAGGGAGTCGGAAACCCGAATGAGACAACGCGAGAATTTAACGCTCAGGATTGCTAAACAACGTTTGGCCAAGCTTCGCAAAGTAGGAGTGTTTGTGTGTGGCTTAAATACAGGAAGTAAGTGATTGCCAACAGCTGTGGCTAAAACTCAGGTGACCTAGAGCGTATCACGGAGTCCGAACGGGGGCGCATAGACATGACGTAATCGAGCGTGGCCCTCTGGGAAGTGGAGTCCCGAAGAACGGGGAAGCTGGGAAGACGCGGAGGCGTGACACACATCGTCCACAAAAGAGGTTCTTAACCATTTCATCTCAAGGCTCACCAATGCATCATTGGAAGACCAAACTTAATTATTTTGCTTTAAAAAATAGAACATATCAACAAAATGGCAGCAAATGTAGGGGAATATTTCTAGCAGTGCTCAACTGAAATAGCCTACTGATGGATGTGTATTTGTTTCTAGTGGCAAAGGACTTTAAAAACATTTAAGTCAATACATGTTATTCTTGGTTCATCATTGGCCCATTACAGACCACCGACCTCCTTCACCACCAAAGGACCAAAGGGTGCTCCATGGCCCACTTGTGGTTCATAGCGCCAGAATGAAAAACCTTTTACACAGGGAGACAAACTGAACCACAAAATTTTATCAGTGCACAGTTTGTATTTATCTGCTGAGATTAAAAATAAACTTAAGGTTTGCCGGAGAGGTTTATTACCCCCCACATGCGCTACAATTACTGCAGCCATAAAATGCGCCATATCTTTCTTGCACAGACCTACATTTTATATGGTATTTTATCCAAATCTACCAGCTTAATATGTCAAAGACGTGTAAGGAACGTGTTATATTGCTCTTAGAAAAAATGAAACGAGAACCCGTCACCATCTGCCCACCAGCCAAAAGTCATCTAACTACAGTGCCCAAATTTGTGCATATGACTTTAATAACCTTCTGATGATTATTCCCAAATGCAGCATGTGTTCATTATCAAAATTGGAGCTGAGAAGTGTCTGACAGCTAAATGGGGGAAACCGTCCATGTGACCTGCGCAGTTAAAAGATAAATAGCATGCTACTATTAGTTTTGGTACTAGCATCTGTTTTGGACACGTCTGCCTGTTTGTTTTCTCTGAATCAGACATTCTTATTCAGTTAATGTATGTACACAGACTGATGCTGAAAAAAGTTACCTATTTTGAGTTTGTCCTTCTGCGCGACACCAACATGCCGCTGACAGTGATGAGACTCTATGAAAATGGCGGGTCCATATGTAGTACTTAACCTTTGACCAGCCATTAGCTGCGTAAAGTAGGCCGCTGAAATTTTGCTCCCAAAGTGAAGAAGAAAGTGTGTCAGGAAGATCAATGGAGCAAGACAGAACCTTCATTTCTCCAAAAAACGTAGTCCATCCTACCCATGCGATTGCGGGCGTTTTTGAGATGACAATTTCCAAATTGCATTTCAATTTGGAAAAGGCTTTTTATTTGAATGATGCATGCTGCGTGCGTGAACTGGCAGGTTGATAGGTTGGTTGGCCGAGCGTTTTTGCCGTTCATCAGCAGCATTTAACTGGCCATTAGACGTTTAGTGTGACATTGCTTTATATTACTCTCGGCTTTTGTTGAAGATTTTAATTAGAAACTTGATGAGTTTAAACGTCCTCCTCTGTAGTAAATTAAACCACTTACCATTTTTTGTAAATAAAACTTGAAAACGGGGTGAAAAGCTACTACTATGTGAGCCAAAAAGTATGTGGACACCCCTCCTAGTTACTCAGTTCAAGATGGTTTCATGGCAGCAGCGTATTGCCAGTGGCGTACATTAAAATCAAATACAACACAGCTGTGGACCGTCTTACTTAGGCAAGTATTGGCAGTAGCATGGACTGTTGTTACTGGAAGAGCTCGTGGTAACCTTAAAAGCATGGCACCATTTAGGATGCTAGGAGTTGCTCCCTGTAAGGGTGATATCAATCCTGACAACATTTTAGACTACTTAACTATTCCTTCCAACTTTGTGGCAGCATTTGGGAAAGACCCTTTACTGGTTTTCAAGCAACATCCATTGCAACACAAAGTTTAACAGGTTTGGTTGGTGGAACTGTGACACATATTCTATATAAAATAAGCAACTTTAATTATGTCTTGTTAATCTTTTTAAAAGCCATAAAGTGAATGGCTATTTATATGTTTTTATATGAGAAATGATAAGGGATATGATATTTTAACTTAAATGATATGATTAAATTAACATTTAAAATGATCACAAAAACACTTAAAATGTCTAGTACTGACCTTTAATATGGTGGATTATTGGCTTGTCCCTCACTTCACTGGCTCTATGAAATACATTGTTCAAGTCTCCCAGTGACAGCATAATTACACTGTTATTTGGTTCATTGTCAAGCAATTTTATGTTAAGAGAATTATTTCCTGTCTAATGAGCTGTTTAACAAAAAACGTCATGCCAGCTAACCACTCCCAAATACTAGCTCAACCCATTCTTAACCTTTTCATTTTTAACCATTTCTTGTAAAATAAAATGGCAAAGATCTTACAGATCACCCTTTGATTAAACCGTTTTTACCACATAAAGGGGGAATATGGCCCGTGCTCAGTGTGTGAACTCCACCTTGGAATTAGGAGGGGAATCCAATGTTGGCTGGCTACTCCAGCATTGCCTGACTGCTCACCATCTTGCCATATCAGCGCTGATACTAGCTTCACTGGAGAGCACAGTGTTTGGTTCAGCAAACTCTTTACCGGTTTGTTAATGCAGATTTTACATTTACAAATATACTACAAATATCATATCATACTACACTTACGGTCACTTATTACACATCAGACAGTCAGAATAGCAGAGTGTCATCTTCAGTGGTCAGCACCAAAATGAACTGTTTGTTGTCATACGTCTCAAGTCTAGAAGGCCCGCTGTCACTCCATCTCCACTCCTACTGGACAGTCTGCAGGAACTGTGTGGGAATATTCAAGCTGCATGGGACGGATTATCACAGGACAGCATTAGGAACCTGTACAACTCCATGCTAAGATGTCTGGCATGTTGCGCTAGCAAACATGGCGGCCCGACACCATACTGAAAGACATTGCTTCTGTATGTGTAGCTCAATAAATCTTGCCCATACCTGACCATGATAAATTTATAATCATTTTGTTTGTTTCTGGTAACCTTTATCTTCCTTCCCAACAGCACTGCAATCCCACACTTCCTTCTGGGCACAGTTATTTTTTTGATGATCTGTGTACATCAGGTTATGAAGGACCAACAGGATGAAACAATTTGATGCAGCGTCATCTTGAACATCTGTACAAAGCAGGTTAGCTGTGCTGTGTTCCACGATTATATATCCATACTGTTTACAACTACATACTGATACTGCTCTTACTCTTTGCACATGTCCTGTACACATACTGTACTGTTTGCACACATTGTTTTTGTCTATTTGTTTTTGCAATACACTACTATATATATATACACATATTCTTCAACTGCACTGGAGAAGGAGCTTGACCGTGTTTCATTATACTGTACAACCCTGTATTGGTATAATGACAATAAAGTTGAGTTGAATTGAATTGAATCTTGATAGACCAGTGCTGCACCACTGGTTAGTTAAGTGTGTGAAGCAACTAAACCTAAACAACAACAATTTTCTTGAAATTGCACTGTTTTACTCTAATGGACAACAGAACATAATACATTTCTGTTCAAGGGCCCTCCAGAATTTTGATTTTAAGAATCAGGGGCTTTGAGAGGTTCACTGAGGATTTTAAAACTACTCCAGGATGACCTGTTTTTCTGCACCTTCACTATTTCTCAGAAAGTCCATTCATCATACCTCAAACCGGCTGTAAAGACAGCGCTCCAATAAAAGACAGCAACTCCATATAAATGCCCACAGTTCTGGATCCAGAGTGATTATGGATCAGTTTTGTTTTTATTTCCAGAAATTCCACAGCTCATCAGCCCTCTGATTCGGATATCAGTGTTATATATTGTGGAATAATTTGTGATGCTTGTGATTGCCTGCGTAATGTGAGCTGATGTAAAAGTTTTAAATGACCTGTTTCAAATCGCCTCTTTTCTCAGAGAAACACACCAGACAGAGCCAGAGAAACTACTTGGAGAAAGTCTTGGAGAGTTATTAGTGTTTCTCAGCTTCTTCCCTATTGCCACCCTATGACCCCAGTTTCAAGTTGCTGGAGGCTCAGATTAAAAAAGAGAACACATGAAATTACAGCACAGCAGTCAGTTAAACACTGCATATCTTTTACAGAACCGTGACCGTAATGGTTCTGTAATTGAAAAGTCTTGCTGTGTTACATATGAGCCGAACTGCATTTGATTAAAGCTCTCGTAATAGCTTTTTTTCACAAATCCATGCATCCCCCATCGTGGAAATCATACTCTAATGCTAATCGCTTATTATTGTGGATGCTCGCTTGCTTATGTGCATGTACCTTGACATTTAATCAGGTTTCATGTTCAGCGCTTCTGATACTGTATCTACTACAGACGAGTAAACAGCTTAACCCTTTTACAAGAGCAATGAAACACACCGGTTTCACTACATGCTATTTGAATGACTTTAACACCATTTTGAGGTGGGGTAGCTGCCAGGCTGATGCTTTGGAATTAAGACACTCACAACAGGATTTTTGTTTTCTAGATTCTGAACTAATTTTTCAAACAGTTCTGCTGTTATATACTCACTGCCCACTTTCACAGACTCTTTACAAACTGTATGGAAAACTGTAGACATTTTCTCAGTAAAGGTACAGCAATGGTTTTGGGAACGCTAAATAGCTTTTGCCAAAGCAGACAGAACATATCATCCCTGTTTCCAAAGTGTAAACTTTACAGGAGAGGGCAAAAACCTCATAGAATTTTAAAGTCAATCGAAGTACTTTAGGGCCATTTCACCTGTCTGCAGCTGGGTTCATATAATGCATAAAAGTAAAAATCGTCCAAAATGGAGACACTTGTTTTCAATTGGACAGCAACAACATATTTCCATTTCCATTTCTGGCATTTAGCTGACGCTCTTATCCAGAGCGACTTACAAGGTTATTCATATTACAGGTAGGCCAGTGTAGTGTTGGGAGTCTTGCCCAAGGACCCTTATTGGTGTAGCACAGCATAATCACCCAGACTGGGATTCGAACCCCAGTCTCCCACATGTAGTGATGGCTCCCCAGCGGGGTAGTGGTGTTATCAGCTGAGCTACACCAACCACACATATTTATCTTTTCGTAACATAAAAATAATGCCTGAACACAATACAATACATTACAATACAACAACAATATAACTGCAGTGGATTATGGTACAGTTATGTTTCCTAACTAAAGATACTCTTGAGGGTACCCCCAGTGACAAGAGTGGCACCACCTAAGTGGCAGTTTAATAGCTGTACCTTGCTGGTGTACAGTTAAAGACTGTAGCCCATCTGTTGATGCCAAGCTTGTGTTAGTATCCTCTGGCCCTTCACTGATTTCTCTGGTCAGAATTGCTCTTGGTATATCTCTGCAGCACACCTTTGGGTCAGGTCATGCATGTGCACCGATACACAGTATACAATTGCCCTCAGATTTTGAATGTGCCCTTTTGACTGGAATGTATAATAATCGTGTTTTATGGCAGATGTTCAGTCAAGATTCATTTTAGTGGAGTTCAGCTCAGCATCACCCCAGGAATACAAACTTGACTCCTTTTCTATGTGCCTTCTCACTCTTGGGCGCCCCCTCTGGTGCAGTACTGGCACCCTGAAGATTTCCCTTCAGTAGCTCCAAATAGAGCTTCAATTAGGCCTAAACTTTTGGTCTGAATTCAAATAAAGACTTTCTGTCTGGACCAGCTTTTTAACCCCCAAGTCCAAGATTTTGATTTGAGATGAAACCAAACTGGCCAGTCCTCATCTAATGTCCTGCATAACAATTGGTATTTCAAATAACCATCTTTCCATCATGCGTAAATATGATACAAGAAAAGGATGTAAAAGGTTCACATGTTTAATCCTAAGCTTTGGTTGCATAAAATCTGGAAACATTTTTGGCCTTTGCATAAATGTCCTTAAGGGTGCACTATTACTTACCATGCTTTCATTTTCACACCAGTGTGGGCCTCAAGGATCTCAACAGTATGAGTGGGTGCCTCCGGCAGGCCAAATTAAAAGCTCAGTGAGAAGCGGGCCGTGAGAACCTGTACAAATTCAGAAATATATTCGGACAATGGTGGTCTGAACTCAGCCCAGCCCGACTGGAGTATTCGGATTAGGACAAATATCAGACAAATGAGCTCTGACTCTGACCTTTTGTGGATGCGTGCATCACCACAGCGTCTGAATTCCACAGATAGAAAACCGATCAGCTCTTTAAGAAAGCATTGCATTATATAATGCGCCTATTTTGAGCAACAGCCAAACAAATGACAGTGAGGGCACTAATAAACTGCTAAACCAAGTTTCTGTGGAGCTCGTACATAGAGATTCTACTCAGACATTCGTAATCAGCAATTAGAGGGTTGGAATCCTATGCAGCCTATTGGAGGTTGGAGTTCAGACGGTTTGGGTGGTAAAGCTAGTATTTTAAGCTGCATTGTGGGGGAAAAACCTCTTAATAGAGCGTTTGCCTTTCTCTGATCAGTGGTTATGCTATCTCTCCTGGTATGAGTGTTTGCTATTGTACTGTACAATAAATTATTCTTTGGGTTATACGATACTTTTGGGTAGAGAACCACTTTTAACCCTTGCATGTGCACAGATAGACTACAGATGCAAATTTTTCCCCTTTAAAAGTGCTCTTTTGATTGGCATATACACTAATCTTCAAAAGAGGGAGGCATCGGATTGAAATGCTATTGGGAAGGAAGATAAAGGTGACCGGGAACAATAAATGATGGTACATTTACACTGATATGAGGGGTCAGGACGCCGTGGTTGCTAATGGAACATGTCAGAGTCCTGTGATGGTGTCCTGTGATAATCCATCCCATGCAGCTTGTATATTCTCATGCAGTTCCTGCAGATTTTGCAGTAGGGGTGGAGGTGGAGTGACACCAGGCCTTCTGGACATGTGACGTGTGATAACAAACCGCTCATCTAGGTGCCGAACATGGTGCCTCCACACACGGATCCGTTGGGTGTTTCCACATAGACAAAAGCAGGACTCGTCACTGAAGATGACCCGCTACCATTCTGAGTCCTCCATGACAGTCTGCCATGACAGCATTGCAGTCTTTGGCAACTTTGACATGGTGTTAGGGGCAGTCGTCATAACGATCTGAGCACATTTAGTGTTGCTTTGTGCAGCCGTCTGCCAATGGTGCTGGAACAAACAGGATGACCCATGTAGGGCATCACTACTAGCTGAATGTTCGCAATTGTAGCTGTTGGGCCAGTCAGGTACAGCGATACATCACATGTACAGCCAAGCATGAAACTTGAATAATTCACATATCTCACAATGTCAAACCCACCCACCAAGTTTGATTCCTGTCAGATGATTCCTTGCAGCTATTTGTGCAAGTATTGTGTGTATAATAACTGTGGCTGATTTGGCTGATCTCCAGAATGAACGTAATTATACAATCTGCCCTGGTATGAGTGTTTGTAATACAGTGTATTTAAAATGCCCTTCCTTCTAACCCCATGAGCCTCTGCCCCAGAGTGCCAGAGCATAATGGCACACCCCTTATAAACTGTGCAGCTGCCGATTGTGCAGGCTGCAATCTGTATTTATAGAGTTATACATAATAATAAAGTAAATAAAAGTCACTGAGCTATATGGTGGGTCTATAAGGCCTCATAAAGTGGCCAGTGAGGGGGGGCGGTGAGTAGGTGTTTGGATGGCGTATGTTCAGTTCAGTTCTTCATATCCTAATTAAAGCACATTCTCTGGTATACACCACATGCTGCTTAACCTTGAATGCTCACTTTGCTGACGGTGATTGATGTGTTCTCTACCACCTGCTTACAGCACCTGACCTCTGACTGGAAAAGTGGTTGCGCATCTGCAATTTCTCTCCTTAACTTATGGCTCCAGTTGAAATTAGCCTCACAGCCTCCTGAACTCCAGCTCAGGTTTGTAACTGAAAGCATTCCAAATCTACTGTATGTTTTTTATGAGTGCTGTATTGTCATTTTATAAGATAAGTAGATGTAGCATTAAAAACAGGTCTGCCAGTTGCTGTGATTCCTGATGAAGACCTGAAATCCACTTAAGGTGTGACCCAGCTGTAATGAATTCTATTGCAGCAATGCATGCTGGGAGATGAGGGGGTTTTCAGACATTGCTGAGTCACATCCGAAAGAATTTTGCATTTCTCAAACTTGTTAATCTTGCACTACACTGATCCGGAAAATAAGGGCAGCGTGTAATTGTCTGGTTATGTAGAACGGTAGCGGTAATAAGTTGCAATCTGTTGTCTCAGCAGTAACAACTGAAATATGAAATGACCCATAAAGCACTATTGTGAAAAACTTTAATTTTAATCTCAGCCAATACAAAGTTCCCTAGACAAAGTGTTGACTTTACTTTGTCCAGACCAGTGATGTCATTCACTGGTACTCTCTTCAGTAATCTATATCTAATGTGGCATATTTGCCAGATATTTCAGCTAGTTGGACACTTTAACCAATTAATTATGTAATTATGTATGTATTTAATTATGTTCCTCAGGTCACATCATATACATGTTTAGCATCACATTAAATGTCATACTGTTTACATGAAGAAAGCCTCGAGATAAACTATATATATATATATGTATAAAGCCCTGAGAAGACCTTCAATCAGCCTGGAGAAGAACCCCATACTTGAATAAAGCTTGAAGAAGACCTTTATGGAGAAAGTCCAGAGAAAAATCCAACCAAATGTCTATGTAGAAAGCACTCCAATTACACTTACATGGAGAAAGCCTGGAAAATAACTACAACCATACTCATATGGGGAAAGCCTGGAGAAGAACTCTAACCAGACTTAGATGGAGAAGGCCTGGAGAAGAACTACAACCAGACTGTTCATGGGTTTTATAAGCACAGAAGAAGAAATGTTAAAGCCTGTAGCTGTTTTTCTTACAGTGGTGTTAACCCAGCAGCTCCCTTTTGAAAGAATACTTAGCAAATAGTTAATACAAAATAAATTTCACTCAACTGGCTACATTTTGCATCCTAACACATTTAACATAATACATTTCTGAGTTAGTTACAAATGTCCAAATCATTTTGGAGCCACTGCATATCATCTTTATGAGTGATTTGATGACGTTTGTTAGCCTTAATGATACTGAACTAAATATTACAGTCAACAGCAATGCAGCTTGATCATTGACCCTGGCATATTAGAACGAGACACACAATAGTAGGTAGGTCAGATGTTATAGCCGGGGGCCAAAGGGATAGATTTACGTTTACAATATTTAGCTGATGCTCTTATCCAGAGCGACATACAAAGTTGATTATTTTACAGGTAGGCCAATGTAGGATTAGGAGTCCTGCCCAAGGACTCTTATAGGTGTAGCATGGGTAATAAACCAGAGCAGGAACCGAATCCTGGGCTCTCACATGAGGTGATAGTTTATTGGCAGATACTGGTGCTATCCATTGTGCCATAACTACCATGAAACCCTGTATCCAGTATTTAACTGCAATATTACAAGAAAAATGTGGTGTTGGATAGTAATATACATATTTATACTTTATTTTTTAATTATTTAATGAGTCCTAAATAAGAATAAACAAGATAATCAAGAAGCAACTGAAATATTATCAAATAATATTCAACAACAGGCATTTGGTAACAAATGGCTCGATATATAAACATCATATAATTTTTTTTATGTATATTATACTACAAAAATCTTAATATGATCTATGTCTTGTTTTAATTTCATGCACTCCTGGTCTCGGTCTTAACTTGGCTCGATAACTATTAAAAGCCTTGATCTTGAATCAAATTCAAAGTGTCCCAGTCTTGACCTGGAGCTAGCGCTTGACTACAACACCAGGGCTTAGTGCCTGTGCTGTATGAGAACTGGAATGATTTTATAACCCATAATAAACATAACAGGACTAATAGAGATAACCTGATCATTCGTTAAAGAGCTTTTTAAAGGAGTTTACAGCCATGTTTTATTTACATCTACAAAGTATCAGACCAAAACATTGTGTTTGGTATTAAATAAAGAAGTGGTTTATGGTATAGCGTGAGTGCAGCCCCTAATTCAGTGAGGATAGCATTTCTGCTTTGGTTAGACCTCGAGTTGGTTAAAGCACTTTTTTATCATGACCTGGACACTGGAGTCCTAAACATGCATACACAAGGAGCTTGAGCGTACACAGCTGTATAGATGTAATAAAATAAGGCTTTCGGCATTTACTAGTGGATCAATTGGTGCCAGGTAGCTCTCCACAAAAGCGCTGCTTCCAGGGTACAAGCTAAAAGGTGGTTAGACTAGAAAAACTGGCCGAGTTGAAGATTTGTCTGTTTATCTATAGATTGGCAGCCTTCTCTGTGTAAATTTCAGGCCAGGTGTTGGATAAGTGGCCTGGTTTTAATGTAGTACAGCAGCAGCAGTCACCCAGTGTCTTCACCTTGAACATGTCACGAGCTTAAATATTGACTTTGACTGCAAAATCCATCCCTACATTATAGACAGGTGTTACTGAGGAACATGGTATTGTCATATATGGTTGCTGTCATTGTTGGATGGATGACATCTCCCATGGTCATGGCTTCTTCTATTTTTTCCCCCTATCTCTCTCTCTCTCTCTCTCTCTCTCTCTCTCTCTCTCTCTCTCTCTCTATCTCTCTCTTTTTTTTTTAAAAATAGAACCATGTGATCTGGATGCTGTCCTAGTTGCTAAGACACCCCTCGGAGACAGGCCATGTGCAAGCACTGTGGCTGTGAGCAGAGCGCTCTGTGATCAAGTGATAATGCCTTTCATTACGGAGCGCTCCCACGACAGCTGATAATGTGCTCCAGACCAGGTGTTCCAGCCACGGCCTGCGAGGACGGATCAAAGGAGCACTTTTCGCACGCTATCGGCGATCAATCTGGCCCGTGCACACGCACTGCATTTGAATGGGTCAGAGTAGGAATCCCCGCGTCTATTTCGGGGAGATCCTTGTCCGGTCCCCGTCCCTGGCTGAAACTCTACATCTCCGGAATGAAAAAGTCCGCCCGTGTGACGAAACACTTCCTTTTATGGCTGTTGCTTTCCGTCCCCCCAGTAACCGCCGGCATGCCGTAACCTTGCCCCGCAGTCCCGGGTTGAGATGTTTGTCTTCTTGCTACTGTCATTTGCAGAGGGCGTCACTATTCACACCCACTTCTTATCCTTGAGGTTAGAGTCCTTGAAGATAGCAAATGCGCAGGACTGTTTCACCAGCCGCTAAATCAAGTTTCATTTACCTCAAAAGGGATAACGGTAGGATAGACTATAGAAGATGTTCCTATGACCTCTGAATCTCCAATAAGCAGCCAGAGCTAACTAGCATTTAATGTGTTGTTGAGTTCTGTTGCATTCTGTGGTGCAGTATTGCACTTATTCATTTGGCTGAATTCATGATTTTATATCAATTTGGCACTAACTGAATCCCACCACTGTGTATTATGGTTGCAATGGTAGATACTCAGATACTTACAAACTGAAAGTTTCTACATTTAAATTTGTTGTATTAGAACATTAATAAAACAGTAGTTAAGTGTGTACACTCATCACCAAAAGAAAACTGCATTCAGAAGGAAGTATGGGATTGCAGTGCTATTGGGAAGGAAGATAAAGGTCACCAGGAACAATGTTTGGGCAATATTTATTGAGCTACAGATACAGAAGTGGTGTCTCTCAGTATGACGTTGTTGCTGCCATGTTTGCTAATGCCAGAAGTCTCTTCATGGAGTTGTAGAGGTTCCTAATGGTGTCCTGTGATAATCCATCCCATGCAGCTTGAATATCCTCACATAGTTCCTACAGATTTTGCAGTAGGGGTGGAGGTGGAGTGACACCAGGCCTTCTAGGCATGTGAAGCGTGACAACAAACTGTTCATCTTGGCGCTGACCACATTGCCTCCACACACTGATTCATTAGTCATCTCCAACAAGACAAAGGACAAAAAAACAAGACACTGAAGATGACCCGTTGCCATTTGGAGTTACTCCATGACAGTCTGGCAACATCTGGAACCGTGACTATTGGATCAGTCAGGTACAGTGATAAGGCCCTTCTTTGCTAACGTCACATGTGTGGCCGAGAGTGATACTTAAATCATTCGTATGTGTCACAATGTCAAACCTACCCACCAAGTTTCATTACTGTCGGTGGATTCCTTCTGAGTGTTTTGAAGATGAGATCATATTTATTTCACTTTTTCCATTACTGCAATTTTTTAAAAATAATAATACAATAGCTGCTTAACATAGTGCTGGTAATAAAGTAGTGACCTCATTTAAGTAAGACAGCCTTATAAGCTGTGGGTCAGATTTCTTAGTTAGATGTCACGGAATTTTCTGGAACTAAATCAAGAAAAAACTGAATATTGATTCTCAATACGAAAACTCATTATAGAACGTCTCTCTGTTTATGTTCCACCTCAGGATGTTAGATCTTCTGCAAACAGTTTTTCTGCTTTTAAATCAGAATGTTTCTAAAAGATGTTCAAACACCAAGCTCTATTATGGCATCTTGCTGTACTATCTCATTAGCTCTTCCTTTCTTTCTTCATCCAGGATTGACCAGAGGAGGATGGGTCCCCCCTTTGAGCCTTGGTTCCTCTTCAGGTTCCCTTCCTTGAGACTATTCACAGACTCCTTTGTTTTTTGTTTTCTTTTCCTTCTATAAGCTGCTTCTCTGTAAAGTTGTTTTGAGACATTGGTTGTAAAATACGCTATACAAATAAATGTTGATTGATTGATCACAGTTCTATCATACAATCAAGCTCAGTGCAGTCGCAGTTGAAGTTGATGTCTTCAACATGGCATTTAATTAAAACTGTACATCGTTTTCTTACTTAGTATAGATTTGATCTTTGTCTCTGACTTATTAAAACCATTATAAGCTTATTAAAAACAGTTTATTAAAAACCAGCTCATAAAATGGATTTTCTTTTATTACTGATGCCAACCAGTATAATAGTGCTGTATAGATTAAGACCGTTATTATTATGAAACTGCCCTGTAATAGACTGGCGGCCTGTCCAGGGTGTTTCCTGCCTTCTGCCCAGTGAGTTCTGGTATCACACATTCCTCTGGTTCAGTACTAAGCCTATCCACTGAGGACACTATTTCCCGGAATACCCTGGGTGAGCATGTGACCACCAGTATGCAGCCAGCAACCTATCCCAGATGGACCATACCGTAATTACTGATTTGTCTCACCTGCTTCATGGTCTATTGAAGATGTTTGCTTGGTTTAGCCTTTTGCTATGTATCGCACCTGTCTGTTCAGTGTATACTAAGCCTTTCTCTATGCGTTGTGCTCTATGATTTTTTGGACGAACTTCCCTTTATGTGACTTTGACCTTTTTAGCCTCATCTGCACGTGTCATACTTGGGCCCAAACCTCACAGCTGGGATAGACCTCTGCACCACATTCCCTGCCCTCTGACACCAAATGATGATGACACATGAGGATAAGTGGTTAGGAAGATGAATAAATGAATTACTATGTGACTGTTAAACCAGTGTAAAGCATTTATATATATTTATTTATATATATATATATATATATCATCATGTATGTATGCATGTTTGCAGTGATGCATTGTATGACCGTTCTTTTAATAATACCCTCACTCCAAGGGATTGAGGAAACAGGGCACAGAAGCCTACTCAAGCATGTTTACTGGTTGTTTTGTGGTCGTGTTGCTATTAAGCCAAAGGCCTCAATTGTTACAAAACCCTGTAGTCACTGTATTTCCTCAAAGAATCAATAATTGATGCTAAAAGTGGGCGCACCGGCGTGACCTTCTTAACAAAATGAGAATGCTCGAGAAAGCACCCAAGTGGGTAGTGGAACGCATTTAGCCTCTGTACACGTAACACTTCTCAAGTCCACTTTATTTGCAAAGACAAAGGCCTTATCCTCTCAATCCCAAGCCTCCAAATTAATCTTCCATCTCACGGCTCTTTGCTTAAAAGATCGTCTGGCTAATTGACAGATGTTCCACTCGGGCTACGTTCTGCTTCTCGTCCCTTGACGTCTTCAGAGTTAGCTCAACAAAGCCTTGAGAAAGAAACAAGCCCAGAGCCATACAGACATCAACAGAAAGGCGTCTCCTCGGCTTGTTCTGAACCACAACCAAAACAGATGTGCCTTTCGCAATCTCTCTAAATATTCAGAGGCCCACTAAAGGTTTGATTGCTTTGTTCTGTACTTGTCCCCGCATCGGCGCTGTCCCCGATGATTGATCTGCGCTGGGAACAAAGTGGCTTTTGCCGTTTAAAGGAGCAAGTTTGGACTTACAGAGTAGTTGCGGGGGGGAAAAAACAATAAATGTATTATGCAGGTCCTTTATCACAGATAGACCATTCATCATTCTGTCACGCTATCAAAATATTATTGCAGAGCCACACAGAGCCATTTGGGGACATGCCCTCATTCTCTGGCGCAAGGACAACAGTCGGGATAATGCCTCGTTTCTTATCGCGCTTCTCGTCATCGATCGCCGCCGAAAATGTGTTTCAGAACCGTCATAAAAGTTTAGAACAGAACACTGGCAAAGCAGTTCGGGGGGACAAGATAAACACATAGGCCCGGCCTATCTATTACTGTTAGAAGATGTGTTTGCACCAACACTGTCGAATTCATTAATCAAACAGAATGTATTTGAGAGCAAAACAGCTCCATAAATCTTGCAGTCCATGCTACAGTGGCTTTGGCAGATTTGTTGCAAAGCTAGTTCACAGTTAACATGAATGGCTGGGACAGAATGAAAGAGTTGGGCAGAGTCAGAACGGAAAAGTTATGACAACTATTTGTCTTTCTATGGCTGTGGTCCTCACTGTTCCAGAGAGAGGGAATAAAACCAGGAGTGTTTGCAGCAAATCACCAAAGGCGCATCCTATTAGGAAACCTGCTGGTAAATGTATCTCTTATAACATACAGTACAGTGCACTACATAAAGACGATTCCATGTAGCATTTATCAGTTCAACATTTAGATTTTTAGAGGCAAAAATAGAAAGAACTGGTATCTGGCTGTAAAACTTCATTGTTTAATTCTCTTTCATTTGGTAGAATGTTTGGAAAAATAATTTAAAAAATGAATTTGTTTTAATTTAAAGTCATTATGATATGAATTTCAGAAACTCTTTCAATTTTTAAAAATTTTCTTCTCCATTTTTTTGATTTGCCATGTTCGCATGTAAAAGAAATTTGGAACGACTATACCATCGGGGACCAAGGTGGGGGTGAACACAAGGCCTGCTCATGATTGGTCTTTCAGGCTGCCCATCATTTAGTGACACACTCTGACTATCAACTCATGTCGCTGGAATTGATGAAACTGACCCCTCAACCCCATTTGTTTTTAATCAAGTCACTGCCAGAGTCAAAGATAATGGCCAGATATGGGAAGAAGATAATTCAGCAAAATGATTAAATCATGGTAAATGTAGCTGTATGACAAAAGAGTCATTGTTCCTACATTCTAAGAATTAAGGACAAAAGGACTAAGAAATAAAAACAAAAAAGAATACATTATTTTTTCCATATCCTGTAACAAATAAAAAATTAAATACATTTTCCAACTGTATTATACTATAGGTTAAGCTATTATCCAGCACTGTTGTCATTTAAACCTGTACTGTACTATAGGTTAAGCTATTATCCAGCACTGTTGTCATTTTAACCTGTACTGTACTATAGGATAAGCTGTTATCCAGCACTGTTGGCTTTTCCAGCTGTATTATATAATAGGTTCTGTTATTATCCAGCACCGTTGGCTTTTCCAGCTGCATTATATAATAGGTTCAGTTATAATCCAACACTGTTGCTTTTCCAGCTGTATTATGCTATAGGTTCAGTTATTATCCAGCACTGTTGGCTTTTCCAGCTGTATTATATAATAGGTTCTGTTATTATCCAGCACTGTTGCTTTTCCAGCTGTATTATATAATAGGTTCTGTTATTATCCAGCACTGTTGGCTTTTCCAGCTGTATTATATAATAGGTTCTGTTATTATCCAGCACTGTTGGCTTTTCCAGCTGTATTATATAATAGGTTCTGTTATTATCCAGCACTGTTGGCTTTTCCAGCTGTATTATATAATAGGTTCAGTTATTATCCAGCACTGTTGGCTTTTCCAGCTGTATTATGCTATAGGTTCAGTTATTATCCAGCACTGTTGGCTTTTCCAGCTGTTGGCTTTTCCAGCTGTGGCTTTTTATGTATTATATAATAGGTTCTGTTTTTATTATAGCACTGTTATACTTTTCAGCTGTATTATATTATCCAGCACTGTTGGCTTTTCCAGCTGTATTATGCTATAGGTTCAGTTATTATCCAGCACTGTTGGCTTTTCCAGCTGTATTATATAATAGGTTCAGTTATTATCCAGCACTGTTGGCTTTTCCAGCTGTATTATGCTATAGGTTCAGTTATTATCCAGCACTGTTGGCTTTTCCAGCTGTATTATATAATAGGTTCAGTATTATCCAGCACTGTTGGCTTTTCCAGCCATGCTATAGGCATTATTATACAGCATGCTATAGGTTCAGTTATTATCCAGCATGTTTCTTTTATTAATCTGTTGGCTTTTCCAGCTGTATTATATAATAGGTTCAGTTATTATCCAGCACTGTTGCTTTTCCAGCTGTATTATGCTATAGGTTCAGTTATTATCCAGCACTGTTGGCTTTTCCAGCTGTATTATATAATAGGTTCAGTTATAATCCAGCACTGTTGGCTTTTCCAGCTGTATTATGCTATAGGTTCAGTTATTATCCAGCACTGTTGGCTTTTCCAGCTGTATTATAGCTAATATCAGTTATTATCCAGGCTTTTCCAGCTGTTATTATATAAATCGGTTCAGTTGATTATCCAGCACTGTTGGCTTTTCCAGCTGTATTATTATACGGTTTCAGTATTATCCATAGGCTTTTCAGTTATTATCCAGCACTGTTGCTTTTCCAGCTGTATTATGCTATAGGTTCAGTTATTATCCAGCACTGTTGGCTTTTCCAGCTGTATTATATAATAGGTTCAGTTATTATCCAGCACTGTTGCTTTTCCAGCTGTATTATATAATAGGTTCAGTTATTATCCAGCACTGTTGCTTTTCCAGCTGTATTATGCTATAGGTTCAGTTATTATCCAGCACTGTTGGCTTTTCCAGCTGTATTATGCTATAGGTTCAGTTATTATCCAGCACTGTTGGCTTTTCCAGCTGTATTATGCTATAGGTTCAGTTATTATCCAGCACTGTTGGCTTTTCCAGCTGTATTATATAATAGGTTCTTTTATTATCCAGCACTGTTGCTTTTCCAGCTGTATTATGGTATAGGTTCAGTTATTATCCAGCACTGTTGGCTTTTCCAGCTGTATTATGGTATAGGTTCAGTTATTATCCAGCACTGTTGGCTTTTCCAGCTGTATTATATAATAGGTTCAGTTATTATCCAGCACTGTTGGCTTTTTCAGCTGTATTATATTTAATAGGCTTTTCATAGGTTCTGTTATTATCCAGCAGCACTGATATTATGCCTAATAGGTTGTCCAACTTTGCTTTTTCTGGCAGTTATTATCCAGCACTGTTGTAATTTCTGGCAACAGAAATGGGCTCTGTAGTATAAAGTGTCCTCTTGATGTTTATATTTGAACCCCTTAATTTCATTGCGTATGCAATATTAGACCAATTTTATTACCTAATTACATCATTTAATAATACAGAATATGGTTTAGCATGCATTAGAGAACCAGTTTGCTGAGACGGCAACAGTGAGTAAAGCATATTACACATGTACACTACATATTACCCACACTCAATTATTGTTCATTAAGGATCGTTTCTGTACAGGGAGCCATATTCACATTCTTTCTTTTCTTTCTTTTAAAGGTCCTGTTTACACCACTGTTATCCAGTAATCAATCAACCCTACCTCAAGTTTAGCAAGCCCTGCAATAAGTAACAAGAAGGATCAACAAGCTGAAGGTAGAGTGGGTTATAGAAACTTATAAGTCAAACTTTTCCCTGGTACTGCTGCAGGGATGGATGGTGTCTACTGATTCAGAAAGAGAATAATATAGATGGAAATGCAGTATACCACAACTTTCTACTCGGGGGATCAGGAGGTGAAAGGGTTATCCTTGAGTCTCCGGTACACAGCAGCACTGCCTCCTCGAAAGTTAATTCTCTGAAGGTTAAACACTCTGGCAGAGTGCAGTCCTGATTTTTAGGTTCACTTACTGCCACTTACATTGTACTGTTAGAGTAAAGTCACTGAGATGGTGTGGAATCTTTAAATCCCTCTTTGTCTGGCTCCTGTAGAGAAAAAACACATTTTTTAGAAGTAGGGTTGTGATGAATTTGTACTTTGTATATTGTCACTTTTTAAAGAAAAATAAATATCTCCAAAATGGTAACATTAAAGGAGAGGCCAAATACCTCTGGTAATTTTAAAAGTCAACAGAAGCAATTTAGGGCCTTTCTTAGTCCATTCATAATGAACTCTTCACACAGTGTAAACAACAGCCGCTGTGTTCAAACAACCCATAAAACCCACAAAAATGGAGCCATGTTTCTCACTGTACAGCGATGATATATTCCAGTGAGTTAAGGAAAGCAGTCAGGGCCTCTTAGACTTTCAGACAAAGAATAATATTCTTCTAAACTACGGTGTCACATCTCTGTAATTATTAGAATTATATTCATATCTACAATCTGCAAGCACTGCATTGATACTCTTATATCATATAAATAGGTTTTGGCGGGAACCAATGGTGTTAATTTTGTGAAACTGTCCATTCAAAATGAATACTCCCTGTGGTTTCTGGGTAGCTGAGCATTTTTATTGATTAGGCCTTTAGGAGCTGGAATGAAGACCATGACCACTAACATAGTTAGGAACTGAGAGTGGAATTAAGCAATGGGGCTTTGATTTGCAGTGGGTAGGACCAATTTAGTGAGGGAAAACATGTTGTTGGTTTCTACAGCTTGTACTAGGTCATTGATGCACTAAATCTAGAACTTCCAAGAAGGACATTCCTAGCTCACTTTTTTGCATCTTCTGGAAATCTTAGATTGATCACCGATTGTCAGTTCAAGTCTTAGTCCAACAAGGGGTTTTGTGTCAGATAGTAAACCACGTCAGTTACCAAAGCTCTAAACCATAATGTCTGATATAAGCTTCAAATAAAACATCAGTTTGTCCTTGTTTAATCTAGAGGACAAAATGAAAACTATGTGATGCTTACTTTCATTAGAATTCCTTATGAAGGAGCTACCAGGAACCAGGAACATCATGGTAAAAGTAGATTGTTTCCTGTTTTTGACATATATGACTTTAATAATTATGGCTTGCTGCTAACATCGATTTACACCCACCAGCCATAACATTAAAACCACCTCTGTGTATCTACACTCACTGTCCATTTATATGTAGTTCTACAGTTACAGACTGTAGTGCATCTGATTCTCTGTATACTGTTGCCCTGTTCTTCAGTGATCAGGACCCCCACGGAGCAGGTATTATGTGGGTGGTGGATCATTCTCAGTACCACAGTGACACTGACGTGGTACTGGTGTGAGTGGATCAGACACAGCAGTGCTGCCAGAGTGCTTAAACTCACTGTCCACTCTACTAGACACTCCTACCTTGCTGGTCCATTTACTCGATGTACAGTCTGAGACGATCGCTCATCCATCAAGTAAGCAGAGATACAGATGGACTATGGTCTGTCATTGTGGAACTACAAGGTGTTGCTATATGGTAAGTGGAGACATGTGAAGTTATCTGCACTGATAACATGGATAAAGAGTGTAGATACACTGAGGTGTTATGGCTGATCTGTGTCTGTGCCCTGCCTTTTCATTTCATTTTGTTGTTGCTTTGCTTTTTTAGCTCTCACTGGATTACAAAGTTCACTTCCCAAGACAGTGGCATGGGGCATGTTTACAGGTGGCCTGGAATATGTTGTGCCCACTCAGAAGATTCCAGACAACAATGTATATATTTAACCAGTTTTTCACACCAAAACTGACAGAGTACATCGCTGCATGATGATTTAATTGGAGTCGCTCTGTGGTGGAACCAAGCAGATCAATCAGAGCTCTGTTTTCATGGTCGGAGCCCAAACAAAAACTAAAGAGAACAAAAAGCCCATTCAACGAGCAACATGCTGACTATCTACACACAGGAGATGCAGGTGGCTGTGAATGACAGTGAGTAACAGTACAGTAACAGCATCTAACCTCAGTTCATTCACGCCGATATAATGAGAGAAGCAACAGGCAGAAGCAGATCCTCAAATCCTTCCCTGCACTGACATACAGGAACACCTGCACAATCATTCATGCAACTTCAACTCATGGACGGTGGTGAAACTCCCCATGCTCAGACTGGTGTGAAGGGAACACTATGCTAAAGATAGCATCCGTTTTTGGAAAAATCCCACACGGTGTGAAAAAGTTTCTATTGCTGTTTTTATTATAGTGCACTGATTTTCTTGCAGTGGTTGGTACTTTAAACATGCCTCTAGAATTCCTTACGTTACAGCAATGTCCACATAACATCTGGGCATGAATCAGTTTGTTTCATAATTCGCCAAGGCTGACCACTGACTGACCGCAGACTGACCACAGACTGGTACTGCAATTTATCTCTATACGCTGAAAACTGTCACCCTGGTTCCCCATAGAAATGACTGCATAGCTACAGTATCTTACTGTTCTAGGTTTTCCATTGTCATCATACGGGTTGTACTATTTGGTGAGCCAGTCATTTACTTAACATACATCGTCTTAGAGCTAAATGCAGCATTTAGCAAGCAGCAATGCAGAAAATCTTCTTTATGCTGTCTCCACTCTAGCTCCTCACTTCTGTCCTCTTTTTCCTAGCTAGCTAGCTATAAATGAATAATAACAATAATAATAATAATAATAATAATAATAATAATCATCATCATCATCATCATAATAATAATAACACAGATTTCATTGCATCTGCTCATCATATCATTCTATCCACAAAATCTACAAGAACTGTGTGAGAATATTTATGCTGCATGGGATGGATTATCACAGGACACCATTAGGAACATCTTTAACTACATTCCGAGATTTCTGGCATGGTGCAGACCATATCAGTCTGAATGTATCATCATTTATTGTTCCTGGTACTCTTTATCTTCCTTCCCAATAGCACTGCAATCACAGATGGTGGGTGCAGCTATTTGTTTGATGATGAGTGTGCATGCCCTAGGTTTATATACTGTAGCATGAAGTATATACTTTACCATTTTTATAGAAATCAAATACCTTTCAACTACAAAAAGATACCCCCCCTGTCGCTGCCCCCCTTGACCATCTAATGTACAACCTAATGCTTTAGTCATTACTCCTCCATTCCTCATCCCTCTCTGGAGAGTAGTGGAGACCGCTCTTATAAGCCTCACGTTTCCCACCATCACACCTTTACTCACTCCAGCCGCAGACACTTCACCATGACAAATGGAGCGTAGAGAGAAACACAAGACAAATTCTGAAGTGCAAAGAGAAATCTCAGAGGGGACAACAGTTACAGCATCACTTATCCCACTCCTGCCAGAAGATGTATCTTGTGTCCAGATTGCCAACAGGTCACCTTAAAACTATAGTCATCATCCTTTAACTAACTCCTGAAAAACAGGTGTTGGTTTCTTTGCTGGAAAACAAGCACAGCGTTAGCACAAAGGGCAAGATTCTTAAAACACAGCCACGATTGACACTGACGCTAAGAGCGAATAACTTAACACATTAATCTATGTGCAACCTGAGGTGTGGCCTGTCTGTCTGGGCTCTAGGCAAAAACAAGTGCCCTTCCAACCAGCATTCATCACTGTAATAATATAAATAATCTTTTTTTTATTTCAGAAGTTCACATTATTATAATATTTCAAAAGATACACACTCATGGCAATTTTACACTCATGGTGAATTTGCACTCAATCATTTTACACTCATTGTAATTTTACACTCATGATCATTTTACACTCATGGTAGTTTTTGCTGCTACAGTTCATCCTGAATTTGATATTCTCGCAAGGCTGTTGCCAGCTTCCCATTGGCATTTCTATTCCACCTTTAGTAGTGCAGTAGTTACATGCTAGTGCTCAAACAGACAGCTGAATGTAACTGCTACATCATGTAAGGTCGAATGGGAAATGAGAACAAGATGACTACAGCATCTTACAGTCAGCAAACTGGGGGAGGCACCACTGGTAAAAACTCACACTTATAAGCACAAGCATACTGGTATAATCCATACATTTCAACACACACGCACACACACACACACACACACACACACACACACACACACACACACTCACACACACACACACACACCTACATGCACACACACACATACACGCACACACACACACACACACACCTACACGCACACATACACGCACACACACACACACACACACCTACACGCACACATACACGCACACACACACACACACCTACACGCACACATACACACACATACACACACACACACACACTCACACAAGCGCACACACTCACAAACGCACACGCATACACTCACACACACGCGCACACATACCTACAGTACACACACTCACACACACACGCACATACACACACGCCCACAAGCACACACACCTACACACACACACACCTACAGTACACACACACTCACATACATATGCACACTCACATACATATGCACACACACACACAAACGCGCACATACACACACATGCGCACGCACACACACGCGCACACACACACAAACGCTCGCACACACATATATATATATGTATATATATACATGCATATACATTGCATAGTTCTTGTTGTGCTTATATGTTTTCACATTAGCCCACAAAATAAGGGATCTAAAACACAATCAGCCCCCTGGGGAATTCCCCCAACTCTCCCAATTACTCACTGTGGCATTGTGTATGAGCTCATTTACATATGGAGTTCTTCTGTAGGACACTGGTAAAAATACTGCAGCATTAAAGAGATACCAGTGTGCTGATCACAATCATGGTGACTTTAAGAATCTTATTTACCGTGCCACACATTGAGTGGTGTTGCATGGTTGTAGCTGAAGTTTATTAAACTGGCTCAACATCTGCAGCTCTGTATAAATTCAGTTTTAATATTTTGTCTGCCGTGAAACCTGGCTATGAATATTGATATGTAGTTTTTAGTGTATCTGGTGTGTTCATCTGCAGTTTGTTATGCTGTAGAAATGATTGCAGTCTGCTTCTTAATCATCTCAGTAGATTTCCAGAGTCATTATTATTTCCACAGTTGCACTTATGGTGTGAAACTGTATTACAACTGGCTTTAGAATGGCCTTAACCCGGCTTGCCCCTGGATGAGTTTCCTATAGTGTTTGCTTTCCACCTGAAATACTATGGACTGTACAATACCAGAATGTAAATGCAGCATCATTTAAGGTGGAATTAAAAATTTGCAAAGCAAGCTAACAGACCAAAGGGACCAGACAACGCCAAACTCAAAGACCAAAAGACAAGCCAAACTCAAAACCCAAAAGACAGTCGGAACAGCAAACAAATCCAGAGGGCAAAGCAGAAACAGGTCAAGAAGAATCAAACAAGGTCAAGAGCACAACAGCAGTCAGAAATCACAGGGATAGAATGCTCAGTAAGGGCACTGCCACACAGAGGCAGTACTTTGCAATGTGTGAGAGGGAACCAGGACTATTTGAGCAGGCAAACTAAATGAGGGACAGGTGTGTGTAATCAGTACTTTGGGGATATATAATGAACAGGAAAATGGAGCGTGATTCGGCAATGGTGGATACGTGACTATGACATCATCGTGTGGTGGATTCTGGGAGATGGAGTTCGGGAGATCGGAGGCAGAGGGGAAAGCTGGAAGCGTGAAACTCAGAGTAGTTAGTTTGCTCAATACATTTCACTCCGGGCAGTTTTCCAAACCTCGGACAATATGGAACAGCTTTGTAACCATGTAATACCGCTGGATGTGCTGTATCTGGTGCATTCATGTATAGTTTGTTACACTGTAATAAACACTGTAGAGTCAATTACATGCAGATATTCATGCTTCTTAATTGTCTTAAGAGATTTCCATTCCTTATTATCACCACAGCTGCACTTTAGGTCTTTAACTGCAATACAACTAGTATAAGACATATAGTATAGTATAAGAAAGCTTACAGTAATCCGGCTTGGCTCTGGTTGACTGACCTATACCCTTTGTTCACCCAGGACCTGGATTTCTGAACTGAAACAAGACATTATTTATATGCTAGAACTCCAGGTTCAGATAATGAGCCCGGGAGGGTACGTTCATGACAGCTCTGTATCTGAGGTAACTGAGCTACACCATTATGGCACTTGCTGAGAACAGAGACAGTTTTCCCATGATTCGTAGTTCATATTCAGGGATTTAAAGCCGCTGGAAGAAAGCCTCTTATGCACTGCTGTAATAATGCTTATTAAAATATGCAAACTGAGCTATGACTACCACACTGTAAAAAAACATTGCTGCATATGGTAACAAGCAATTTAGCTGGTTTTATGCCACTCAAATAAACACTTTAAATGCAACAGTGCAGAGCAAAGGTTTAAAGTTAGGTGTGCCGCAGCTTCATCTGACTTCATTTCAAAGCTATTTAATCCTTAAAGTCCTCTGAAAAGTCAGATCACATTTCAAGGGCAGTTGCCAATAAAATTAGTTATGTACAATGTGACACAGGGATGTGATACAGGACGATACATACCTCACTTTGTTAATGCAACCAGATATTTTTGGGCCAGTGATTTTGGACCAGGGTGCAGAAAGGCAAGAAGGGACTGGGTTTGATTCCTGGCTGGGGCATCCGGGGTCCTTTCTCATGTCTATTTAGGTGCGGCCTATCATTCTCCGAGTAGAGAGTTTAGGCCACTTTGTGCGTTTTGTGTTTTTACACACAGAAGAATTTGTCTTCCGCATTTAACCCATCTGTAAAGTGAAACACCCACACACACTAGGTAGCAGTGAGCACACTTGCCCAGAGCTCTGGGCAGCCCTAACCAGGGGGTTAGGTGCCTTGCTCAAAGAGCCACATCTAAAGGTGTGTGTGTGTGTGTGTGTGTGTGTGTGTGTGTGTGTACCTGTGTGTCTGCCCTGTGATGGATTGGTGGCCTGTCCAGGGTGATTGCTGGAAGTTGCTCTAGCACTCCTGTGACCTAGAGAGATAAAGTGGTTTAGGAGATGAGTGAGTGAGTTCTTGTGGTCTACTCCTCTTATTTATGTATACTGTAAAAGGCAACAGGCATGTTAAGTATATGTTGGAAACAGCAGAGGGCACAAATGAGATAAAGCAGCTTCCTGCCAGTCAGGAAATTAGACAGGTCTTAAGGTTTACACAAGGCGCACATGGTAAATGTTCATAATTGTTTATATGTTTGTGTAATAATGTACCTTTTATATGTCTTTTTTGTGGATGCAATGTTTAATCCTGTGTATTTTCAGTTTTACGTGACACTGTTGTGCTAGCTAATGTGTTTAAGCCTAACTAGCAACGGCTAAAGCTCTAAAGACATTGCAACGACTGAGAAATGGATGTCTTGTTTTATTTTCTTGTAGTTTTCACAGTGTCTAATGAAGAAAGAGAGAGAAATAAATTCAGAAGACATCAGTATGACTCGTGGCCATTATTCCGTTGGACCAGTGTAGCTACAGCCAGAATGGAAAACTCTCACAGAAAAACTGTGTGTATCTTGGCATAGTTGCAGAAGGAGAATTCTGTTCTAGGAACTGACATCCCATGAACCTCAGCCACTGTTGCTAAACTATCAAATAATAATAATAATAGTCTTTACTTATTAATATTTACCTGCCTAAAGTTACATATGAAGAGGAGCAATATGAGGGACAATCACAACCTATGGTACTTTTCCTATCCTTTCTAGGGAATCGACTCTTCAGCAGGCAAGGTTAATGTCCACCTTTAACTGAGGCTGATCCTGGCTTTTAATTTGCCAGCTTCATATCGGAAAGTTACTTTCCACCTTAAATTCACTAAACAAGCCATCTCTGCCAACGTCACATGTATGGCTGAGTTTGAAACTTGAATCACTTGTATGTCTCATGATGTCAAACCTAGCCACGAAGCTAGTTATGCAGCTATTCTTTTGGTGATGAATGTATTTACTTAGTTTCAACAGTGCAGTAAACAAAGCTGTGCGGCTAACCGGGGTAGTTGCCTATGAACAGTCAGATAGCGAACTGTAATAATTAGAAACAGCAGCCTACATAACATTAGCTAGTTACTGTTTTAGCTAACGTTCGCTGGAATCTTTGTTCTGCTGATGACCTTCTGGGCCATCATTACTTCAATACAATTGAATAATTATCATAATGGGATCAGAAAGCACATAGTACTGCTTCAATAATAGTTATTCATCTACATGAGTAGGCCAAATGACCTACTCACATGGTGTAGACCATTTAACTTGATTTTGTATACGTCATTGTGAACTTGTCACTTAGTGCTCCTTGAAAATGGCCAAGAGTTAAAATTGTCACCACTGTATTTACAGATGGAATCCCATTTTGAAGTCATTAGTCAGAGCTCATTGACTTCATCTGGATGTCAGTGGATCTGCCTGGGAGTTCATGGCTACCTGCCAACTGCATTCCTTCAGGTCGATGCAGAGATGTGGGGATACGTGTCATGCTAATGCAGAACAGTTCAAGATGAGCAGTCTTCATTTACCATTCAGCGATGTGCTGCTAATGTGGTCTGATGGATTGTGGCTACCTGCCATGCAACTGCAGAATGAAATTCCTGATTTAATATTAAGAATGATTTACTGACTGGATACTAAATTACTGGATTGATTGCTGCTTAAAGGGCCCAAATCACGGGAAGTCAAACAAAAGGGTTGATAAAGCATGTGAACACTGTTTTAAGATGTACCATTCCTCTCCCAGTCCATACATCCAAAAGTATGCGGACACCCTATCCATTTCCTGTATCTGCATGTTTCAGGTTCACCCACTGGGAAGAGGAATATGAAATAAAGAGTACAGTAATGCAACCTCCAAGCACTGGCAGTAGAACAGGCCATACTGAAGAGCTCTGGGATTTTCAGTGTGGCACATTCATACAATGCCACGGTATCAAATTCAGTGCTGGTAATATGAAGTGGGAAAGTCTAGGGGCAACAACAGCTCCACCACACAAACTCATAGAGTGCGGCTACCGAAGCGTGGAGCGCATGCAAATGACCTGTTCTAGCACTGGCTACAGAGTTCCAAACTGCCTCTGGAAGCCACGTTAGCACAAGAATTACTGTCAGGCATCATGGATCTGTGACTGAGCAGCTGCACACAGGCACACAAGCAGGTTGTTGGCTTAAGAGTTGTCATCGTGTTTTCCGGTGATGAATCATGCTTCACCATATAACAGACTGATGGATGATTCTGGGTTTGGCAGATGTAGTAGAACCACCTGCCCAAATGCTTAGCAGTAACCCTAATGTGCGGTGAAGGAGGAATGATAGGCTGGGGTTGTTGTTCATGGTTTGAGCTCCACCTTAGTCCTCATACTTCTATGAACTGATGCTTAAGCATATAGTGACTTTACAGTAAACTGGGTGTTCCCAACTATACCTCAACTTCATCAAGCACCTTTGGGATAACCTGGAACACTGACTCTCAGTGAGGCCTCAACCCCCAGCATCAGTACTTGAGCTCACTAATATTCTGATGGAAGCAAATCTCAGGAGTTATGTTCCACTATAGAGTGCAAAGCCTTCCCAGAAGAGTCGGAGGCTGGCAGAGCAGGAACGAAGGACAAACTCAATAAGTATACCCTTGAATATGAATTGGGTTGTTCAATATATGAGGAGATGTTCAAGCTGCCTAATGCGGCCCTAAGTCGAGTGTTAAGTCTCTCGGGAGCCAGTGTGAGTCAAGTTTTAGAAGAAGATTATAGATTTAGCTCTATTTTAGAAACCTGTCCGGAGTGACAGGCCAAATAGCAAGCCTTTTATTGTGGGGGCAAAGCATAAAAAATGCCCACATACAGTAAAGGTAGTGTTTAAAGCAAAGTGGCAACATAACTCTTTAGCAGGTCTGAGGGTTCGATAGCTAGCGCACTAGTTGGCCAATGCAATAGCTAAAGTTGTAGTGACTTTTACAGTAACGTGATCTGTAAATTAAGCTAACCAGATTTCTTAAATGAGGACTGGCGACATTTTCATTTAGGCAATCAACATATCATCAAAATATCTAATCTTTATCTATGAAATAACAACGTGTGGCAGTTCCAGTTTAATGTATTTTGACCTTGGTAACTAATTAACTTTGGTGAAGGCCAACAGGGATATATTTTGCCATGAAAAATTCAGTGGTTGTATAAGCCCGCAATTTATATTCATATTAAATATTTAGATATCCATGGGTACAGAAAAAAGACCTGTTGCTATAGCCCTGGACTACTTTCATTTCTAGCGAGACAGAGGCGGCCGTATGTCATTACACAGATTGTATACCTATACAAATCAGATCACCTGGTAGTATGATTCAAGTCTTGTAACCCCAGCCCAAATCTGGCCCACATTCCCCATTTTCATTTGACCTACTTGCCACGTGGATTGACAATATCTGGGTGGACCTTTCCTGGTCACAAGATATGGGCCACATATGCACCACACTCAGACCACGTGTCTGCCGAAAATAAGAAACTCTGTTGAATCTGTGCCAGAACTGGACCAGATCAGTTTTGGCACATGTGGGTCATATGAGTTTCTTTATATGTAGGCCATTTTTGGCTGTTATGCAATTTGCTAGAAGGCAGCCCTGCTGTATCAGTCCCAGGAGTGGACCAGATCTGTTTTGGAAGAGGTGAACCAAATGCATGTTTTAAAAGTTGTTGGCCACATCTGGCTCACATGCATGTTGCCAGTACCGATAGTGTGTCAGTGGTGCTGTATCTTTGCCAGATGTGGCCCACATGTTAATGCTGTCTGATTTCTTTCGATCGGCATATTTACTGTGCATAGCTCTGCATTTTGTCTTTCAGACTAAACGGTTTTCTATAAAGAAATTGATTTTAAATTGGATCTGAAAAAAGCAGCATTTCTGTAATGATTGTTATAAGGTTGACAGCGAAAAGGTTTTACTGAATTATTAATTTGAGGTCTTCATTTAAGGCTCCAGTCGGGATTTAAAGGGGAATTTTTAAATGCCTGCATAATTCATGGATATTGTGGAGTAAGCAAAGTCACTTAGAGTGATTTGCCAAAGAATGGCGCACTGTGGACATACAGACTCTTCACAGTGTAGGTGATGGGAACCAGGAGTCACAGAGTCTACAACACAAATATAGCAACGTTTAATTCAGCCTCCAAAATAAACAGGAAGCGGCGCACGTCTTCTGTGTTTTCATTTATAATATTAAGTGTTGAAGTATGAGGCGCAATAGAGGTAAATCAGACAAAGGAACAGTATGGCTTCTCTGGGGACCATTTGACCCACAACGACCTGCATGTACTTCTCCACTATGAGTGGACATAAAATTTATACCGCTGCTCAAAATTGCATCAAAAACTGTCATTCAGGCATAACTCATAGACTGTTGATTGAAATGCTATTAACTAGACACTAAAATATGTTATGATGTCATGCCATCCATAATTTAGCTGCGTCAACCACAATCAGAAAGCTGCAGTAATTGATATTCTTAGCAAACTAAAGATGCAGCACTGGTCTGACTCAAGGTGGCACTGTAGCAAGTTGGTTCAGTTGGTCCTGAAATTATTGTGAACTCTATGTGCCACAGTAAATACATCAGTCAGCCAACATGCATCTGCCGCTGGCCCCTGGAATACCAAGGGTTTTTCTAACACTGCTTATAAGGAATGTTTCAGTTTCTCATCTGATCTCACCAGATTGGTACAATTAGTCACAGCATGTAACACCTCCACAAATAATAGCTGCCATTTGACTGGACACAACCTGGATTTCTTCTAAATGTAGGCCACTCAAGCATCAACCAATTGCACAGTAGGACCAGATTTGGTGGATGGCATCCCTGGCACAATTCTGAGGAGCAGACAATTATTTCCTGTAGACTGGGATTTTGGTTGTGAGACCAACAGATCTGTGTGTGGAGGCACCATGGTTAGCACCAAGATGAACAGTTTGTTGTCACACGTCACATGTCCAGAAGGCCTGGTGTCACTCTGCATCTACCCGTACCGCACCATCTGCAGGAACTGTGTGAGAATATTTAGGTTGCATGGGATGGATTATCATAGGACACCATTAGGAGCCTCTACAACCCCATGCTAAGACGTCTGGCATGTTCAGTTAGCACACATGGCGGCCCGACACCATACTGAGAGACACTACTTCTTTATGTGTATCTCAATAAATATTACCCATACCAGTCTAAATGTAGCATCATTTATTATTCCTGGAAACCTTTATCTCCCTTCCCAATAGCACTGCAATCCCACACTTCCTTCTGGGTGCAGCTATTCTATAGATGAGGAGTGTAATTATGCAATCCTGCTGCTAACTTTCTGTGGCTAACACGTGTGATCTTCTATTACTGTTTATGATGTTTGGTTAATATAGAAATGTCAAGAGAGCCACTTAAGAGGGAGCAGTACATCTTTGGCTCTGATGAAGCATGCAGGGAAGTGGCTGCCTTTATGTTTACTTAATTAATCGAACGCATTTCAAAATAGAGAATGATTAATGGTAGCACTACTGATTTGGCAGCGTCCTTGACACTCTTTCCACCACTGCTCTCACAGGGCGCGTCCTGTGTGGAACCTGGAGATTTGCATAAACAATAGGATATGATTCTCCGATACTAGAATTCCAATCAGACACTGTATACAGTTTTGCAATAATGCTACATTATTGCTTGGAGGGATTTACATTTCCACATTATGCGTCGGCATGGATGGTGGAGGCATGGTTATCTAGGTGGCACTTTCTTCAGATTTTAATAAAGTCCATTCCACCAGCCGAGCCCCAGATTAACCAGGAGTTATTCTCTGGGCGCTTTGAAGCGAGAAGCCAAAAAGGAGATGAAATGGAGATAAAGCAGACATCGTACATCTTTTGGACAGAAGCATTACCATGGGGAAGACTTCACGGTGGCAGCTGGAGGATGGAATTTTAGCCAATGCATATAAAAGATAGACACGGTACAGCTTTTATCAGGGTCCCCGGGGTGAATTCATAGCCTTGCAACACTGTGGTACATACCGTTTTATTACAGTTGTGAGATAAGATTTGGAATGCATGTTTTAAACTCAACGGAGTTACGACGCAAAGGATATTAGAAGGAAAAAAGAGTCACCAAATAAAAATAATGAAATTCCCATTTCATCATTATCAACATTCCATTCAAAGATTTGTGTAGGTTCTTTGGTCACTGTGGGCAGTAAAATATGGCTGTATTTGTCAAAGAAATCTGAGTCTGTTTTTATCCTGTAAGCCACTGTGCCTCTAAACACTGTGAATGACTTTTACAACTAATGAACCCAGTGGTAACGCCTATTAACTTGTATAGAACCATGACATGTAACACTATTCACAATCCCACATCTTGTTTAGAGTCATAGCTCCCTAAAGCAGTGGTTCCCAAATGGTCTCTTAGGTGATCTATTCTATTCCTCTATCTGTTTAGGTTGTGAGATGGGTTGCTGCAAAATCTGCCAACTGCCCCTGAGGGACCCTTAGACAAATTTAGCACCAAAAGAGCTGTCCATTATGTTATTTAGGGAATCAAAAGCAGCTCTATGGCACCAGAGAACCCTTCTACTTGTGTATTTAACAGTATAGCACTTTAGCTCTAATGCGAGAAAGAAGACAATGCCCAGTTTGTATGACCAGGAAAATAAACTAACCAAGTATCATTCCATTTCGACTTTAAATGGTCATGGGCTACACTAAATACACTCATCATCCAAAGGATAGTTGCACAAATAGTTGCACCCAGAAGGAATCGGCCCACAGGAATGAAACTTGGTGGGTAGGTTTGATATTGTGAGACCTGCGAATAAAGTAACATGCTAGACCTTGATGTAAGCAGGGACAGGCCTTATCACTGTACCTGACTGACCCTACAGCCATGATAGTGGACTTTCAGCAAACAGTGATGCCCTCCACGAGTCATCCTGTCAGCACGACACAGGACTACATGCTGTTACTACAACTGCACTAAACACCACATCAACGTCACCAAAGACTGAAATGGTGATGTGTCAGACTGTCATGGCATGACTCACAATGGCAGTCTGTCATCTTTTGTGACAAGTCCTGCTTTTGTCTTGGTGGAGATGACCAATGTATCAGTGTTTGGAGGCATCGTGGTCAGCACCTAGATGAGTAGTTTGTTTCCACACATCACATGTCTAGAAGGCCTGGTGATACAGGCCTTCTGGACATGTGAATTATCACAGGACAGCTCTACAGCTCCATCCCAAGACGTCTGACATGTTGCATTAGGAAACATGGTAGCCCAACGCCATACTGGGAGACACTACTTCTGTATGTGTAGCTCAATAAATGTTGCCCATATCAATATAAATTTAGCATTTATTATTCCTGGTAACCTTTATCTTTCTTCCCAATAGCACTGCAATCCCACACTTCCTTCTGGGTGAACCTACTCTTTTGAGGAAGAGTATATCATTGGATAATACTGTAAAAAAATGTAATATTAATAATAAAAAACAACCAAATAAAGCATTTTAGGAACATAAATGCTCTATGAGAAATGTAAATGCTATATATGGTTCTTTAAAGAATGTTAAATGGTTCTGTATAGCACCTAAAAGTTTCTCTCCAGTAAGATAAACAGCCTCCATTTCAAGTCTGCCAAATTCAATTTCTTATGCATCTTCTTATGCAGCTATTATCTTCCAATTAGCATCCTGCCTCATGTTAATTGTTGGCTAGTACATTTCACTTAGTCGTGTTTGCGTTTTATTTTAATATTTCTTTTCTTAAACACACTGATTAGCGATGCTGCTGAGGGGGAAATGCTAATGAAATCGTGTAGCTGAGGGGCTGGTTTGTTTAATTTTATGGAAAAAGGTCAAATTTGAGGTTCTTGGATAAATTACAGGGAAAATTAGTAGGACTGCCATGGGAGAAGTCACTTAACTCTGATAACAGATGAGGCATTTAATTTCACTTTGACTGTTTGGAGTAATTGGTAATCCAATACTGTAGTGATTAAAAATGCAAACAGAAAATGTGGGAACTGTGTTTTTCATTATTTCATTTCTCAGCTCCTATTAATCACAATAAATATTATAGCGTATTACGCACTGATTACGTGTTTTCTGCTTATCATGTTTCATGTTGTGTTATCAAATGAAACTCTTTAGCCAGAGCGGAGATTCTCACTGACACCATGTACAACGTGGAATGAGAAAGCACTTTTTGCACATAAGAAACTGTAATAACATTATAATGGCATTATAATAACATTATAACAACAACAACAACAACAACATAATAATAATAATAATAATAATAATAATAATAATAATAATAATAATAATAATAATGCAAGTTATATCCAGGTGGTGGTTAGAATGTTGCTATGTGGTTATTTAAGGTAGTTAATTTTAGGATCTTGCTGGATCGTTCATGTGCTATCACAAATGGTTTCTAGGGTATTGCTAGCCATTTAACATGATTCCAAATGGCAAAAACAGCATACGTTTAAATTTATGTTATGAGTATATGTATATGTTAAAATATAGTAAATATCTAAAAGAAAGAGATAAAAAACAAGTGAACATATAAAGTCAGTGCTGAGGTGGAATTGCTATCAAGCAGCTAACCTAATATCTATTATCTCTAATCTATTAAAATGCTGAAAGTCCATTATGAAAGGCTTCTACAGAAAGCCTTTCAGAACCCGCCACTCTGTGCATTCTAATTAGTTTCTGATTCAGATCATTGGTTAATTGATCTTGTGGAAAAGCCTGTTCGCGTTGGCGCTGTCCATGGTGCTGGAGCCTCACTGTTTGCATAGTTCAACCTCATGCATGGTGACAAGTGATTCGTGTGTTGCTTGAGGTGGACGGTAGATGCAATCAGTCCATCATGACATGGTGGAGCCTCCACTAAATCTAACAACATGACTGATTCTGCTGTCAGTCAAGCCACATCCATTCACCCAGAGGAAGCCAGGCGAAGATGCACTCCTGCAAAGTGCACTCCCTCATGGGAAGAATTACCTACAATAAAATTAGTGAGGCACTTAAAGTGACTTTGACAAGGTCTGTCTAAACTTATCTGGATGCTTGATGCTTTTCAGCCGCACAACCTTGAACATTTTTAGCTGCCTGACAGGGGTCCCATTCGTCTCTTAATTGGACAGGACACAAGGTTAATCTTTAGGGCTATTTTCCCCCTCATACAACTGTACATTTGGGACCTGATGATGGAAAAAGACAACCATGTGTCTAAAATCAAGTACGTTCAAACTGTACTTTTCTCTACAATACCAAATGAAGGTTCTGTGACTTGTAATCATAGTGGAACCCCTTTTGGTGCTGAAACAGGTTCTCCATAGAAACGTTAGGTCTGAACTTTGCTTAGTTTAAATTGATTTTCCCTATTTACTGTCATATGTTATATTGTGTAGCTCACCTAGCCAATCAACTAGCACCACCAACAGCATTGGGCTATGGAGCACCAGTACTGCATTGTCTGGAGTGATGGAGCTTTTCATCATCTACATTTGGAATAAACTGGAGTGACATTTATAAAAAAGAACAACAATCAGTATTTGACCTCACTAATTCTCTTGTGGCTGAATGCAATCATTATTCTCACAGCAATATTCCCACATCCAGTGCAAACCAAACAAATAGTTGCACAAATAGTTGCACCCAGAAGTAATCAGCTGACAGGAATGAAACTTGGTGGGCAGGTTTGACATCATGAGACATGCAAATGATTCGTTTCACATTCAGCAGTGGGTCATATCAGTGACAAGTGCTGCTTGTGTCTTGGTGGAGATGTCCAACAAATCCGTGTATGGAGATGAACAGTTGGATGGCATGCACTACATGTCCAGCAGGCCTAATGTCACTCCACCGCCACCCCTACCGCACAATCTTCAGGAAGTGTGTGAGAATATTCCAGCTGCATGGGAAAGATTATCACAGGACACTAGGACATTAGGAACCTCTACAACTCCATTCCGAGATGTGTGGCATGTTGCGTTAGCCAACATGGCAGCCCAATGCCATATTGAGAGAAACTACTTCTGTATGTGTAGCTCAAAAAATATTACACATATCAGTCTTAATTTATCATCATTTATTGCTTCTGGCAACCTTTATCCTCCTTCCCAATAGCATTGCAATCCCACATTCCCTTCTGGGTGCACCTTTCTTTTGATGATGAGGGTAATTCTGAAAATATACAGATAATAAAGTATACTGTATAGTGTATAGTGCCTGAACTGAGACATAATGGCAAACCCTGTGACCATCTGAAGTGTAGAGGCATTGAGTCTGGGTGAGAATGGAAGCCGTTAGGGATGCATGAGGAAGGGAATGAATACTTGTCCCCTGGGACCTGCATTTTTGTGGTATGGATATTGGATCCCATCCTATAATGGCTTTCACGGCCATCTATTGCCATCTGCCTTATTGAATAACAAATCAAGCCCTTCTTGGTCACTCAATTTTTGTCTAATTTCCTTTACAATAAATGGGCCCATTATTACTTAAAATCTCATTAAGAGAGGCTGATACATGTATAGAATGATGGACATGTGAATTGAATATCAAGACTGGATGTCAATTCTTACAAGTAAGATAATGATGAAGCTTAAAGGGGGAAAATAGAAAGAGCAGATATAGGGCCGTTGAGTAATCTGCACACTGTGCTGTACCATAGCTCTTTCATAGCTCATTGCATGTCTTTCTGCTCCTGTTTTGGTTGATCTTGGGGGAATTAGAGGTGTTCTACTGTAATAGGTATGAACATGCTTCAGCAGTTCTGCAGCTAAAGTATACAGACACTCCTTCTAATTAGTGAATTCAGACACTTTACAGCAAACCCATTGCTGACAGAGGGGTTCAGTTGCACTGAGCTTAAGAAATGAGTCATCTGTGACAGGTTTCTGGATACAGGCCAGACAATAATCAGACACATTGCATTAAATAATTGAGCAGTTGTACCAGATTTGGTGGATGCCCTCCCTGGCACAATTCCAAAGACAATTTTCTGTAGACTGGGATTTTAGGCACTGCTGGTAGACCTGTATGACCGTACGCTTCCATACACCTGCAGATTCAGCTTCTTCCTTCACACTATGGTCTTTGGCACACTTAAATGCAGTCCCTCCTTTTAGCTAATCGTTAACATCTGCTTTGGAGCCATTTACCCCAGGTGAAACTAGACATTCGCTGTACTGTACTCTATGAATCCTGTCACTCACATCCTGCAGGTATTTTATAGCCTCGTCATCCTCATGCTGTGCGACTACCACCTTAAACACACAGGTGACTAATGTTCTGTCTGGTGAGCTTATAATCTTCCTAGAAATTAACTCCTGCTAGAGTGGCATGATCCTTAACGGCTTCATGCCCTAAGCACCCCAGCATTAGAGCAGAGGAAACACTTCCTCTGGAGTGAATCATACTTATCCACCTAGCAGACTACATCTACCGGAACACCAAGAGGCAACTGTAAAGTTTGGGAGAGGAGGCCTAAAATTTGAGGGTTTGTTTTATGGTGTAAGGATTAAGTGAGCACTGGCCGATCTCTTTGGAAGATTGGGAGTGAACCAGAGCTGACCATCCAACTGGGGTACCTGAGCTAATTAATGCTCTTGTGTCTGAATGCAATCAAATCCTCACAGAAAGGTTCCAACATAGTGTAAAGCCTTTTTTTAATAGAGTACAGCCATTTACTGCAGAAATTTCAAGATATTTTAAGAAAATTCCAAATCCTTGTGCCTAATCTTGGACTACATTTTAATGTCAGTGGAGGTTTGTAGTCAGAAACTCTTCTTAGTGTGAGCTTCGGTTCAGACTAGGCCTGGAAAACCAGCTTATAGTATATTATTACTGGACTCAACTAGCTTTATTTGACCTTAGCATGGTCTGTTAGTGAATGCCTTTACCGTATCGTATACTAGATCAGCTGTACTGAAAATTGCACCTAAAACTGAAAGTCTAGTTTTGGGCTATGGTCGGTTTAGCTTAAGGCCGGTTGAAAACAACCAGGACAAATCTGCCATAATTACACAATTAACAACAAGGACCCGCAGTGTCATTAACGCAAAGCACAAACAGCTATTTCAGGGCTAATATTGCCCCCTTGTGGAGAATCTTCAGTCTGCTAGACGTGAGTGACAAGCCAAGTCCATGAGAGCAAGTGTTGCGGATATGGAGGAATGCAGAAACGCTTTTGAGGGCGGAGCTTTGATAAGTCATCTGTGGGAGTGTATTAAAGAGCAGTGGGAAACTGTAAAGAACGATGGCACAGCCATGCTGGTTTCCGAGCTTTGCTGTAGGGGCCAAGTTGACACATCACATATGGAGGGTTAGTTGCTGACTCGGAGGAACATTTCACTGCCCTGAAGACATTGTAATTAGGCGGGTCAGTGAAAGGGCAGCTCTCTCGCTCTCTCTCTCTTTCTCTCTCTCTCTCTCTCTGTCCCCACATTTCCTCCTCCTCTCTCTTTCTTCTCCTCTTTCACTGTGTTTGCTTCTTTCTGTGACTGCTCTTCCTCTTTCACTCTTTTTCTTACACTCTCAATATCTTCCTCTTGATCTCTCTTGGATCCCTCTCTCTTTATCTGTATCTCTCGCCTCCTTCCTGTTTTCTCGTTATCTCCATTTGCCCTGCTCCTATTTATCTCCCCATCTTTTACTGTTACTTCCTGTCTCGCTCTCTCTCTCTCTCTCTCGCAGCCTCTTATGCTCTCTCCCTGTTCCTCTACCGCTCTCTCATGCTGCTTCTTTCTTTCCCTCTTTCTGTCTTTCTCTCAATTTTCCCTCTCTTTTGTCGGTCGATCCTATTTCTCCGTTTGTTTCTGTCCCACGCCCCTGTTTCTCTCTCTCTCTCTCTCTCTCTCTCTCTCTCTCTCTCTCTCTCTCTCTCTCTCTCTCTCTCTCTCTCTCTCTCTCTCTCTCTCTCTCTCTCTCTCTCTCTCTCTCTCTCTCGCCCCGCCCCCTTCTCTACCTGCGCGCGCTCTCTGTTGATACTGTGAGCTGCTTTCAGCGCTTCACTCACAAGTTGGAGTCAATTGAACCAGAGCCTCCAAACTCGCTCGCTTCACAGTTACTGAAGGAACCGCGAAAACGGGACATGTTGGTCAGCAGACGCCTTCCTGTCCAGTTACGAAGTGCTTGCAGAAGTTAATCCGGTCTCAGAGCTCACATTCAGTGACCGTTATAAACGCCGTTTGGTGTGGAGCCGGAACGGGCAGCTGGAATGTGTGGAGAATAAGGATGTAAAAGGCGGGAAAGGAGCCCGGACACACGGGAGAGACACTAGACGGTCCTCAAATCCTATGGCTTGAAGGTAAGCTCATCACCAGTAACGGGCTTGTAGCGCTTTATGTTGTGCTTGTACTGCTGAAGTTAGCGGTTCTAATTTTCCGTTCCACCTTAAGCGCGGCTGCGGGCTCCTGCGAGCCACGCACCACAACGGAACTGTCAGGGTACGTTAAGGTGGTATGATAAAATTAGACTTTCTTGTCAGGTTTTGGTCAGCAACTGCTCGAAAGGCAGCTTTTGACTTTTTTGTAGCTGTTTAAATATTTTTAAACGCTCCTTTTTTAAATCCATCGTCGAGTTTAGCGAGTTTAGCTAAGACTAAAGGTCAGACTGAGTGGCAGAACAGCCGTTACGCTGAGGCTCTTTCAAACGGGAGTCCGTTGACATGATTGGGACCGTAAACAGTACACTGTAAACATGACGCAGGTGTGTGGATTTTGAAGGGAGCTCCAGATGAAATAGCTGAGGTGTAAACAGAATAGTTCAGAGTGGTTTGGTCTGAAGTGCTCCGTGAAACTTCCAGAGTCAGGAATGTTTACACTGGTGGTGATGGGAACCAGACGTCTGGTTTAATGCCCCTGAAATCTGCCTCACACAAAGTTAGCACATTTAATAAGTGTCAAATATGTATTCTCTCTGATGCCTGACACATTGTTTTAAAATAGTTTTGTGATCATTTGTGATGATTTTGCCTTTCATATGTATTTTAATTCATTTATTCATGTTGGAGAGATACATACATGGCACTGGGAGGTACAACAGCCCCCAAATAAAAATATATATTCAGATTTCCCATTAATATTACATATAATACTCCAGAGAGGTTAACTGCTGGTTTTGGGTAGTAGATATGTAGAAATGTTTGTGTCATAGACCTTAGGACCCCTGGTTTCTATTACCGCCACTGTAAAGAAATCAGAGTGTTTATGTTTCTCTAGAGTTAGCATTGTGAATCAAGCCCCTCTGAGTGCCCTAGTCTAGATCTCAAAGACCAAATAATTGGTAACATTCCCCTTTTAAATGGACCATACTGTGGCTAAATGTGAACACTCTAAATGAGGGTTTTGCTGAGGAGCCACAACAGCTCACAGACATTGTGACATTAGTGAATGCCATGATGTTTCATGAGCTGTTGCACAGAATCCATAGCCACCAAGTTTAGCCTCTCTTCCTCTAAGAAGCCTCCACGTCATTTTGTCTGTTGGCTTCCTGCTGTCAAATCCTTTAGATGTAAAGAGGCAGATTTAAAATCTTGTCATTTATCACTTGCTTAATGCTTATGGAAATCTTTCTCACCAGATAGAGAGATTCCTTGGAAAGCGAAGACATTTCCATTCTCTCCCTCCTACCAATTCCTTTTCCCTCTCTTCCCTCCTTTCTGATTACTGTATTGGGATATTCAGGGGTTAGTGTTAACTGAGGCTTCGTAAAATTCTTTGGAATGCATACTTGGCAGAAGGTAATGACTATGGATTATCCCCAACTTATTCAGTGTGTAACTGCTAGACATTCATGAGCCCTTTTGTTGGATTGAAGCTGTCTTAAAAAGGTCAGTTTTAATACAGACGTCTCTTTGGTGGACTGTGTGTCAGTGCCGTCGAATACATACCCAGACACATAGCATATTTCAGGCTTTAAATGTCAACAAGGAAACCCGCGATTAATACCAGCTGACTCGAAACCCGGGCTTATGTGGGTTCAGCTTTCAAAAACAATAGCTATTATTTGACCTTTTCAATTTCAGATGTGCTTTCTCTCCCATCCAACTTTGCTCCGTGACCAATGATTTTCCTCACATGACAGCAAGTCCATCACCTCTTGATAGGTGCAGCTGGAACAGCAATGATGGCCACATTCCGGCTGCACCCTCCAGCCATGCGTTTCGCACATCCGTGCCAAACGGTTGGTGATGACAGGAACATTTAGTATTTGTGCCAACTAGAAAAAAAAAGATAATCATTCCAATTTAACACGGTGCCATTTTAAAAGATCACAACCTGACATGATTGATGTGATTGACTGTATGAAGAGACGTAGCAACTAGGGGGTCTGGTGCATTATTAATGAAGTATCAGTAAACAATTTAACAGCCACTTTTTATTGCTTTCCATTAATTACAATGAATTATGCATGGGAGAGGGTCTCGTTCACTGTATTTTTAATGTTACACTGTTGTAAAGCTCAATGGGAGCACAGTCAGAGAGATTTAGTGTACAACAGCAAAACCAATAACAGACACCGCTGTGTAAAACTGTTTAAATCAGTGTTTTCAATAACATCAGGCCTGCTTTGTAGCAGATGTGGGTATAAAATGCTTCTGTCATGATGTTACCTTATATAAAAAAAACATTGTAGGAAGCTGTAAAAACATCTAGATGCGGACAGAGATGCGAATATGAACAGAGCTGAGTCCATAATGACTTAGAAAGCTAAAAATGTTAAATTCCTATTTGAAAAAGCGCTGATGAGATAATTTATGACGAAATTACTTGATTACTGTATATTTTACAGTTTAAGTCAATCAAGTTCCAAAAAACACATTCCGTGATATTGGAATCATATTGTGTGATGATCAAAAAATCATGATCAATATTATAAACCCAGGTCTGATGGTGTATTGCACTCTAAAAGAATAGATTTTTTATTGTCAAATGTCTGCTTTATATTCATTTTACATTTGTAACTCTCTACAAGTAATATATACACTTCTCTGTAATGCTAATCCATCCAGGTTGATTTAGACCCAATATATTTTATAGTATCCCTACAACATGGCGAGGTATTACTGAATAAAACAATGGCAATTATGACAAATAAAAAAGTTGTATACAGTTGTGAATAGGGGTATGTGTTAGCTAGACCCTGGGGATACAGAATATATCATGGTTCTGTGGTTATGAATTAATATATTGCAATATATTGTGAAATTATAAGCAAAAGAATATACTGCAATTTCTCAGTTTAGGAAAATTTTAGGAAAAGTGTCCAGAATAAAAATCACATAGGTATGCTAATGCTAAAGTTACTGCTGCGTCCTTTACTGCTGCTACTTCTTTACATTAACGTGAAGGAGTCAAATAACTGAACATGAATTACAACACTGCTTAACACAACACAAAGTGAACCACTGTCTGCCACCAATCTTTGATTTACTCAATGTATCTTTATTTTCTTAAACCCATGGTAGTGAATCTGTTTCTTTCAAAAAAAATTGGTTCAATGTGCTTCAAAGACATTAGTGTAACATGTGTAAAATATGTTACGTCAACTCGGTTCACTGTTGTCTGTCATGTTCGTTTACTCTCCCAGAATTGTGTTGATTATGTATAACACATGAAACTCATTTAAATAAGTGCAGGATGTTCACTCAAAAGATCTCTTGCAGAAAATCCTGAGTCCACATTTTGGCAACCTTGAGCCTTTCTTGCAGAAAACCTTAAACCTCACATATGAACAGTGGAACATACATAATGAAGCTGTTCCATTCACATGTTTATACATGAGCTAATGTTAATGCTAATGTAAAACAGTTGGACACTTGCAGTCACAAGCTGTCAGATACAAGGAATTCAGTGTGCATCAAGTCTTCTAATGTCAGGCTGGATTACATTTATATCATACGCCTCTTGTTTACCGCCTGTAGCATAGCACTTGACTGGTACTTCACCCAGCTTCCTCAGAGCAGAACTGGTCTTAATGTGTTTGATCCACTATGCCTTTTAGCTATGCTGTTATTTTCACTTTCCCCTGGCCCGCTGCGCCAGTCTGTCTTGCAGTCACTGCAGAAATTGCAGTGGCTTCAGATCATGACTAATTCTGGATTGTAATCATATGCGTAAAAAAAAACCTGTCTGCAAAATATGCATGCTTGAGTGAGCGCTGCAGCTGCTCGAGAATGGTTTAGAAGTCTTCCAGTTTGAGACATAAGCCAACCTGAGATCCAACTGAGGTTTAGGGTCACATAAGTGATTACAGGGGATTACAGTGGCTGTGTGAGCACAGCTTGCTTTAAGAAATTTTGTGAAAGTGGTCTTGTATGGCGTACTGTTGCTGATAATGGGTATGGTTATTGTGGCTGTATTTAATCACACAACAGAATGAATGTGGTCACAGATAACAGCAATTTGTTTCTGGTTTGCTGGTAATTCACCATGCTGTAATCACTCTTGATAGTGACCTTTCAGGAACACACCTGACAGGAAAAAACAAAGTGCTCGTATGGGAGCTTAGTTTTCAAGCCATTGATTAATGAGTCCAATAAAATACACATGCTAATAGCACGATATACATCCCTGTACAATTACCCTGTGCAACATTTATCTTGACATCCCAGCATGTTCCATGCTGAGATTCTTGCATCATTGACTCTTCATGAATAAAACCTACCTCTGTCCTTGACCACGCACGTGAATGCATCATTCGGTACCCTCCGTAGCTCACATTCCCATCCGTCCGCACCACTGAGACACATATGTAGAACCATTCTGAATCAATAAAGGCATTGTTAGGGGGTAATGAGAGAAATGCTAAGTGTTAATGTTTTGTAAGATCCTTTAGCATAGAGTGGGGTTTGTTAACTTTATTCAGTTTTGACAGTTATTGTTAAATAATTCATTTAATTCATTAAAAACATATATTTAATTTTCCCTAAACTATTTCTAACAAAATAGTAATAAGGGGTTATTATTTCATTGGTTCTCTTATATAGACCTACAAAAAACAAACTGTGCAGCTAAAAATAGATAATGATGATAAACAGATCAACGGATCAAAAACATATCACATCAAAAGCAAACATTTGTAGTTGATAAGATGGACAGCTAGTTGTGAAACATGGCGGGTAGCTATGACATTGTGAGACATGCGAATGCATGTAACCTAATCAAAGAACGAGTCTTATAGGTGTACATGACTGACCCAGCAGCCACTATTGCTGACATTCACTGAGCAGTGATGCCCTCTGTGAGTCATCGTGTTGGCGATGCACAACACATGACTACATGTACTATGACGACTGCCCTTAACACCACATCAACATCACCAAAGACTCTAAAAGTCTATTGTCTTTGTGTAGATGACTAACAAATCTGTGTGTGGAGGCACAGTGGTCCGCACCAAGATGGACAGTGTGTTGTCACATGTCGCATGTCCAGAAGAAATTGTGTCACTACACTTCCTACTGCAAAATCTGCAGGAACAATGCGAGTATATTCAAGCTGCATGGGATGGATTATCACAGGACACCATTATAAACCTCTACAAGTACATGCCGAGACGTCTGGCATGTTGCGTAAGCAAACATGGCGGCCCAATGCCCTACTGAGAGACTCTTCCGTCTGGGTGCAACTATTCTTTTGATGATGAGTGTAGAAACGGAGCTTTCAGGAGTTAGCCGTGTTCATGGAATTTATGGTTTTTCAGCTGTTAATAACTAATGTCACTTTTGACATTTTTACATTGCACATGCTTTTAATTAACTTTTAAGTTTTTGGTCACATGATTATATTAATCAAAACTGTTCTTACGTTGGGTATGTTTATACAGCTTCAGGTCGTTTAGTTCTTATACATAACAATACTGAATTTTAGCCCCACCTATATGTACTAAGTCACTTAGGGCATACACAGAATAGTTGATGTGTCGACACATACATCAAGAATTCTGCAATGGCTTCCTACAGAGCTTGGTCAAACAGATTTAAAAATTGTCCGCTTAAATTGATATTCTGAGTTGCATCCTTATGCTTATTCATGCCAGTTAATAAATATTCGTTAATTGCTGATGGTTGTTTATTTATAAAAATATTGCATCCCTAGTTCTGGCTTAATTATCATCTGACACCATCATATGTTGAATTTTATCAGCACTAATCCCTATCCATCTGTGCCACTGAGACACACCGGAACAAACATAGTGAAATAACAGCAGGGTTCAGAGAGATCAGCATATGACCAGAGCATAAAAGAAAAAATTCAGCCCAGCCATGAGCAGGAAGTCGCCAGGGCCACTACATCACGCCGGCGGCTATCTTCTGCCCTGTCCTGTGTTTCTCTGCCAGGGGAGGTCCAGCAAGAATTGTGGCTCCAGATGGTTTGTGCAGCACTCCGCTTACAGGAGAAGAAGGCAGGCAAAGGGGGCGGGGCAGAGACATCACTGGTTGTTAGGAGACTACCGTGGCACAGAGCCCTAATGAGCTCATTGGAGGCTTGTTACAGTGCTCCTCTGCCGCTGCTCTCCAAGAAGCAGCCGGTCCACACTTTCCCTAATGGTTGGGCGAGAGTGAGAGATTGCTGGAACAGACAGAACTAGAACGCTGGATAATGCGGTGGATGACACAACCACCGCTGTCCTGCCCTGGCCCAGCTCACGCAAGGGTAGCGTGGCAATGTTCAGTGTGGCTCATCATGTTGAAGTGGCCTTCTTCCAGAAGCCCTGAATGTATTAGAGTGAATCCTCAGAGAATATTAGGGGAAAATCTACAACTATAGCCACCTCACATGACTTCCAATTTTTTGTGGTAACACAAGAGCATTACTCAAGCTGTAACACTAGTTTAAAGGTTTCAGATGTTAAATAATGTAAATCAAAATGTATAAATAATTGCTTTTATGTAAATAGCCTGTACGTTTTGCATGCTTATGATTTTTTTAGTGTCTCTATAGTCCCATAAATGTCAGTATTTTACAAAAAATCAATGTGCAAGATATCTTTATATCTATACACCCATATTCTCATTTCCATGACAGATTTCAGAAATGCTTCTTCAGACGTCTTGAATACATCGCTGATTATTTCTGATGCCTGTCAGATTGAAGCGCTCTATACGGAGAGCCATCAACCTTAAATCTGAGCCGTGGTGAAGCGTGTGCTTTGTTTGGCACATCATTAAAAGCTGTGAAAAACGACAGATGTGAGAATGAGTATAGTATGATATCAGTCTGTACCACATATTTAAAAGAATTGCATCAGTAAGCATCTCACTGTTCTCAGGTAAAAATATCACAGTCGTTAAAGGGCCTACACTGTACTTGAAGCAATTTGCTTGGTCAACAATAAGGAATGTGAATCTGAGGGCATCAGAAAATCTTGGCTTATGAACAATTTAACTTCTTCTGACATTTTCAGTTCTGGACAGTCAGCTTTCTGAAACATGAGAGCTGGTGAAAGGAGTGCAAGGGGGAGGGACACAGGAAGTCCTGTAAGACTGCAGCAGAATGTTTTAGAATTTCTCTTTGTCTGAGAAGGCTTCTTTATTTGTAATTCTTGAAAGAAAATGCAGGGAGAAGAAAAGGACACCGTCCTGTACTGTGCCAGGTCCTTCCTGTTACCCTTTTGATATTTTGGACTGCCATTGCCATGGAAACCCCATTGTCCATCGCTGGTAAACCTGATGAAGTGTTTAGTGACAGTATTAAACAGAGAGTGACTCTAAGAAAACCTAGCTCCCTTTCCTTTTCCGAATGATGGATATACTGAAGTAGTAAGATAATGTGTTGCGTTAGTTCTGGGATAAGTAGAGTAAATAGGTCAAAGGCTTACAGAGTGCTCTCTTGCAAGTAGGAAAGCATATTTTACCTGATCAGTTATTGGAGACTTATTGTTAACTTGTAAGCCTAAAGTTTATGGCATGACTAGGGCTGGGCGTTCCTCACCAAATATTTATTTTCTATTTCTGCTTTTCTATAAAGTGTGCTAACTGTTCTGTTGCAGGTCACAGCCACATGTAAAATTTAAAAAGGACTTTTATTAAACCAAGAAAAGGTTTTCCTTATTAAATTTCCTTACTTAAAAGAAAAATTATAGAAAATAAGTCATTTTGACTGAGCAACTGGTATTTTGGGCTGGAGGTTTTCAGCAGCTTTTTAAAAACTTCTTGTTCCATTGTTGCTAAAGGGACCATCTTTAGTGATGTGTAACACCAGCACCCTAGTTGCATTGTGTCAAATGGCATTTTTCATAAGGCACACCACCACTGTCCTCACTCCACTGTGTTAAAAGCTCATCCGATAAACCATTAGAACTGAATACATAAGGTAGATGCTACTAAATACTAAGAAGGCAGAGCTTAACATGCGACTGTTTGCTGTGAGGAATAATGTAGAGCAGCTTATTCAACAGTAGAAACTAAAACTGTAGAGCAGCGATGGTCTAATAAACAGCAGGTGCAGGGCACAGTATTTTTAATCTCCAGCTCATTGCACTTTAGGTTTTTGCTTTGGTAACAGCAGCTACAAGTCATACTTTTAACAGTATTTCGATTTTGTGTTTGTGTTTCAGCAACCATTGACCTCAACTGAGTAGTTAAGGATTTCTCAACTGGATAAATAAAGATAAAATACGCTTCTGTAATTGAATTTGTGACAAACAGAAAAAAAAACAAAAACAGAACTAACTGGCTGCTTTAATATGGTTATAATTATATGAAAAATACTAAAAGCTGATGACTGCATATACTTTTTGGCACTTGATTTTTCACATGATTAAGCACAGATTAATATGGTGCCATCAAATAATATTGGTTACTCTAAAACCTTCTGCTATCCTCTATATTATTTAAAATAGTCCAGCATCCTTCATACACACACACACACACACACACAAGTATAATGTACCTACAACAAGACTATGAACTTCAGACGAAGGAACACAACAAAGCTGTGACATAAATAAATATTTATTAACAATGGCAGAACACATTCTTTTGTCAGAACCTTCCCTGCTTAAGTTGAAGTAACAACTGCATGAAAGTCAAGAGATGGGAAGCGAGTTGGCGAGAAGAAACTAGACTTGTTGAAGTCGTAACAAGGAGTGGTGCTTATGGACAACCCATAACACTGCTGAAACTAAAGCTGACTACTGAAGTGTGAATCAGTGGATTTTAATTGCCTGATACAAAGGCTTGCATAAAAATTGATTAGGCAACCACTGAATTGTAAAGTGATTAACTGTGATTGGACTGAGTGTTATGTTGCAGATGCTTTGTGGTCTGAAAAATTATATACACTAATCATCACAACGTCTAAAAGACTCACAACGTAAGACCTACCCACCAAGTTTTATGCCTGTCATTTTGGTGCAACTATTGTTTTGAGGATGAGTAAATATAGTTGCCTTAGAATGTACAGTATAATTGTTTGTTACCTGTTACCTGTTAGATAATAGATGTTAGAAGTTTCATCCAAAACATTTTCAGCTCTGATAATCAGGATCACATGTATCTGCAAAGATTTTTTAGCAAGTTAATTCAGCCAAATTTTCACAGCAGGTTTTTTTTTTTAGGTGTTTTACATCATTATTGCTTCACTTGACACAGAAAGCTGAGTTTAGAGATGTTGCTAAACAGGGATTGTGGCGTTTTTCAGTCATTACTTTGTAAATGGTCAATTCTATGTTCTCCGTCTTGGTATTCTCTTTGCCCGTCAGACCAGGTCTTCTTCGTCCTATTGAACACTGCTAACCAAACATGCACTCTAATGAAGCACAGAAAGCATGATGAGATTGCTCTCAGCTCACACTGTTGTTCACACAGTCCAGCAAATCAGATTCAGTGTCAATGGAGCATGCTGTGAGCGAGCATTTGCATGTACAATCTAGGTTACAATTACCACAAACTGCAATCATCATTTATGACACAATGGGGCTGATATAATTACATAATTGCAGTGATCTAATTATGGTTCTGATAAACCATCTCTTATTCCGTCATTGTAGCCCTCCTGTTCAAATACAGCTTAAAGTTTCATTGACAGCTCTCTTAATTATAAACAGTGCTATTTCAAGCTAATAATGCTGACTTTATTGATCATTAGAGTATGTTAAATACCAGCAATATTCTTAATATCAGTAGTATTAGTGCTGGAGAGTGAGTCTTCAGCAGGCTTCACTGGATAGGGTTAAAATGGCATGAGGGTGAGGGGCTGAGACTGTGGAGGAGGTGGAGCATGCAGCCACCGTTGCTGTCACTGGATGTTGGTGACAATTGCTAGAAAATGTGTTAATCCTTTTTTCGCAGAACCTCACAGAACCTTTATTCGTCAAGTAACAGGTGTAGAAGGAATTTCTCTTGGAGATAGTATCAATATAAAGTTCACATCAATAAAATAAATATAGAAAAACATATTATATATAAAATCGTAATATAAAGGGTACACAAACAAACACCAAGTAAAAGTATGTGAATCGTGAGATACAGATAAAACCAAGTACTAATATACAAATATATAGCTGGAAAGTACAGCTGGAAAAAAAATATTAAACACGATAAAAAATTAGTGAATTTTTGGTGAAGCTATAACAAAATGCATTATAATTTAAATGGAAAAAATTTGTTAGTGTCAAATTAAAGCAAAAAAGACATTTATTAATACCTAACTACACAAGGTGAGTAGGGTTTGGTATTGTAACACGGTTTAGAACAGATTCCAAATTTCCAAAATGAATATTAGGGATGCACAAGGTTTGTGGCTGAAACTGAACAAAATGAAACATTTGGCCAAAGGCGGAATACCGAACACATCTGCCACAGACACAGCAGTTGCCTACTTTTGGCTTAGGCATGGTTCTAATGTGCTGCGTATGTGGCCCACATCTTGCTACCGGGAGCGGTTTGCCCAAGTGCTGTCAACCCATCTGGCAAGTGGACCACAATTTTGCTCTCTGGGATTTTTGCTAAAATACTTATGTTAAACACTTACTAAACTGCAGATTAAACATATTTGCTGAACACTGAACATTTTAACATCCCATTAAGTACATCCCAGGCTACATGTAGCATTCACAAAAAACCCCGCACTCCACGCTGGCTATTTATCTGAGAAAACCAAGAAGGGTCACATGGCAGTGACAGCATTTCTAATAAAAGGGCTACATCGTTTCTCAGTTGTCAAGGCATTGATATTTAGATTGGTGAAGTTAAAAAAGGTTTGCATGGTAGTTTATCAATTTTAGTTTACAGTATCACTATGCTCTACAGAGAGCTGCATTTTGCAGGGATATGTCATAGGTACTAAACCCACAGTACACCGCTTTGAGAGATATTTTGTCTAAAACGCTGATCCCTGCCTGGCACAAGGTAGAAATGCCAACATAATAGCTGCACTTAGGACTGCTGGCAAAGTTGCCTCAACCAGTGACAGCACACTATGTCAGTGGGAGAAAAAAATGAGTCAGAGTACTAAAAAGAAAAACAGTCTACAAAGCACAAGCAGGACAATGCAGCTGAAGAGATTACTGAGATTTTGCAGGAATATGAGGTAATGGATAAAATAGTGTCTTCTACTGTTAATAAAGCTGCAGCCATGGATATGACAATAAAAGGCTACAGTTCATAAACCGCAAAGTTGAAAGATAAAAACTTAAGATCATTTAGCATCTTACTTTCACCAACTTAAAAGTCAATAAAAGCCTGACTTGAGATACAAAATCAGAATTGATACAATTAAATTGCTACCCAGTCCTGAAAGTAAACAGTTAATTGTGATTAGATATTTAATCATATAATTGTATCAGTTCCAATCTTGTACATTTCCAGTGTACTGCTCATAACAGCAATTACCTTCTGTACAGAAACTCAGTAGAGTGTTACTACCAAAAACACGAGAACTGACAGTAAATACAAGCATCAGCACAAAAGCGTTCCTATCAGAAATCATTCTTTGGCACCCATTTCTCTTATCAGCAGTTTAAAATGCATTAGGGGCACAAGAGTGTGTAGGTGACAAGTGCCCTGAAATTCAATCTAGCATTGAGGTGCTTAGTAACTAAAAGCCGTTTCCCCAAGGTCAGCAGGGCCAAAGAGGATTTCCAGAGGAAGCCATCTCTGAGAACATGTGACAGTGTTTCAGTGTAATATCGTTTTTCCGTATTCGAGTTTTTCAGAAGAATAGAAGTCAATGCTGTAATCTGTATTCATGCTGGGCCAGCCATTTTTTTTCATATGTAAGTCAAAATGGTACATGCTAAAATGAGCAGCCTACATCTAGTGGCTGTTTGAAGTTGCTCCGCTCATGCTAATTTGATCTTTTTCTTTTATGGAATGAAAAATGTAGACTGGACAATTTTCTCTCTCAGCTGTGAAAAATCCTGCAGAAAAAAAGTGCCACTTTAGTGCTGAGTTTTCTCAAGCATTGTGCCTGAGCTTCAAATGTCAGCTTGCTTCAAAAGGCTATGTTTATGACCCATTGGACTTGTAAAGTTATATCCAGCAGTGGAGTGACTTACGAACGCTCTTTTAAAGAAATGTGAACACTTTTTTTATTGTGGAGCAGAAATTTTAAAGGTTGCTCATGCCTATTATACCTGTGCCCGACATAGTGTATATGTGAGTGTGTGTTTTCCCAGCCATGCGTCTGAAGGAGCTGACAGCGCAGCACAGACAGGTAAAGAAATACGAGCGCTCTAATCTCCCCAAGGCTTGTCATTCACTTTTGGAATGGGAGTTGACAATACGTTTAAGGGGTGTACTCTATCAACTTGCTTGGAGCGATGCCTTTCTTTTTCCTTCATCCGGCTGGGTTTAGCACCTCCGGAATTACCCTTTTCCAAGCCTTCTAGTCCATTTATGCAGAACGCCATAATTTGACACACCTGTTTTCTCAGAAAGGCTTAAATATCGAAGGGACTGGAAACTTAATCCACCTGGGATAAGCAGTGGAGACGTAGGATGTGTGCAGGCAGACGTAATACTCTGCTGTCTGTAAAGACTTTTCAGATCGGGGACTAACAAAGATGAGAAACATAATTAAAAATGGACACAGGATTAAGATAATGATAATTAAGATGCTATAATAACTACTCAATCAGGTCACATCTAATTGGCTATATCTGGCAATTTGAGCATCTTGGATGTAGTCTCACTGCTGATGAAATCAGATTTAAGTCCAATAAGATACACTCAGAAATGGAAAAGAAAGACCTTTAGAATGGATATAGTGATTATGTATGTATTTTTAAAACATTTTTGTACACAGTGTTGAAAGAAAACTTCATTATCAATTTCAACACCTACACATGGTTGACTTTTACTGAGATCTTGTTCATTTTATGCATTCCATAAACCATCACTTTTCTAATCATACCAGTTGATCAAAGTCAGAGAAGTGAGAAAAAAATGCTCATTACTGTCAGAAAAATTTTTTTCTTTCTGCTGGTGATGCAACTGGTATGCTACATAAATAAAGAGGGAACTATGGATTTCATATCATTCATCAAGTCAAAATTACCAAAATCTTTAGCAAATCAGAATAATTAGAATGGATTAATTAATTTTTCCAAAAGATTACTACTTATTTTCACTTATTCTAATATAAATCTATTGTTTTGCTGGGACTTACTTTTATTTGTTTGTGTTTGCTACTAGAATCACCCTTTAAATCCGAAATCTTAGACATTTTCATAGAGTCATAGAAGCATTCACCTGCACCCACTATTGGTCAATGGATTTGAAGTGAGAGATCATCTGAACATGGCCACTGTAAGAGCTGTCATTAAACTCAAACATGGCAGAGTTTACGGTTGGCGTTTGAGGATTGATATTGATCTAGAATGTCATGCTATGCCACTTGATTGAGCAGCTGGGGAAGAAGCCCTTCCTTTTTCTACGGGGCAACCAATATCCTAGCACTTTCATCCCTTCAAAACTCGTCCCATTCTGCTAACTCAGACACTCACTGCTGTAAACAAACTTGAATCTGCTGTCTGCACCCTACACCACAAATCACTGAAAGAATTTCAGATTTTTTAAATTTGAAGTGAGAGATCTTCTGAAGATGACCACTGTAAGAGCTGTCATCAAAGTCAAACATGGCAGAACACGAGCAACGTTTGTCTTATTTGTTGATGTATCACACACTTGGGGTCCTGTATCACCTTGTGTAAAATCAACGTTTCTAATATTTCAGTTCTTTAGGTAACTTCAACAAAATGACAGTGTCTGTTAAAGGAATAACCGGGTAAGCTTTGCAGCCTTTTAAATCAGTTAATATTCCTATCATAATCGGATTAGTGAAGTTATTGGATTAGTTCAATTGTCATGTGACAAGCATACTCCAATTTCTTAGATCAGATTAAGGTCTAAAATACAATAAAGTGCTGAACTTTAGTTTAGTAAAAGCATTCCTCAGCACTTGTACACACTTACTCTGATTTCTTGCAGATTTCTTTATAGCAACAGCATATAACACAGCAACCATGTTGGCAACAAAGATGCCAACAAAACACTTTTGGAGCAATGCTGAAACCAAATGCGTGCTTGACGAAACAAAGAACTTAATTATTCTTTGTCTTCTAAATGATGAAGCTTTATTGTTGTTTCAAAAAATTAAACAGTTGCATCATCAGTTTTTACATCTACATCATTGTCTGCAAAGCACTAGTCTGATTATTGCATGACTCGTGTAGACCCAGAGTTCTTCTATCATCTGATTACTCAAGTTGGTGATTAAATGTGATTTTCTGCTGTTATCGGATTATTGAGTGCATGTAAAAACACTCAGTGTTTCTTAAGCCTGCTTCTGATGGCCTATAGCTGCACAAGGTTTCAGCTAATCTTTACCGTAAAATAGCTGATCCAGTTCATCAACTGATTTAAAACCCTTAATGAGTTGGATCCAGGGGTTGGGGGAAATAGCGTAGCAATGGCACAATGAAGAGTGGAAAACACTGCTGATTGCTGCCAATAACAGGTTACTGCTGCCATGAGCTGACGAAAGGTAATGTTTAATCCAGTCGTCTCTAGCCCTCCTCCTGGAAAGCTAATTTTCTTAGTTTTTGGATTAATAGAATAATCTCACATTAGACATTTAAGCAGTTTAAGTAACAGGCTAGCCTAGGTCTCCCTAGATCACACTGGTAGGATTGTTGGTATTATTAGCCCGGAATTGTGAACTGGTTAATGTTCTTCAGTGTCCAAATAAGTAGTTGACACATGAATGCAAATGTATGTGACATAATAATAAAGTCAGAACCGAAAGAAAGATTCCAGGAGCAAACAGATAAAAATGATAAAATGAGTAATATGTGATAAAGTGATAAGATATATAAGTAAGAAATGTATATTAAAGTGAGTGAAATTAAGTAGCTATCTTGAAAGACACATTGAAAAATTAATTTCATTTAAATCAATTATTAATCAATTTAAATAAATTATTAATCAATTATTATAATTAATTATTAATTATGTAAACAAAAATTAATTGATTTAATTCTCATTATTTGTATTTGCGACATATGAAGACTTTGATGCTTAACATTTTGCTTGTAGATTGTATTATGTTATTGGAAACTTTTGGGCCTAGATAACCTGCAGTCCAATTTAAAACTCAGTACGGGATTTAAACCTGGCCTTTGCTCTGCAGTGCAGAAACATTTGAGCCACTCAGGAGGGGCTCTTGTTTATGGTTGCCGTTTGGGGATTGATATTGATCTAGAATGTCATGCTATGCCACTCAGTGAGCGACTGGGGAAGAAGCCCTTCTTTTTTTCGATGGGCCAACCAATGTCCTAGCAGTTCCATGCCTTCAAAACTCCTCCCATTCTGCTAATTCAAACACTCACTGCTGTAAACAAACTTGAATCTGATGTCTGCACCCTACACAATGAGTCACTGAAAGAATTCCTGATCTTTTAAATTCCAAATAAACTAGTGCTGCGCCGATACTGATGCCACACTAGTGTCAACACAGTAACAGCATTTAAATACAGCATCAGGAATAGCAAGCACCATTAAAGCAAGCTCATGGAAGTTATTAAGAAGTGTCACTGATCATGAGTATTTGTGTACTCACTAAAAAACACCGCTGAGTATATCGTCTCTGTCCAAAGAAAAACACCTGCCTCTATTTTTGTTGATTTTTAATTTTATGTGCCAATTTACCATATCAGGTGCCATTTACACTGTATGAGAATGTCACAATGAACGGAAAGGCTGAAATGACCCAGCATTGCCTGAGAAAAAGTCGGGTTCCTTTAATGGTTCTATACATTAAATAGAAATCCAGTTTTTGACCTCTCCTGTAAAGTTGCCCTTTTGGAAATACAGTTTTTTTTTTGGACAGTGGCAATATGAAAAGTTTAAAACATTGTCTGGTCCAGCCCTAGTTTCATATTTTATGCTTTTTATGAGTTAAATATAAAGGCACACGTTACATACTAACATCTAGCATGCTTCATATTTCAGGTTTTGTTCCACAGTGTTGCACATTCGAGAACATGTGCTATTTTTGGATATGATTTTATTGCCTATGACATTGTCAGCAGTGCAGTGATACAGTCTAAGCACTGTTTGTTTGAAGTGTCCCATGTCCGGGTTAATCTGTCAGTCGACCTGTGCAGCTTAGATTCATGTTGATGGAGTGTCATAGGTCTGACACATTTATGGGCCATAGCTCTGATAGTAGCCATATTGCTGATATTTCCCTGCCTTCCCCAGTTAGCATACGTTTTGTTGAATATAGCTTCTGTCTCATCCTCATCTTTGTAGAACTGCCAGACCTCTTGCACGGCTTGCCCCTTGTTGTCAATTAGCATCCATTACATTCATCTTTCTGCAAGAGCTTGCACTGCAGTAAGAAGGCAGGGGAAAGATATTGTCTACAGCTCAGTTGAATGGACTTATTTTTGTCCTTGATAATAAGTGATCGACTTGATCAATAATTGCCCACCCTACCCTCTGACAATGTCCTCGGAGTAAGAGAGCACTGTGCTTCTGTCATTTGCCTCCCTTCACAGATCAGCCTGAGGGAGACATCTGGTCATTAAAACCGGCGAGGGAAATGTCCAGTGTGAGCACTTTGGAGTGGTCAGACATATAGGACTGAGAGTCACATGGCCTTTCTGCTCAACACTTTCACTTTCTTCTCTTCTCTTCTCTTCTCTTCTCTTCTCTTCTCTTCTCTTCTCTTCTCTTCTCTATCCCCTTGCATTTTCCCCTATCTTTCTTTTTGCTTGCTTCTGTTATCACTGCTGTTTTCTCTTCTCTTTTCCATTCCTCTCTTCTTTTCATGTCTCATCTTTTTTCTGCTCTTCTCTCTTCTTCTTACTTTTTCTCTTCATTTTATTTTCTGCACCCTTCTTCTCCACACTATTCTCTCTTCTCTTTCCTTATCATTTTCCATCCTCTTTTCTTCTTCCACTCACAGACAGCCCTGCTTACAAATGAGATGAGACAGAGCAGGGGCGTAAGCCAGGCAGAGCCAACGCTCTGCTAGCCCCAGGCACAACTGGCAGATTTGACCGTATTGGCAGGGAGAGAGAAAGAGAGGAGAGAGACAGTAGGCGAGAGTGAGAGGTTTCCTCAACTGCTCCTTAACTGCTACTTTGTGATGCAACCGCAAGCCCAGGACAAGCCCCTGAGCCACCTGGGGCTGCAGGGGAGGTGCATTATCTGGTTCGGTCGCAGGTTGCCCGCCCTCAAGTCCCAGTTGAACTGCTCTCCTTACTAACTGAGACACTGTGTACACACTGTACAGAACATGTAAAATGCAGGCTGGTTGTCCCAACGTTACATTGAGTTATCTTTTGTTTTTTAAAGCTGGCTCAACTTGATTAATTACTGAGGTCATGCTGCATAGGAGAAGGGATCTGACCACATCAGCAGGTCAGAGGTGTGTGTGCAGTATTTTGAGCTCACCGGAATTCACATGAGCCTGAAATCATTATAAATACATGAAAAAGGTTGCTCTGTCAAACCATATCACATCTTCTTGTACTCTCTGTTTTGCGGCAGCCCTGATCATACTCTAAGATAATTGTTTGTTTGTCTGCTCAAAGCTTTCATATTGTGAATAATACAGCAGTGTAAAATGTCGACTTACACAGCAATCTTGTTCCGGGCACCTGTGCTTTGATTTTGCTAAAGTATTTCTGTACTTTGATTTTGTCGCTTTTCCACTCATGCCCTGGGGTGCTCGCATTGTTCCTGTCTGATTATTCTCCCCTTATACTTTGATTTGATGGTTAGCTGTGAGGAATACTGACAGTAGGAACTTTTTGTAGGTTTAAAAAGCAGGCGTCTTGTGTTCTTCTGAAACAAAAATAGTCTGGCGTGTTTACCTGCTCTTGCTGACCCCACTGTCATTTCTTGGCACTATTGCTGTAGTGCTTCTACTGTGCCCAGCCACACATGCGGAAGACCCTTGCAGCTCGATGAAAGTTTCACCAGCAGGGACATAATAAGGACGTGGCTGTCTTGCACTGCCATGCGGCGGCCCAGCCACTGCCATCTCACTGACTCAGGGCAGTGGTGCTTTAGAAGGCTCCAGTGTCATTTCCACGAGCCCACTATGAGAAGCTGTCATCGAGACTCCCTTGCAAACACATCATGCACCTAGGAATTAAGCATGCGGCTGCCCTCATGGTACCTCAGATTAGATCAGCAACAAAGGCGAACCGACGTGTTCTTTGCTGAGGTCACTCTTTCATGCTGATCCAAGGTCTGTTCCTGTTACCGAGTTTTAACCTTTACCCATGATAAAGGAAGAGATGCACAGGTCTCAGATCAGCATGAAAGGGCAAATTTACAGCATGCTTTAAGCATTCTTTAACACATACACTGAAGAAAGGTCACTGCTTTATTATACAAATTTGTCCTTTTACCAAGAATAAAAGGACATTTTGAGCAATCACAAATGAAGGCACAATAACAGCTTCCTGAAGCATAATATTTAGCATTAATTTATATAGATAGACAGACAGACAGACAGAGAGACAGACAGACAGACAGAGAGAGAGAGAGAGAGAGAGAGAGAGAGAGAGAGAGAGAGAGAGAGAGAGAGAGAGAGAGAGATTTATATACACTTTGTCCTAAGGGGACAGATGCCCAAATGTCAACAAGGCAAACTATCTGTTGAAGCTCCAAACATCCAGTTATCCAAACACAAAATCTATAACTTGTAAACCCGTTGAGAATAGCTTTAGGGTTTTCTAACAACATCAGCAAATGTCCTGAAAATACCTATGAAAGCAAAGGGTGCTAAATTATGAACCAGCAGTACAAACCATATATGTACATATCAGCACTGCAGAGTCATACTGTGTACTTCATCTTAACAACAAGCTGAAATAAACAGTCAGCCGAAATAAGGCTGATGATGATAATGATAATTCAAGGAAAGTTATCTCCTTTATTAATATCAGAAACAGAATCATCCATGTTCTCTGATTAGTATGGGAATCAGATGACCTCTTCTGATATATGACACCATACACTGCATACGATACGGTCTCCTTTCGGACAGAATTGATTAATGCAATGACCGTAGAACTTGCGTAGATCTACCACGCTGGAGAGTTCAAATCCAATACATCTGGCTCTAATATTCAGAGGCCTCTAACTGCATTAATTACCTGGATCAGGTGTGATACAATAGGATTGAAGTTAAACTCTCCAGAGTGGCAGATCTTTAGGACCTGAATTGCACCCTGCTTTGGTGCATGCTAATATAAAAATTAACATATGTTAAGAGAATGTGCTATTGTGTGAGATTTGGCTGTCTGGGAATTTTTCTGTGCAACTGTTTTAACTGTGGTAAAGCCATGCCCTGTGGTAAAGCCATGTCCTGTGATAAAGCCATGTCCTGTGATAAAGCCATGCCCTGTGATAAAGCCATGTCCTGTGATAAAGCCATGCCCTGTGGTAAAGCCATGTTCTATGATAAAGCCATGTCCTGTGATAAAGCCATGCCCTGTGATAAAGCCATGTCCTGTGATAAAGCCATGCCCTGTGGTAAAGCCATGTCCTGTGATAAAGCCATGTTCTGTGGTAAAGCCATGTCTTGTGGTAAAGCCCTGTCCTGTGGTAAAGCCATGTCCTGTGATAAAGCCATGTCCTGTGGTAAAGCCATGTTCTGTGGTAAAGCCATGCCCTGTGGTAAAGCCATGTCCTGTGATAAAGCCATGTTCTGTGGTAAAGCCATGTCTTGTGGTAAAGCCCTGTCCTGTGGTAAAGCCATGTTCTGTGGTAAAGCCATGTCCTGCGGTAAAGCCATGTTCTGTGGTAAAGCCATGTCCTGTGGTAAAGCCATGTTTTGTGGTAAAGCCACATCCTGTGGTAAAGCCATGTCCTGTGGTAAAGCCACATCCTGTGGTAAAGCCATGTTTTGTGATAAAGCCACATCCTGTGGTAAAGCCATGTTTTGTGATAAAGCCACATCCTGTGGTAAAGCCATGTTTTGTGATAAAGCCATGTCCTGTGGTAAAGCCATGTCCTGTGGTAAAGCCATGTTTTGTGGTAAAGCCATGTCCTGTGGTAAAGCCATGTTCTGTGGTAAAGCCATGTCCTGTGGTAAAGCCATGTTCTGTGGTAAAGCCATGTCCTGTGGTAAAGCCATGTTCTGTGGTAAAGCCATGTTCTGTGGTAAAGCCATGTTTTGTGGTAAAGCCAAGTACCAAAAATGAAACCACACAGAAATACAAATGGCGTAGAAAGGAAAATCAGCGCAGACTAAGATGGATGGATATGTTGGTTTGTTGAGGGTAGGAGGTCAACAGAGAATACTAGTAAGTGGGAGGAAACATACCTTCATTAAGTCTAATTAAAGTGTCAAGCTCCATTGATTTATGCAGGATGCTGGTCAGTAATTGTTACCTGGCTCATGTTGAAATCTGCTCACCCCTCCCACAGCAAGGCTAATTCCTCTTTGACAATATTCCTGATTTCTCCAGGGAGGTAATACAAAGTTCTAGGAAAATTTATACCTTGAATAATTGTATTATTGACAGAACAATTATAATAAAGGAAGTAATGAAGTAAACACTTATTACTGACAAAATCACTCTGTATATGTACGGTAAGTGCAACAGAGAGCAGATGTTCATCCATTCTTTTGACTTTTGCACTGGCAGTTATATTTTCTTTTCATCATTTTAAAAGCTGTGGGAATGAAAGATGTCAGTGTTTTAGCGGGGCCTTCATCTATGTGCCTCTGCTGTTTTGTTGTATTATGTGGGGTAATGTATTTTCAAGTGCTGTAACTAGTAGTGGTAAGATCCTTGGGCACTGTACTTGGCATGAATAGTGATTACAAACTGCCTGTCTAACCATGAAATGTTTCCACATGGCTGACATTTTCACTGTTGATTTGCTGTGGTTTAAACACATCTGTGCTGATCGACACTGCGGAGCAAAGAAAACAAAATGTCATATTTTTACATTTCACATTTTCATTAGTGATTAGCATGTGTTGTTGACCCCTTTAAACATTGTTTTTGGCTAAAACTGTCCGCTTTTGTTCTTGTGTAAAAATTGTCAGCTGAAAATAGTCAATAGTGCCGGTTTAAGGCTGAAAGTTTTTGGTAGTTTATATTTCGAAGCACCTCTGCTTACTTCACCTTTCTCTGTAGGCTGGTAAATATTTAAAATACCACACCGCACAAGTTGAGTAATACATTTTTAGTTTCAGCATTTCATTAAATATGGATGTTCTTTTTACCATGCTGACAGAAACACATTATGTAAGGTTTGCTTCGGAGAAAAAAACAATACAGTCCAGTCAAAACTAGAAATGTAAGATGCTCTTTTGACATAGAATCACAGTACTCAGGAAATATGGGTGCATTAGTTTATATGTAAGCTCAAGCATGAATATTTTAATATCTTGTAAACAAATGTTGTTACTGAAAAATATTTAATATTATTTCTTTGTAGAGGGTTACAAAATTAGTAACAAAGTGTATTCAGTATAAGCACAGTGGCCTCTGTCAGATTAGTCAGATCTGAAGATTCGCCAATGCTCCTTTTTTTTTTCTAATTATCTACCAGTATTGATATGATCCTGATTTTGTAATGCATCTCTTAACATTTACTCTACCTACTGCTGGATATTATAAACTTTCTCAGAAATATAAGAAAGAAAAGGAAAGAAAAGTTGGTTTGGGAAGCATTTATTAATATTTCTGCATAGTGTTAAATGTACTGGAATATACAAACAGCCAGTAGCATTGTTGTCATAGATTTTGCATGATTCTTCGTTGTATTAAATATTTTCTAGGAAGCACCTGGGTCAGACAAGGACATAAAGCTGTTATCATCAGCCTCTCAACCCTTAGTTATTGTTTTAGGATGCATATTATCTAATGCGCCATTATTCATGCACCACTCTCTGATCTATGGTGTTTGCCAGTCTCCTATGGAGGGAGTAGCTAAGATTCCTATCATGGTTTCATAAAGGGTTTTTAATCCTTAAGTGAATACAATTAAAAACTAGCAGTCTAATTACATTTCTCAATCATCATAATCATCCACATCATCATCCACATCATCATCATCATCATCATCGGGCAATTATGCCTCCAGGCTCAGACTCAGTGGTGCAGAGTAAGACATACAGTTCTCAATTATTGCACATAAGAACCCACAGATTAAAAAACCCACACTTTACCTAAAAAAAAGAGTGTCTATGCCAAAATTCAGGTTCATGCCTTTCTGTTGTTCTGTGCCCTAACCTCATGATAATGTGAAAACATTCAAGTTAAAAATGAAGGGGTCAGATCTATCTGTAATGATTGGCTCATTGGGAGAGGGATGCACATTTAGCTATTTAAAAGAATAACTGTACAGAGGGAGGGACAGAGGGAATAGAAAAACGCTCAGTGTTTTTGAATTACCAATTGATTGTCAGTAGTCCACGCAGTGGGAGGGCGCTTATTGTCGATTCTGGCAGAGGCATCATTGTGAAAGGCTGTTTGCATCTATCTTTGGCTCTTCGATTCGCTACTGGGTCCATAGAGCAAGCTTTTGCAATCACACATGGTTCCTCAGGTCACTGTGCCATTGTAGAGGTACTACAGTTGTTCCCTCTTGTAAATTGGCTTTAGTTTTTGTAATGGATTTTGTCTAGTGAAAATGAGGTGGCCTCCATAAAGGGATTGGAATCCGTTTGTGCTTCACAGAGCTGAGATGTTGCTCTGTTTAGTCTCTCATTTGAGCACAGCTTTTTGTTCCTTAGGGAAATATCTGTTTCTTCCCATTTTGCTGACGCCATCCCTCAGAATATAAAACCCCTCAGCTCACCTTGCTTCATCCCCACACTAAGTATCTTTTCTGAGGAACTTTTTTTTGTGGCTGGGATCATCCTCAGACAGCAGTTTCACTATTTCTCTCCGAGTATTTTTCTTGTTTGTGTAGGGTCTGTTTTTAGTTAACATGGTAGTAGATGTTTATCATAGCATTCAATGATGATTTGACATCTGGTGGTGTTTGTTACCCAGCAGTTTACCTGCAGTCTCATTTTTCCCACACTGTGCCAAGTAAATCCAAACGACTATGCCTTTTAGTTTTGTGAGATAGGCAGGAGGTAACAAAGATGTGCCCGCTTCGCTTTTACAGCAAAAGGAAAAGGTAAAGCTTTTTAAGGCTAAATAATGTTGCCAAAAAGCTCACTGCATTCTGTCATATCATTGTAGCCAAATAAATGTGACCTGTGCATGCAGATCAAGCCCTGCCTGAAAACATTGCATGTGTTTGGTGAGAGTGAGGTTCCTTTGTGAGGAGCAGACTGCTGCAGACTGTCGCTGTTGCTGTAGTGCTGTGAATACATTAGTAATGTGTGTGTCTACAGCGGAGCTTTGCTGGACCAACTATATTGTTTATTAGATTAATGAATTAACTCTACATGGTCATGTTTCTGGTCATTTTTACTTTTGCTTGATAAAAGTACAGACCTAACAGGCTGTATCCATCTAATCATGCAGTGCAGAAAACTTCTGATGTCCAACTACAGCTTGATATTTTGGATAAAAGTCATTTTTGGTCGAACAAAATAGAAAATAAACACAGTAACATTCAGATCCTGTTGCTTTTTACTAGATAGTGACAGTTTATACTGCATTATTGCCCAGGTGGTTACTATTTTAATATTTATACTGTTACAGTTTTACAGTTATTTAGGAATTATTTATTATTTTTAGACTGTAAGTTTTCTTGCCTGAGCCATAGACTGAAAAGGTAGACTTATTTATCTGCTTATTATCATAAGCTTATTTTAGAATGAGTTAATCCTGTTTAAAGCTTAAGGCACATTTTTGTTCATTATGTTTTATTATTCATGTAATGTGTGTATGAGTAAGAGTTGCCCTGTTGTCTTACACCATAAACATCACATTTAAGGTAAATGAATATTGGCCCCAAATACTGGTTATCAGTGTCCTTCATTACTAATGAAAAATATCTGTCAAACCCAAATAATTAATATACAGCTTTCTGTGTAGAGTGAAACTAGTTTGGTGGCTTTGTCATTAACCTTTGCCAGCATAGTGATTATCATGATTTTTCTTCAGGGTTTGGAACCACATGCGGAGTAAGAATGTATAGTACGAGGGCTGATTTTTTCTGCTACTGCCTGTGCTCTCCCTCAAACCTGGCCCTGGAACAGTGTCCCTAGTTGTCGCTCCCTGCTAGGTGACCCTATTAAGAACAGTTTCTAGTTGAGTAACTATTACAAGAGGAATTATGCTATACTTTGTGAATACTCTGCAGGCAGCTCTCTGAACTACACAGCTGCGCATACAGCAAATCTCTTCCACTGGCCCAGTTTCTGCATTGTGCCTTTTATCAAAGATATCTACACAAGTCATGTAACACATATAAGGCTGGTGGATGCTAAATTGGGATGCTATCTTTAACTCTTGAAGATTTCTCAAAAATGTAACCTTAACCTCCCTCAGCAGACTGGACATTATTCATAGCCTCAATGGCTTGAGAGATGGTGACAGGAGAACATTTATTTTCTTACTTTAGGAAGTGCCACAAAGCCTATCCATACTTACTGAATCTATAATCAGTACGTACCTAAAGAATTTCTTGGTAACTGTGGCTGTGATTGCTGTGGGGATGATGGTTCTCCTCACACTTTACCAGACAAGCAATCCAGAAGCTTGAGTGGAAGGATTTCAGCAAATTAGAGACAAAACTGATATTTCCCAGAGGCTCTCTGCTCTTGCTCTACTGACCCAGTGGACCAGGGATTTATCAGTGACTGGAGACTGGGAGTTTACTGTGCATTGTAGTTTTTAAACAGACACATTAACTGGATTATTATAAACAGGCTTGGCAGAAATGTATTGGGAAATACATTCATTTTAATCCCATTTGATGAAAATTAAATCTGTTTTAATTGCTTTGGTTTATTTCCTGGGACATGGGTACAGCACACGGGTATAGTGTGCCTTGAAGCATTAGTTTCAATAGTTGTGATTTAAAAAGCAAAACTGCAGACTGTGTGTTTAAATTGAATGCCTTATTCAGTACACTAATGTGTGCTGCATAGTAATATAGAACTATATGTCCCAATAATGCTTTAGTTCAGGTGCTGGCCTAAAAGTAGCACACAATGCATGAAAAATGTGTTTTTTGTATTTAGATTTGTGGCACAGTTTTTCACCCTTTGGTGTCTTTTTCAATTAGAGAATATAGAACCAAAAATGCATCTAATGCGAAGAGATTATTGATTATTCTTAATTAATCACACTTCACAGCTTTGTTAGTAATTACATTGAGCAGGTAATCTGTTAATTGAGTGAGATTGCCCTGTAGAGGGAAGGTTGTCTGGGTTGCTTGAGGTGGTTTTTTTTATCCAATTTAGCTAAAACCAAACGTACTGGAGAGGATAAATGTGACGAGGAGGTGACATGCTGGATTACATCCCCTGTCCTTCATGAGCATGAGGCGTATGATTGGGGCTGAGCGCAGATTAGGCTGAAATTCCACACCTAAGAGCATATCTAATTCTCCCTATGCTGGTGGGGAAAATCAGCACAGGTTGAGTGAGCTTTCGCTTTAGCTTTTCTTACCTAATTAAAAAAAAAAACTGAATGATCGTTTGTATGAAAATCTGTTTTAACAACTTATTTTGATATACCCATTTAACCCAATTAGCATTAGCTTTGTTTTATACATTCGGTCCTACGTTTAAACTGGAATGAGTCAGTGGCATGATTTGTGGGTTCTAATGGACCATTGTTACTCTGCAGGAGTTCCTATTAGCTGTGCATTGTACAGAAAAGAGTCACTTGGCTGTTTTTGAAGAAATGGGTCTCTGAAAGGGAATAAGGTGTGCATGGTTTAATTGCTAGTTATATGGTGGTTTTACTAACCATCATATAACTAGCAGTCATATTGATTTATTAGACCCTAAACACCTTCATCAAGTCTGCTATGTGGACTGGCTGTGTACACTGGACAGTTTTCTGGTGAAATGCTGATTTTACAAAAGTCTTTTTTTAGTTTAAAATTAGCCTACCTTTTGGACACATGTCTCTCTGGCCTATCTTTTCTTTTTTTTCCTCACTATTTTCTCTCTCGGTCTCCATTTTGTAATCTGCACCATCTAATTTCATTCATGCCACAAACTCACAGCACTGTATATTATTGTATAAAATTAGCAAAGCCTTAGTATTAGATTTACTCAAGTTTCTTGAGGTACTGTTTCAGCCCTAGTGTAAAGCTTGTGGGCTTCACATGGAAATTAGTAGCAGTCTGAATCACCAAACTGTGCTGGACACCAACTCTCCAAGACTGGAGGTCCCCTTCTTTATTTAATGCCATAAGTAAAGTTTTATCAAGTTGCCCTCAGATGTGTATATATGTTTTCCATTAGTCTGTTGTGTTGATTTTAAATAAGATAATGGCCTTTCTGTGTAAATTTCCCAATCAATAGAAATCCTGTACCTCTTTCGCTGACAGATCAATGCTTCTCTCTTACTGTTCAGTGCATGTTACAGACATGAAAGGAAAGGTGGAATGGGAAAAATGGTCGCGATGTGGGTGTCTCAGCTATTATCCCCTGCAAATGAATATTGGTGTGAAGCTTGACAACACCATTTGAATTCAATGCTTGCTCCCATTGTATGTTTTTAATACCCTGTACCGCCCACATCATTGAATGCACTTGTGGTTGCATTTTCCCATTAATTTATTTTTCCTCAGTACCTATCTGTGATTAAAGCTGTATCAAATGTACCCTGGCCTCAGGCTTGCATAGGTACTCGAGAGCAATGTAGTAAGAAATGGCAAAGGATGAATACAAGAGTGCTTACTGCACTTAATGTTCTTTGTAGAGCTGAGTGCTTTTGTGAAATTTTGCAACCTACTGCATGCTCCTCTCTTCTTTGGTACAATGAGACTGACAGATCACTCTCATTCTCTCAGTTTCAGGCATCTTCTTTGGCAGCAGCTCATGGATTTCCTCGTGGAGTATGCCAACAACGAGACTTACCATGACAATGGGACAGAGGCCTTCAACAGCACGGGCTGTGAAGCCAAGCACCAGTATAACTATTATGCCATGCTCCTGACACTGCTCATTTTCGTCATCGTTTTTGGCAATGTGCTGGTGTGCATGGCTGTATCGCGAGAAAAAGCCCTCCAGACCACCACTAATTACCTGATTGTCAGCCTGGCAGTGGCGGATCTTCTGGTAGCTACGTTAGTCATGCCCTGGGTAGTGTACCTGGAGGTAAGAACCGTTTTCTTACTCACAATTCATTATGCTAATTCATGTGACAGTACATGACAAGGTTGAGAAAGGAGCTCCATTAATTGTCCTAGCCATGCTCTGCCCACAAATATGGGATTAGTGCAGCTGTTCTACTGTAAAGCTTAGCCAGCCTAGCCAAGCTTGCTACGGGAGAATGCATTTGTGGGCAAAGCGATAGATCAGTCGTTTCAAACCAAATAGTTTGTGTTACCCTACGGATTGCTGCACTAAACCAATCTTCCCTCTTAGCTTCTTGCTTTATTGGTTTTATTTGGTTGAACAGAATGTTGTGAGGAACAGAATTCAAAGGCCTCAGTGAGCTAGGGCATTGCAGCACCAGTGGCATTGCATGCTGCCTAAAGTAATTGTGCTGGCTCTGTTTGGCAGCTCCATGGTAGGTGATTCTGTACTTTGTCCTTGAAACATGCTGTCCTTTACACTATAAATTGTCCACAAAAGTTCCAAAGCAATTTAAACACAACAAACTTGACCAACGAGCTAAAAGATTCAGAGAGGGCGTTTTAGAACTGCAGCTGTAACACTCTTTTCACAGAGGTTAAAGTCTAACAGCTTTGCATCTACAGCCAGAAGAAGCCCTCTAGTTTAACAGAAGCAGGGGATGAGCATATGTGTACTGGCCTTACTGCTTTAGGCTTTGAGTAGCTAACAATAAAAGGGACAGTCTGGCAGAAATTAAATATTAAGCAATTGCAGTTTGTTTTGTGAATGTGCCTACTTGCACTCAAACATAGTGCAGCAGTCTATAGAGCAAGATTTTCCAGTTTAAAGAACAGGAAGACCCCTATCTGACCATGCATTTGAAGGTAGAAGGAACTACATGGATTTTAGGGCACTGGCTTGAGGGTGGGCTGTTTGAAATGCTTCTCTTTTCTCCTAGCTGGCTAATGCAGAACATCAGCAAATAACCTGTCTGTATGTATTAGTCTTCACATTAGCGGCTAGGCTAGCATTCAGGTTTTCTTTTTTGGCATAGGAAGATTCCCAATGAGTTTTTTTTTTTAAACTTTTGTGGTTGCATAATGCATGCTGGGTATTATGGTGTTTGTACCCGTTGCTCCCTCTTCAGTGTTATCTTAAAATGACCAGATCAAAAAGTGTTGCTGTAATAATGATGATGATGATGATGATTATTATTATTTTCAGTAGGAGCAGTAGCATTGTAGTGTTCAAACCACTTGCTCCCACATCAGTGTTACGAACTGTCTAAAAATGACAAGATTACTCTTATCTTTCCTTGACTCTGTCTGTTTCTGCCAGTTAACCTTCCTGTGTGTCTCTTGCCATGTGTTGTTTGGATCAGTGTCTCCATCCTTGTCCTACCTCCTTGTCATCTGGATCACCTGTGTGTAGTTTATAACCCTGCCCACTTAGGTGCCTTGTTAGTTCCTCATGGCCTTCTAACTCTGTTTTTGGGCTTTGTGTTTTCTTTCTGGTTTAGCGTTTTAGCTATTAGTGTTTTACTTTGTTTTGCCACTTTTGTGTGTTCACTGTCCTTAGTGTTCTCCATGAACTAGGGGACTTGCATCCTGCCTTCTTGTCTCTCCAAATGCTACTTGTTTTTGTAGAACTAGCTTGCGCTTTTAGAAAATCTCACCACTTTAGAATAGTTTGAAGTTCATCAGAAAGTTCCCATAGTGGGGTTTTGTGATCCAGGATTTGCTGTGGGCTAGGATGGCTTACAGACCTCTGATGTACGGTGTAAGCTGGTGTAGAATACTGAAGTGCCGCTGGTATATTTGCATTAAGACAAGGGCAGTTGTTCAGATCAGAATTTACTTCTGAAACTCTTCACGTTTTCCCTTATCCATGGAATCATTTGCAGAAATGGCAATGTGAGTATCAGGGGACTTCAAATCAAAACAGAACAATTTGGTTTGATGAGATGGCTTTGAAGGAAGTGGGATGAGAATCAGCCATGTGGAAGAAAATCAAATGTGAATGTCTGTCTAAAAATCCCTGTAAGTCTAATCTTTAGCTAAGATAGGACATTACAACAGTGAGATGGAGATGGAGGATGAAAGGAACTCTTAGATGTGAAACTGTTGCATAGAAGTGCTTTTAAGAACATGCTCTGAGATAAAGAACAGCAGCTAAGCCAAAATGTAGCCTATATACTTAAAGCCACATTCCTTGTGGAGGAAAGAGCCTTGAAAACCACCTTGAAAAATGGAAGAGATGTCTTGGCACATTGATTTCAACCACACACAAGACAGCCCGCCTACTGTCGCTCAAGACCTGAAAGTTCTTTCCCTTATATGTTCACATCAACTGGCTTTCATCCTATTTTAGGGCTCCTGCGAACCCACTGCTTTATAAAGCCCAAATGTGTATCAGTGCGGCTGCTTTATGAAACTTGCATGAGCCTTTATATCATGGTTAAAAATCAAAGAGAAGTCTCTCTGCTGACATTTCCATTTTCCCCTCAAAAATCCAATGGCTAGACACAATTGACTTTACATGCATCATAGGTCAAGTGAAAAGGACAGAGGCATGGTGCAGTTGAAAGGAAAATGGATGAATGAGTGTCTACATCCCTGTGGCACACCCACTGAGGGTCACTGCTGTGTCATGCAAAATGGCTGAATAATGGCTTTGGGCACCTCAGGCCACTTCAGATGAAAAACTGTTCTTGGGTTTTCTATGCAACACTGCTCTCCTCACAAACAGCAATACAGCTAGGGTTGCCTCTGCCGCTACATGTACTGTTGCTGTTGTTGTTGTTGTTGTTGTTGTCGTCACCTAGAAGAGTAAGCATCCAACTCTATATTCATTTTGACTGAAGTCCCTTTTTCATTTTCACTTCACACATTTAACAAGATATCTTCTTATGAACTCTTGCAGAATGAATTAGCAAAATCAGTCACAATGCATCCCTAATTTCACAGACCATATGTATAGTATTTTGTGTAAATGTTTTCTAAACATATCAAAGGGAAAAACTTGTAATTTTTTTTTTTTTGCTCTGACCTAACATTGATCAAATCTCTTTATACAGTCTGTATATGGACACAAAGCTGACACACATAATTGGTTTTGTGGTGTGTGTATATATATATTCCCGTCAAGCTGACATAAAAGTATAGAAAGTTTTGGCCCATACATATTTCCTTGACGTGAAATGTTTTTAATATATACCCACCGTTAAACACTGTAGGTTTTGCCGAGACTGCTATACAGTCACATTACAAGCCATCTAATCACAACAGAGGTTATTTACATTTATCAGTCTTAAAGGCATCATACCAAAAACAACATGTATAATTTTAAGGAATAAAGAGAGATTTAGAACGTGTTTGTTTAAACATTAATTATGACTTATGATTTTCAAACATTTTATTACAAAATAATGATAAACCATCATAATTTTGATCACTCATTATTAAGAAAAAATATAGTGACTATTCACTAAAGGCAGCCTCTCCACGAAAAAGTGCCAAACAATAAATAAAAATGTTTTATAGCTTAGCTATATACAGAATGATTCATAAAAACAAATGGTCCTGACCTGATTAGACATTCAGAAGCTGACACCATTAAATATTTGTTATTGTTATTATTAAATATCTGTTTACCTTTTGATCCTTGAGCTCAAAAAGAGCTCAAAAACTGTAGTTGCTGGATGAGACGGGGAAACATTCATTTAAATATTTATTCCCCTGTCACATGCCAGAAGTCTGAGCGACAGACCATTTCTTATAATATGACATTCTACTTGTCCTGCCAACAAATTTGGTGCTGAGTCAGTCATCCAACATAAGTCATCTTTTAATTATGAACCACGACAGCCAGGACAACCATTTATAATGCAAACTTTGTCGCACAAGGGAAGTGACATCTTTTGTATTGAAGCTGGTAACTAGCACAGTCATTTCTTAAAGCGATGCTGGCATGTTTTTTCTGCTTGTCTGAGTCTGTGTTTGGGGCTTGAATGATGAAACCACAATGACAATTGCAACAGTCTATGCAAAAAAGGGATTTTGTTATTACTGTAAGGTATTCAAATATTATCTTCTTTTCTGTTGTGCTTTTTGCTCATCCATAATTATGAGACCATGAAGCGTACATTATAAAGATGCCTTTGCCTTTGGCACCTGATTGAAGTCACATCATGTAACCGCCAACTTGCTAATTGAAATTCAGATTTTGAGCACACCTAAGGCTGCAGGTAAGCAGTGTTTGCTTTGTGTGTACCAAGCTGACGTTAATGTTTGAGTGGGAACTATTTTGGCTGCCTCATTTAATAAACCCACAGACACCTTACTAGTGCAAATGAGAAAAAGCTGACTCATTATGACTCAAGTTCATGTTGGTCTGGCATTGTTTGGCGACTTTTCATGCAGCAGACCACCTGTGTTACGCTACTGTTGCCATGGAGCCTCTGCAGACCTTGCTAATTCGAGTTGACATGTTTCTTACACGTATATATTTGAATGAACAAAGTAGAATTCTTCAGGTGCGGGTTCTTGATCTAGGCACAGATAAAGTGCTGACTAGAACAGAGGGGCTTTAATTGCTTCCCGGTAGAAAACAGTGATATCAAGATAAGAAAGGAGTTTTAGCTGATGGTAAAGTTTTAAACAGAATAAGGGGAGCCAAAGTGACAGCCGAGATGCTTAATGATGCTCCACGTCCTGTCTTTGAGCATTAGCGACTCTTTCTGTCAAGGCTAAACAAGCATACGAGTCAGCCTCGAGTTCTGGGAAACCAAGGGACTTGGTATAACAGAGCAGCTGCTTTGGCTTCTAAGAAAATTCTGTTGTGACTCTGTAGTTAGATTATTTGAAAAATAAATCCTTAAATTTATTTTTATTTGTATTTATTTGTATTTTTATTATTTGTATTTGTAAATTAGCTTCTCTCTTGTGTTTTCATACTAAATGACCATGATATGTCTGAACTCTGTAATCCAACCCAGTGCTTAATTTTTGGTTAGAGATTAGAGATGGGTAGCAGATTGTACACAGCACATTTATAGCACCCAGGCATCATTGCAGAAAGTGCCAATAAACAAAAAGCTCAATTTCACTTTAGATTCTGCTCATAAAGATTAAATACTGTACATTAAAACTTTCACTGTTGTTATTTAGTAAAATTATCACTCTTGGTATCAGCAAGGCAGTCTTCAGCCTTTTGTCAAAGCCTCCTGCATTTGGCCACCTAACATGGCCAAGAACTGCTCATAGGAAAGGCCATTTGATGGTCTTCGCAAAATAATGCATACCTCTTTGCTTAAGCATAGCATGTAAGGGCAAAATCCAAATTTGAACCAAAAACACTTGGGAAAAGAACCTCGACAGTTGTGTTATAGACATGAGACGCTTCTGCTGCGTGTGAGATGCCAGGTAATTTACTTATTATGAGCCTTTTTTTATATGCATAAGCTAATATGCATAGGGGGAAATACAGTATGACACTGTGGTTGGCTTCATAGCAACTATCTTGGATAGTTTCACCATAATATTGCTAGATAAAGCCAGAATGCTAAGTCACTGCTTTACTGGGCTGGAATGTAGGATTAGTTTATTGCCAGTTGTCTGACCCTAGCTTGGCCATGCATATTTATGAACAAGACCCATACTACAGATCTCTAGTGTGACTTTAGGGAAGGGATAACTGGGATAAGAAACCTCTGAATTACACAGAACATGGCAATAATAGTGATTTCCGTCTAGGAGATCACTTTTGCAGTGCTACTGGAATCTATGTTTAGTTTATCCTTGGTGGCTCTAGAGGTCACAGGCAATATGTGCCAGGCTACTGCCTTGCCAAAGGAAGCAGTGCAGCTTATTGTTTCTGTTTAAATAATGGATGGGAAGTGCTCTGATAGTCTTCTTTTCACATTGATTTGGCAATTTGAGAGTGATAAGACAAAAAGGAGTTGGTCTGATTTAGAAGTTGTTTAAACACTATAAAGTGAGTTGTATAAACACATGTGAAGTGTAAGGAGTAGCACCAAAATAGGAAAGTTTTCATTAACTGATTTGGTACAGTAGTTATGGAATTCTAACATTTGATTACATTGCAGCATATGTTGTGTCTCCTAGTATACTGTGACAGTCATCTAATCCTGCTGTTCATTGCCAGTGCATTGACTCAGATGAGGTTTGAGCTGACATGCTTTTGGATGGGAGACTTCAGGGTCTAGAAAGGGTTGATGGACCTAGAAGTGGGTGCGGTAGAGTGAGATCTCAGGTGAGATGTCAACAAGGTAGTTCAAGATCTGGCAGACCGCTAAAACTGCCGGTACAGATAAACAGTGCTTTAAGATTTTGTCTTTGACAGAAGGAAGAACATCAAGCTCCAATCTGGCTTCAGACTTCAGAAAAAATCCACTAGTGTCTCTGCCCATCCTTCCACTGGGAGAAGACAACCTATGCCATGAATAGTGTATGCATTGCCTCCTGGTTTTCGGGCAGGTCACATGTTGACTTGCCATTCTAGAGTTGGCTGACTGCTCGCCATTGTGCTGATGCTAGCTTCAGTGACAATAAAATATTTGGTTTAACAATTTTTTCTTCTGGAAATGTTCTCTAGTTTGGCAATAAGGTCTTGCATAAATGAAATGATTGTTTTCACACATACATTTTTCAGAGGTATCCCAAGCATAGTTGGCAAGGCAAAGGAGGCCCAACTAGGTGAACCAATTTGCTTCAGTGTCATGCAAAGTTTAGTTAAGAATGCCAAACACAGATGCTTGCAGATTCATGGGTAAAGCAAAGTGATTTTGAATTTTGATTCTGCTTATTAATTTCAGTTCTTATCATTATCAAAGTCCAATGTGGTTCAAGAAAAAAGAAAATACCAAATGTTTAGATATACAGACTATCTTTATACTTTATCTATATTATACACTATCTATTCACAAACCCTGCCAGGTAGCTGTGTCCTGACAGGCGTATTTTGCAGTTGCATTGAAGTGTGAATGAAAGTGTGTTTTGTAATAACTAGTAAGCATAATCAAAACTTGATTTCTTTAATGGGCAACCAGTACTTGCTATGTTGGGTTTCAATGCCAAACCCTACTCCTCAGTATTTCAAATGTTGTCTGTGTGTAGTCAAACAAAGAATTGCTGATGTTGGCTGCCATAAATTTGCAATCCCAGCTCCCAGACCTCAATATCACTGAATGTGTGTGGGGTTACCTAGAGTGTCAGCAAAAAATGTAAGTAAGAAAGTTAGAGCATTTCTGCAAGAAAACTAAAGGGATTGGTACTAATCAGCTGTGTAACCTTAAGAAAACCACTCGTCAGTGAGGCTAACCGACAAAAACAGTTTCTATTTGCTTGGGATCATAAATATACTGAACACCTGGTTATTCCATCAATGGATTTTTTCTTCCCTAAAGGCACGGCCATATTCCAAGATGACAATGCAAGGATTCATCGGGCTCAAATTGTGAAAGAGTGGTTCAGGGACCATGAGACTTTATTTTCACACATGGATTGGCCACCACAGAGTTCACACCTGAACCCTATTGAGAATCTTGGGGATGTGCTAGAGAAGACTTTGCACAGTGGTCCAAATCTCCCATCATCAATACAAGATCTTTGGGAGAGATGAATGCAACTCAACAGAAATAAATGCTGTGACAATACAGAAGCATGTGGAAACGATGCCACAGCGAATGCATGCTGTGACCAAAACTAAAGGCGGTCCAACTAAATATTACAGTGTATGTGACCTTTTTTGGCCAGGCTGTATATAAACATTGCCTTTACTAAAGAATCCTTGAAGCACTTATTTTGAAGAGTTTCGACATAAAACCAAAAGTATTCTAAAAGTATAAGCATGACGTGTTCCTTTTCCTGCAGTGTATTCAATGTGTCAGGCAGAGCAAAGTGCTGTATGAACAGTACGTGTCTAAGATGGCATTCTTTTCTTTTGATAGTACAAAAAATGGAAAGACGATAGAGTGATCCGGAACAACACAAAGCCAGTCTTTTGGACAGGTGGCTGTCAGTTTCAGAGACTTCCTTCAGTGGAGCATTTCCTGTAGGGCTATGACAGGTAGACCAATGTTGATGGCTTTCTGTGACAGGGAATCGCCTTATTTGAAGTGTGCAAGAGAGAACACAGGGATGTTTGGTTTTGGAAAGTTTTCCTGCCATATAGCTGCTAAACTGTAGTCACAATCTCCAAACTTTTGCATTTGTTTACGCTATATTATTGCAACAGTTATGCTTCTTCACTTGCCAAACTGCATTGCTTTGTCATCAGGAAGGGAGTTATGAATGTCCTGGAAAAGTGAGAAATTGTACATGAACAAATTCTACTGCCCTCCCTAAACATTAAGCATTCTTCATCCTTTTATAGAACTGCTGTGTCAGTTTCAAATGAACAGCCTACATCCCAAAAATGTGCCGGCAAAGAGAACACTCAGCAAACACACACTCTTAAAAATAAAGGTGCCAGAAACGGTTCTTTGGAGTAATTTCATAGCAGAACCACTTTCAAAACCTTTCAGTGGATAGATGCTCACTGTTTGAAATACGGTTTAAAATGCTTTCTGATGTGATTCCTCTACATAATGTTCCTGTTAAGGTTCAAGTGGCTTTACTCTCATTTCAGCTGTATACAAATACTCAATATAACAATACACCAGAAGCATGGTGCAACACAAAAGCGCAAGTGCAAAACAATACAATATACAAAGTGCAAACAATGGAGTGCAATTAATACAGAAAATGCAATGCAAGACAGATATAGTACACGGTACTGAGAATATGCAGAGCCACTCGAAGAAGCTTGTAGTATAATATGACTTATTAGCAGATAGCCTAGCATACATTAATATAGCAGTCCCTAAGGTAGCAAACAGATCAACATTAACCGAATACAGTATTTGGCTGATACAGTATTGTAGCAGCTGATATTGTTGAGGATATTGTTGAACTTTTCTTTTTATCTCATATCATTTGTTTTGATATTTCTGTTTATAGGTAATTGATTAGGGATGTAGCATTAGGGATGTAGCATAACACTTTGCATTATATATATTGTATACATGTTGTATTGTATTTTTATACATTTATTTTTTCATTTATTTTTTTCTGTTCATTTATTTATCCATCTATTGAAGCCTTAAAATCAGCTTCTACTTGTCACACACAATAAAGTGTTATAAATGTTTTTTTTTTTAAGGTATTTATATAATAAGCATCATAAACAACACATCAGGTACATCGGTTTGCTTAGTTATGAATTCCAAAATTTGTGCATTTTAGTCTGATTGGTGTAATCAAGGTTTAAGACATGTTTAATTGTCTCCAACATTTTAACTATTTCTAGTCTGTGTGTGCTGCAGGTTGTGGGAGAGTGGCGCTTCAGTAAAATACACTGTGACATCTTTGTCACTCTGGACGTCATGATGTGCACAGCCAGCATCCTTAATCTGTGTGCTATTAGTATTGACAGGTAGGTCTCCCATGAAATCGCCATCAATCCAGAGAGGACTGAGAAATATATGTGCATATTGTGGATCGATGAGATGTTGAGCGAGAGAGAGAGAGAGACTCTTTGTGTCTCAGTTGAGCGAGTATATAAAAGTGCCATTTTGAACTTTTCATTAAAAAACATTAAAAACATTTTTACTGCTCATAAAACAGCAAGACATTTTACATATCTTGCAAAGGCATTAACTGTGATTGAGTTTATTGCAGCTATTCAGAGTATTTTCCAGTATGGTAATCTGAGACAGAGAGAACATATGAACTGATAATGGTGGTGGTGATGATAATGATCTTTATGGAGACAATAGCAAATGACAAATACATACTGAAGTATGTTTTCTTTCTGTTTTTTTTATATGGTTGCATCTCTCTCTCTCTCTCTCTCTCTCTCTCTCTCTCTCTCTCTCTCTCTCTCTGGCTGAATTTTGCAGGTACACAGCTGTTGCCATGCCAATGTTGTACAACACGCGGTACAGCTCGAAACGGCGTGTAACTGTAATGATCTCTGTGGTTTGGGTTCTCTCCTTCGCCATCTCCTGCCCCCTGCTGTTTGGGTTAAACAATACAGGTACAAAACAGCCATTTTACTTTCTTGTCTGTTGACTGATGGCCAGTTGGTTTCCATTATGCCCTGCATGTAAAACCTAACAGCTGCACAACACAGCTGCTGAAAAACAGGATCAAGACATATTTTAATATACCAGAATCAGATTTATTGGGCACGAATTCTAACCCTCTCTCAAGATAGTCTAGGTGCACTCAGCAGGGAAGCAAATTTTAGTAGTTCAGTAAAAAAGTTATTTAAGGACATTAAAACAGTTTAAAATTAGGGCCATGTAACAGACTATAACAGTATTGCGCTGAATACCACTGAAGAATCGTTTTCTACATCATCTTCTCCTCAATGGACAATGTGGAAACAAAGTAATCTTTTTTTAACTTTAAGTAATGGAAAATAATTAATACCCATATAGTGATCTTAGTATTTATATACTGGCACCTAAAACAATATCTTATCTATATACCCATACTGTGTAGGCCATGATTCTGATATGATTGTGGATCCTTAGTGAAAATAATCACTGTCCAATGAAAATAATGTATCTCCATTTTTGTTAAATTTTCTTTGATGCATCATTTGAACACAGCTTCTTCTGTTTACACTGTGTGGAATTTCAGGCTGAATGGACCAAAAGAACTGGCCCAAAAACGCTTGGAAAAAAGTCTGGTTCTATTGACTTGCATTCAAACGAAAGTTACCATTTTGGAGATACTTGATCTTCTTTGTTATCTTTGTTATATGTTATCTAAACATCCACATCAGGACACCTCTAATTCCAACGTTTTTTTTTTCCAGCTACACGTGATGACTCTGTGTGCGAGATTGCCAACCCGGCCTTTGTGGTCTATTCTTCTATCATGTCCTTTTATGTGCCCTTCATCATCACGCTCCTCGTCTACGTACAGATCTATGTAGTGCTGCGCAAGCGTCGGAAACGGGTCAACACCAAGCGCAGCTGCCAGAAGGCCGATACCGAGCCCCAGCCTCCGCTCAAGGTGAAGACACCAACCATGAGGAGATACCTTTCCATCAACAGCGCAGTGCATACTGTCAGAAAGCTGTCAGAAAGAGGCCAACAACTGCCTGGAAACCTGGGGAGCAGCTGCTCAGATTAATTATTTCAGCAACTGTAGCTAACGCCAAGAACCATTACTAGGGGGAATTTTAGTGGAAGGTTTTTTAGGCTCTTGTATGGGGGAAAAGTTGGATTCAGATTCAGTTCTTTTACATTTTGCCATTTAGTATAAAGTTTTAGTGATGGACTGCCCAAAGTTGTAAATAATTTCATATGGTGCCTATTTTGACTATTTTTATAGATGACAGTAAATAAGCTCACTGGACAAAAATTAGTCACGTTTAAGGTGGTGGTAGCTTCAGGCTCCTGCAGATGGCGCTACACAAGGATGATAAGGCTATAAATACCTGCGGGGTGTGTGACAGGATTCATGGATTGAGAAGAGGTGGTACAGTGCAGTGAATGTCTCATTCTATGTGTGGAAAATGGGTCTCGAAGCAGATGTTAATGACTGGCTAAAAGGAGTAATTGGATTTGGCTGTGCCGAAGGGCATAGTGTGAAGGAAGTAGCTGAATCTGCAGGTGTATGGAAGTGGACTGTTATATGGGTCTACCAGCAGTGGCTAAAATCCCAGTATACAGGAAATTCTCCACAGAATTATTTCAGGGAAGGCATCTTTTTAAATCTGGCTCCCAACTGTACAATTCCTTAATGCTGAACATTTGATGCGGCATGCATCCAGAAACTTGTAAAGTCTGTGCCAATTCATAGCTGTTGTTTGTGCTTGTGGAGGTATTACAAATTAGATATGTCACAGGCACCTAATTTAATTAATAATTCTGTACATAGCAATGTTTAATAGGAAGATGTGGGAAACACTGCTCATTAAAACAAGTGGTCTTAATGAATACTGGATGCTGGCCGGTGCTACTAAAAACAGGCAGATGAACAATAGCCAAACACCCCTTCCGGCTCTAACACTGCGCTACTACCCCACTAAACAGCCCCAGATCCTAGCACAACACGAACAACATGTTTACACATCCTTACTATACCAGTCCCAAATATTTACATGTTTAAGTTTCTCCTACCATTACCATGGCACTACCCATGGTGCTCTGCACCCGTCGCTCCGCTTGGCCACGCTTCAACAAACAAGCTACAGTATAGATAGACTGTCAAATCCAATTAAGCCAGTCTATTTGAAACTGCAAAGTGCACATATTTTATACATAGTCTTAAAGCCATTTTGATATAAAGGCTTATGCCCTAATGCTGGAGAATGCGGTGCTTCTGAGTAAATTGCTTTATGAAGTAATGTTAGGTCACATTGTAAATTTTGAAAAACAAGAATCTCCAAAATGGCAACTTTACAGGAGAGGCCAAAAACCTCATTCAATTTTAATGTAAGTCAATGGAACCAGACGTCTTACCAAGCACTTTTGGGCCATTTCAGTTGGTCCATTCATATTGCAAATCTCACAAAGTGTAAATGGGAGCTGCTGTTTTCAAATAATGCATGAAAGTCAAAATGGCCAAATATGGAGATACATGTTTTTCATTGGACAGCGACAATATTTTAAATGCCCCCAGAAAGTAATTTGTATTAAGAACTTCAGTGAAACTTATAATTGGGGTTTACCATTTTCTAACTATGTCATCCTAATTACTGCATGTACCTCATTACAGATTAATTAGGGGAATGTCTGTCCTCGTTAATGTGTTGCAGCCACTCAGCTCTAAGGTTGGGCTGGTGTCAGACCTGGTACGGATAAACAGGAACGAGCTAAATTTCAGTTTCAGTGACTTTCATTTTATTTATTGCCTGTTGACTTCCCCATTATGTGCACTTGTAAAGTGGTAAAAATGCATCAGTGCTGTTTTAGCTCAGATTAAACGTGAAACTAGCCTGTATGAACATAGTACTGTGCAGAATTCAGACCATACTTTCAGATCTTTACTTTCCTGTCAAATTAATATTAAAAGCATTTTTTCAGTGTCAAAAAAGCCAGCAACATATTTGATACAGAAAAGCCTCCATTTTCAGTCTAGCCACTCTGTACTACTGAGCATCCCAATTCCAGTCTTAAAACCAACCAGTTACAGCTGTTACCAACCAGTTACAGCTGTCAACAGCACTAGCACTATCCACTACTTATAAAGTACCTAAAGCTTTCATCTTTAAGTAAACCAACCTGCACTCTTGCTGCAGATCTGAAAAAGTCAGCACATGTTAGTGCTCATATTTCGACCAGAAGAAGACAAGTAAACAGCATGGGTGTGAAATGGGGTGTGCAGCTGTCAAGAAGGCCTTACTGAGAAAAGCAAATGGGCAAAAACATGTTTCATTTATTGTCGTTGCGCTGTACATTAGAAACCCTGCACTGATGGAAAAGCTTTCTGAGCTATAGAGGCATTTCTGGCATTGGAAGGAGCCCAAGGTCTACAGTCGTGATGAACATGGTGCTTTAGGGGCCACGAGCTCTGCGTTAAAACGCATTCGCGAAGGCCATGGTTGTGTTTGGATGTTCTTGTTTTAACGTGTCCCCTGTGTGTTTGTTATTTGTTTATGAGGTCTTTGGCTTAGAGCATGCTGAATATGCATTACCCAACGGACGGCTTTGAAAGTATAGCCATTAAGGTCAGGAAATGTCGCCACATCAACAATTAGAGACAATTTTCCTCCACAGCATGTAGTTTACCACCATTCTCTTTATGTTCTGAGCCGGGATTAAGGACATGTATCAGTTTTTCCTTTTTTTAAAGGAGAAAATACAGGGATAAAAGAAACGTGACCAGGAAAGTGAAATTAACACAAGCCCCTTGAGCAATGCATCCAGCTGGTTTGATGGTTTGCTCTCTAAAGGCTAGCAAGGGATCTTTCACAAGAGGCAATAAATGTGAGGTGAAGACCGATGTGTGCACTTAAGTGTACAATTAGCAGTTTTTTCATAATCTGTTTGCTTTATTGCAGAAGAGAACTTTTAATGATCAGGTTGACCTAACCTTTGCACAGTTTACTTATTGATTTTTTTTAAGCCATCTGTTTTATAATTGCCTTTCTGGATCAATGAGTTTGGTTTGAAAGGTTTGAGATTTTTTGTGGTACACTTCATCCAATTAACTTCCAAGCAGTCTCGCAGTGTGTGTGTCTCTCTCTCTCTCTCTCTCTCTCTCTCTCTCTCCTCCTACAGTGGGCAGTGATTGTTATCTCAGGCATTAGATACAAGCCGCAGAACATCTTTTTGGGAGGAAATCTAATAGCCTACAAGAAGTATTTGGCCAGGCCATTACCAAATAGCGCTGGGTTTAGGGCCAATAATCAGTGTCTTCCTGCAGACGTTCTCCATAATGTTAGACACATGCTGAAGCCTTTTCTTATTGTCTTAGGAAAAGTGTACTCACCCAGAGGACGTGAAACTCTGCACAGTTATTGTTAAAACCAACGGGAGTTTGCCTGCCAAAAACAAGAAAGCAGTAAGTCTGCTTATATCAACATTTCCACCTTTATATACATTATATGTTTGGGATAACAGTACTCCTTACCAGCGATGGCTTGTATAGCTACCAAGACCTTTTCAAGGATTTCAAGGATTTTGTTTCCTAATGTATTGTTAGTCATATATCATCCTTGAAAAGAAATGTGGGCAGCGTGCTTCTTTTGAATAAGCATTGTGGTAAAGACTACAATACGTAGATGAGTTCTAGATCATAAGCTTCCACTCAGCTGTAGGTATGTGTGCTCTTTTCTCACCTCTCCACTAGCAGTTGCTGATAAAGGAGGTGGTGCAGCAGAGTGGTGGTGTAGAAATGGGTCTGATGGCCAGCACCAGTCCTCCAGAGAAGATGATGCTGTCGGCCACCTCAGCAGGGAACCTTCTGGCTAGTAAGAGCCCCAGCCACGCCTCACCTTCACATGAGGAATGGCAGCCCAACAGTGATGAGAAGAATGGCCATACCAAGGACGCCCAGATCCCCAAAGAGGCCAAACCTTTCGAAACACAGGCCTTACCCAATGGCAAAACCCGGACCACTGTCACTAAGACTATGAGCAAGCGGAAGATGTCCCAGCACAAGGAGAAGAAGGCCACCCAGATGTTAGCCATTGTTCTAGGTGGGTCAGAATGAGACACTACAAAAATATTTTATTATATAAGTGACATAAGAGATCAGAGTTTTAATATTATTGCAATGATGTTAAAATATACTGAACGTGTTCAACCCTTAGGAGTCACATTATTACTATTATAATTAACAACAAATTATGCAACAAATAACATTTGTAATCTATTTACATTCTGAATTGACAGATAAAAAATCTATAACACGTAAAAAAATATTGTGTTATTATTGCAACTTTAACATTACCGGGGTGAAGTGGCACAAATCCCATTTTCTGCCCTAATGTGATACAGATCTGATGTGTTCAGATATGTGTCTGATTCACGGCCATGCAACTTTACAAACATCGGATGGGAGTTCAGCACAAGTCAGAGCCATTAAATCTTTTTTTCACCTGCATCTTTCTCTGCTAATAAGCAACTGAGAGCTAATTATCTTGGTGATGAACGCTTGTTCTAGTGTTTAGTTTGCTGTTCTTGACACACGTGATTCGTTCACATGTGTAAATGTGTCATTCCAGTTTGTGTCTTGCAGGGAGACTGTAACGGTACCTGTTTACCTCCATCATGGCTTTAAAAACAGTAATAGTATACACCTAACCCTCTTAAAGATTGTCTTGCCAGCCATGCACTCAGAGAATTCTGTGGTGGGCCCTTAATCAGGTTTAAATTTAAGGGATATGGCAGTTTGGGATTTGTCATGCAAATTTTGATGTCAAGTTAAACTGTGATTCAAATTTGCTTTTTCAACCATTAGCTCTTTGACTCTGACATCTGAGGGGGCAGGCCTTCATATATCGAATCTCCCACATGGTGTGGTGGCTCAATAACAAGTGGTGTTATTCGTTGTGCCACACCAACCAAGCATGAACGTCCAATATTATCTTTACTTCTGTGGTTTTACTGTTTTTGGTAGGTAATTTTTCCAACTTCCTAGCTACGGTGTTAGCTTCTTGGCTAAAGACTGCTGCACATACGTCACTGTGGCCAACCACACCAGGGATCTACACCTTTTGTTATAACTCAGTGCAGTGCTGTGTATATTGTTATATAGTGTTAACATGTTAGCGTTTGTGTTTACTGTCGCTATTCATGCCAGTTATTGTTTGCTACAGATCAGTGTGCAGCACTGTACTCTCATAAGTCCATAATTATAGTAATTAATTATGCTTACTTTTGTCATATCTGTTAGCTGACTTGCAAACTACCTTCGATTTAGTCACTAAGCCTTTGAATGATTAAACTGTATGATTAGTTTTTATGGCTCAGTATATCATTAAAACCAGTTGCCATCTCCCTATAGGGGAGGCTTTGATTGAACCCTTTTCTCTTTCAGTAAAATATCCCATCCAAGACCAATCATCGCAGCAATAGGTGCCTACCAAATGGGCCACGCACCACAAACACATCAGTGTGAAGCCTGTTCCCTCACGGCCAGAATTGTAACCATTAGCATCTTTCTTTCAGGTGTTTTCATTATATGCTGGCTGCCCTTCTTCATCACTCACATCCTGAAGACTCATTGCACAAGCTGCTACGTGCCTCTGGAAATGTACAACGCCTTCACATGGCTTGGCTACGTGAACAGCGCCGTAAACCCCATCATTTACACCACCTTCAACGTGGAGTTTCGCAAGGCTTTCATGAAGATCCTGCACTGCTGACTGCAGTTCCCTGTATGTGTGTGTGTGTCTGGATTTTCTTAAAGAGGTTAGTGCCATCTTTCACTCTGGCTGAGGGGGAAGACGGACTCTTAATACTCATGGCAGATGCTGGGGTTTTTGGCTTGATTCAAACGAATGTAAATGTGGAGGCTTATTTGTAGGTTTCACCATTTCAGTCTTTAAAGGCCTCTGAAAGATGCTGCTGGCGAAGTGTGAGTATGTGTGTGTGTGATGAATTACAGATTATGGAATGGAAAAACTGCAGAAAATTATACTTTGGCACTGCTTTGAAGATATTGCATACTGTCATTAAATGTAGAAGTGGGTTTCAATGAATAGTCCACTGACGGATACTATTTTTATTATGGAGTTCATAAAGTTATAATGATGAATATTATACGAGTTTAAAGGATAGGATCAAGATCCATCAGAAGAAGCCAGAACCTGAAGAGGTAACAGATTTTCAGTTAATGTAGTTATCTTAATGGGTTGTTACACATCAAGCTTACAAAGGAACCAGTATTAACAGATATCTATATATCATTATTTATGTATTTTTGGATTTCTTTACTTGAAAATCTTTTTTATTTAAATGTTAATGTGTGTACACTGAAGAGTTCCTGGACAGGAAAGGAATGAGTGAAAACCAGGATGGCCAAACAAAGCCATAGCAAAGACCTCCCATACACAGAAATGAATGCCTTTGACTAACCGACCGTGAAGGACATTTAATTGTAAATAGTGCAATTTTATTGAAGCCCATTGACAAAAATGATCATGCATGTGACATTGATACTACACTGATACACTACATAACCGAATATAGGTCTACTGTATGTCAGCTGTACAATACAAATTGATCTTTGTAAAGTTGTATCTACATCTTTCTGTATTATGTTATATACATTTGAAAGTCTTTGATATTTGAATACTTGTATGGGATGATCCATTACTTGGGCTGGATTCATGCGTGAATGTGTTTTTTTTATGCCTGAAGCTGTGAAAGAACTAATGACAAAGTTTAAAGTACCTGATTTATTTGATTTATGGATTAATTTGCAGAAAGTACTTGGAAAGTATACAAAAACGTTCTAAAGGGTATCAAACATATCCTTATACAATTTCCATATTAGTGGTTGACTGGGTCCCAAGAGTACCTGCATCCATGTAAAATTCAAATGTATTAATTTTAAACATATCCAAACCTAAGACGTGCATTTATTGTTTTTTTTTATTATGTTTTTTTTAATGTTAGGCTTGCTGTCTGATTCACCAGTTAATATGCTATAACATTATTAAACATCATTAAGGTTCATAAAAAGTGTTGGTGTTTCACAGCACAAGTGGATACTGGCTTACTGCAATACCCAGAACTATTTAACTGTACCAGGAATTATATGCTGAACATACAAAACCAAGTCTGGCAGGGTGCAAATAATTCCCTTTTTCAGTGGATCCGGCACCTTATTCACATGTTAAATCTAATCATGGGGTGATCTGTGCAGGTATTAATCATAATAATAGTTATCATTTATATAATTGTCATTATAATACTACTAATAATTAATACATTCTCTGCAGTGAACAAACTTGGGTATGTGTTTTCTGCAAATTGTAGAGTACCGTTAGTACCGTTATAGTTATTTGCTGAATTTACTGCGGTATGAACCTGTGTGAGTGCGGTGACACACAGTAATACAAACAACACAGACACTGTTTATCATTTGCAAAAGCACCACTGCTGCTCTGATTGTTCAGTCCCTCAGAGAAACTCCCACAGAGCAAAATCCTGTTTGTTTGCGTTTGAAAATGTTTGATGCTGAAGAGCCTTGTTAACATATCAGCGCTGTCCTAAAATAAACAAGTGTCTGCAAAATGGGAACTTTGCAGGAGAGGGCAAAAACATTTCTTTCGAAGAAAGTTAAAGCAAAGAGTCTTTGTTCAGCTGTTTTCAAGCACTTCTGTTGGTCTTATCATCACTGATTTAAAGGACAGCTCCTGAGCTCAAAATATGCAGAAAAAAAGCACAAAAAACATAAAATACAATATTTATTAATGATACTCATTCAGCTGCCCCATCATCTTGCCAGATCCATAACTACTCAGTGCTCTGGGTCCTTATCATTTACGGATGAATTCATGAACACAACTAATTTACAAACAACACAAAATGTAGTAGGTAATAAAAAAATAACGAACCACCTGTCTGAGGTCTTCAGATTGCCATCGCTAATGTGTAATCCCTGTGTGCTTTCCGTAACATTTGAGAGATAATGATGTCCGAGCACCAGGCTTATCCTTCAGGATCAAATAAGTAGACAAGGGACCATGTTTACAAAGTAAACAGTGGAGTAATCTAAGGTAAACAAAGAGGACATTAGGACAGAGCCATTGGTCTTGGGGCGTCTGTTTGTAAATATGTTCCAAGATCAATTTTAAGCAATTATTTGTAGACTTTATGAAACCATTATGCTCCGTCATAAAGGCAGGACTCTAAGCTAAACTACACCTCATTTTTATAGGATTTAAGAAAACGAGTCTACAGCAGTTCTCAGCTTACTTTGCTGCAAACCCTATAAGAGCCTTTATATGGAGTTATTTTCATTCATTTTAAGGGGGATAAACTATTCATTTATAGCCATAGGTTTTAAAGTTGGGCAGGCCAGCATCAAGAGGACGTCGTAATCTGTGATTTGTTTATCAGTAGACGAGCATTTGTGACAAAACATGCATTGTGGCCGTAAAACGAAGTCTGTATGTTTTTTCTTTGGAAGCTGAAACAGATTTCAGCGAGGGACAAAAGTGTGCCTACGGTAGCTGTTGTAGTTTGGAATTGCAGGAAACCTGAAGTTATTTGGATTGCCAAACCTGCAACAAGTGCAATTCAAGATTTTTTATGTTATGCTTTTGTTTGTACATGATATTACAAGTTTATATACTGACCTGCTGATTCAACTGTTATTTATTTATTTATGTATTACATGGTTTAGTCACTTGACATTAGCATGATAACTTGTGGCTGCGTTAACTGATTTCATTGATTTTCTGTCTGATGATTAATTTATTTGTAATACGTTTACATATACAATACAGCTCTTTACACCGATCCCTGGGTTTATTTGGCTTCTTTTTTTTTGCAATGTTTTTGTACAAATATAAAGGAATGTAAATGTTTGGCGTTAAGACCTGAAATATAAATTTTTTTGATCCGAAATCTCTGTAAATACATGTATGTAAGTAAATATGTTTTGTTATGTGGTCTTGTCCGTGTAGATGATCATTCAAAACATTCGTGTGCATTTCAAAGTCTGTGCAAACACATGAAGTTGGACGTTTTCCAAAGGGACCACTTTTACATTGTAAGTAAATGTAAGTTTATGGTATGTCTTATATTTTGTAATACTACTGTAAATGTTGAATGAATAAAATACATGTCATGCATTGCAGCCAGTGTTTCTTTCTTCCTTTCTGCAGCGGCTTTTAGATCATACGCATTAGTATTTGCTTTGATATTTAAGTCATGGGGTATACACATAGCTTTGAAACGGCTGCTTATTTGGAAAGGAAAAAGGCCTGGCACACATTGATCATATGTTGTCCTTTAAATGGCCTTCCATTAGCTAAAAATAAGGCTAGTTCTGGAAAAGGTCATGGCTTGGCATAGACTGGAGCTGAATGTCAACTGGCATAAAGATCTAGGAGATGCCCGACTAATAAACTGTCAATAATTTTGAAGCAGTATGAAACTTTTGGCTCTGTGTAATTCCTGGGTTTTTTCTGTTCCGCTGGAAATCTGTCCTCAGAGTGACCCTGCTTACTTTATCAGTTGGCAGTTTTTTTCCATTCTGGTTGTAGCACATTATTTAAACCTCTAAAATATGCATGTAGACCGGTGACGAATAGTCATCGTTACCATTCAGTATAGATTTGGAGACACAGAATTGCAAGCCACAGCAACTTGTGCTGCACAACATGGAATATTTTAAGAGCAACTGTGGATTTCCTCTTTGATCTTTTCCTTATGTGTCTAATTCAACAGCCACCCTAGCAAAACAGTATACCTTTAATACCTCCCGTTTCTAATAATCATATAAAGAACATCAGAAACATGCTTTGGGAAAGTATTATTTCCTTGATGTTCATTTCTGAGCGTGTTGAGGTTCAGACAAGCATAGAAGACCAGGAGATGAGCTTTTAGCAAGCACCGGGAACCGTTATCATTAAAACAGAAATAGAGAAATTACAGAGACACCTAATAATTATAGCCTACTGTGGTGAAGTACACATGGTCTTTTTTCTGAAGGACCAAGATGTGTAAATTATAGAGTACATCTTGAAATGAAATTTTCCTCTGATAACTCCCATAATGATGACTTTTTTTAGATCCTTGCTGTTGGCGCATCATTTTCCCTCATCCCAGGTTCGTTTAATAGTCAGGGAAAAGCATGCATTGTGGCAGTAAAACGAAGTCTGTATGTTTTCTTTGGAAGCTGAAACAGATTTCAGCGAGGGACAAAAGTGTGCCTACGGTAGCTGTTGTAGTTTGGAATTGCAGGAAACCTGAAGTTATTTGGATTGCCAAACCTGCAACAAGTGCAATTCAAGATTTTTTTATGTTATGCTTTTGTTTGTACATGATATTACAAGTTTATATACTGACCTGCTGATTCAACTGTTATTTATTTATTTATGTATTACATGGTTTTAGTCACTTGACATTAGCATGATAACTTGTGACTGCGTTAACTGATTTCATTGATTTTCTGTCTGATGATGAATTTATTTGTAATACGTTTACATATACAATACAGCTCTTTACACCGATCCCTGGGTTTATTTGGTTTTTGTACAAATATAAAGGAATGTAAATGTTTGGCGTTAAGACCTGAAATATAATTTCTTTGATCCGAAATCTCTGTAAATACATGTATGTAAGTAAATATGTTTTGTTATGTGGTCTTGTCCGTGTAGTTCAATAGTCAGGGAAAAGCCAAACAGTGGATGTTTCACGTTTTTGACCTGTGTCTTGTTTTTTATAACATTTGATTTTTGATTTCTTCCCTAAAGATTAAACACCTTGCCCTCTGGGGACACTGGCCACTGCTTTTTCCGAAACATGGCCACTGCATCCTGCTCCAGTTCCTGTAGTAACTGTGGTCTGAAATAACCATGAAACCCCCACCAAAGGCAGTTATGTAAGTCTACATATCCGACTCATGAGGTTGTTACACAGAGGACGTTCTTTTCTTTAGGGCTTCAGCACTGCATCCCACTCATTCAGTCAAACTCCCATATGAATCTCCGAGACTGTCACGCATGCCTCGGTGATGGAGGAGTTGACGCTCATTTCCTGTGCAATCGCTGGCCTTGTCTCTATCCCCAGTAGTGGTGTGGCAAGATTAACCCTGAGAGAGAGACAGAGAGAGGGAAGGAAACTGTGTAAGTGCCTGTACCATCTACTAAAAGATACGCTCCCTTTATAAACCTCAAGCTTGACAAATACACTCTAATCTGTATTCTGAAAGCGTAACTCCTTGGAGGCGGCAATCTGATCTTTAAGTCGTCCCGCCAATTTCTGTTCAAACAACCCACAAGCCAATGATACGGTGTTCATACCCAGTTTTCTTAAAGTGCTATGTCAGAAGCACATTGAAAGCTCTTCAAAGCACTTAAGGAAACCAGGGCCTTTTTTAATGCTCAGAGAGAGGAGTTTTTATAAGGCTGGCGAAAGTTGCGGCATGTGGTAATAAAAAAACAGAATCAAGTAACAAAGAAGAACAAATTAGGAAAGGAAAGGCCATGACTGATGGTTTAAATCATTAATCATCCTGGAGAGCAAAATTCCTCACGGTGCACTCCCACCAAAACATTTTGGCCAACAGTTGCACTTGTAGGTTTCAGCCAAAAGAAAAACGATCAAGTAATAGTTTAAGAAAGTGTCAAAATCTAACACCTAAATCACTTAAATAAAAGATTAAAACCCTGTTTTTCTTTCTTTGCTCTCCTACTCTAATCAGAGCAGACACATTTAAACAATCTGAGCAGCAGATCAGCAGCGGATAGTTGGCCATGAGGAACTAGATCTAATAGTATCTCTGGATGTATTATCGGTGTTCATCCCGCAGTGCTTAATTACAGGTCTGATTCTACTTAAAACCGCTAAATCCAGCTCGATATGCAGAAAAGAGTAAAACAGCAGAAACGAAGGGAAGTCTTCACTAGCACAACAACGCTAATTGTAGAAACAGGTTTAGAAATGAGGAAATATTCACGACTGACACAAACGCTAAAAGTTAGTATTTAAATTCAAATTTGAAAATGCTAATTTCATCATGCATTTATGATTCCACTTTTCCAATGTGAGTGTGCATCAAAAGTTACTATAGAAAGTCTTTTGACATTTAGCTTTTTATAAAATTTCGCATTTGAATTTAAATAATGTCCAGAAAATGCACACTGTCTCACTGAATTCAGTGTTAACTTGACATCATAGTGTTTAGTATGTTTACTGAAAAGCATAAGTACACAAGAACCTTAAAGCTGCACTGTGTAAGGATTTTGCATGCAGGTTTTGACTAAGTTCTGTTTGAAAATTCTTTCAGTGCCTGCATTAATGTATTAGGATTCAGAAACAACATGTCCTGAATGTAGATTTGATTTATTTAAGAAAATAAAAATATTCTACATTATTGACTTTCGTTTTGTACTGAAGTTGTTGCACTTATAACGTCATGCATCAACGTTTTCTTTTTTTTATTCCAGCAGCTTTTTTTCCTCTTCTTTATTGACACTTGTATTGGACTGGCAGCCTGTCCAGAGTATTTCCTGCCTTCTCTACGACTCAATGACCACTCAGATAGGCTCCAGCACTTACCATGACAAAGAAGGATAAGTGGCTTAGAAGATGATTGAATAAAAGAATGAATACATTTATTAATTCATTTTTGACACAAAAATGTTCAGGGAAATTTGGAATTCCAACTTTTAACTTACTTATTTGATAGCTAATTTCACCGCAGCTTGAGTCAGTATTTCGTTGCGGCAACTTCTACTTTAGAAAGTCTTAGGGTGCTCACCTCTGCCACTGAGACGAATTTCCGAGAACTTCTGCCTGCTGTTGTTGTTGCCTGTATCAATATTTAATAGGGGCTATGCCTCGCAGAGACTATTTATTAGCTCTACAACTGTAGCTCCTACTCAGTGTGTGGGAGACAGACCCCACAAGACAGAGCCTGGGAGTTTAAGGCAAACTGGTGATCCAATGAGCTCGCTGATCAGTATGGGCTTTAAGTCTCCTTTGTCCTCTCCATGTCCCTGTATTCTGGCAAAGCCACTACGCTGGTCCCTCAGCTAAGCCTCTCCACCGCACTGTTTCAGCTGTAATTAAAACGCTCATCTTTTTCTATGCACACCCCAGCAGCCATGCCTGAAGCTCCACATTATATCAGCCGCACAATAGCAAGCCGACTACCATGCAAACACTGATTTTTGTCCCTTTTTCACTGAGAGAATAGGGGAGATAATGGATAATCTATAGGGCACGGCTCTCCGGATGAAGTTGATTAATCATTTGTTAACATTGCAGGATGATTTACAGCCCTGCACAACTAACACTGGAATTTTCTACTGGTGCTCATGCTTGGCTAAGAAAACTGGAGGATATCAGCTAAATATACACTCATCGTCAGAAAAGTAATTGTAAGGTAAAGGAAGTGTGGGATTGCAGTGCTAGTGGGAAGGAAGATAAAGGTTACCAGAACAATAAATGATGATACATTTATCATGGGCAGATATGGGCAATATTTATTGAGCTACACATACAGAAGTAAGGTCTCTCAGTATGGCGCTGGGTCGCCATATTTGCTAATGCAACATGCCAGAAGTCTCGGCATGACGTTGTAGAGGTTCCTAATGGTGTCCTGTGATAATCCATCCCATACAGCTTACATGTTCTCACACAGTTCCTGCAGATGCTGCGGTAGGGGTGGAGGTGGACTGACACCAGGCCTTCTGGACATATAACGTGTTACAACAAACCATTTATCTAGATGCTGACCACTGCCTCTCCACGCACGGACTCTTTGGCCATCTCCCATCCCACGAATCGGGACTCGTCACTGAAGATCTTCACAGTCTGGCATAACACCACTGCAGTCTTTGGTGATGTTGAGGTAGTGTTAACGGCAGTTGTCATAATCCGCGTGCATGTAGTCCTGTGTTGTGGTGCTGGCACCAACAGGATGACTCATGTAGGGCATCACTGCTTGCTGAATATCCGCAAACATGACTTTTTGGTTCAGTCAGGTACTGCAAGGCTCGTCCTTACTTGCATCACATGCATGGTCCAGCGTAAAACTTGAATTGTTTGTGTGTCTCCTCATGTCAAACCTACCTACCAAGTTTCATTCTTGTCGGTTGATTCCTTCTAGATTCAACCATATGTCCAAATATTATTTGATAAGGAGTGTAGATTCTTTGGATCGATGCCACAGGAGAACCACTTTCCATTTCCTAAAGAGAAATATTTTGAGTCAATGGTAAATAATGTATGTAAGTTGGAGGGACCTGCTTACAGCTTAAAGTCTAATACCAAATTAAAGCTAAATGGTTCTTAGCTAAAGATGTAAAACATCACATCCAAGAACCCTTTAGGAACATTTATCTTTAGGAGCTGATTTTCAGTTCTGAATGAACTCAATGTGCACATTTTCCTGTGTACCAGCACTTGCATGACGGAGCTCGAAATAAAGGTGCGCTGGGGATTTCACAAAATTTTGTTTACCCGCTTACACGCCAGCTCAGTCCATGATCCAAATCGCCCGCTTAAATGTCACCCATTCAGCACTCTGTTCTCTCTCCACTTGCATTATCCCCTCCACCCCCACCACTTCCATTCATAATGTCAGCTCCTGCTTTCACTTGCCTCTAATCTGGGCTTTAGAAGAGCCCAAATGCAATAAAGCGCCACCGTTTAGCTTCAATTAGCAACCGTGCTCTTTGAAAAGCAGGATGGCAAATGGCATTGTAATTGGATATCGAGTGATTAAAGTATCTACCCCTGTGAGGGGCGATTGGTATTGAGTGATATGCCAAAAGTTTTGCCCCGCAGACACACAAAAATGTTTCGTTCTGGAGAACCATAATGTGGCTGATGGAGGCAGGCAGGGCTGATTAACAGAGTGATGACCTTTAGAATGTGCCATGTAATTTGGGACTTTAGGGTTTTTTTTAGGCAACATCGCACACTTTCACTCGACCCCCTGATTAAGTAAGTCTTCAATGCAAAATTGCATAGTCACATTACAAAATCTGATGCAAGGCAGATGGTTTGAATGGGCCTGCCTGTGCAATCTTGCATGAGATGCTCCATCTGGAGTGAATGGTAATGATTCAGAGGTGAATGCAACCTTGCAACGACCTGCTTACATTTACACTCCTATCCTTGCAGCAAATTGGTTTGATCAAAAAAATATAAATGGTCCCATATAGAACTATTCTTATGGTTTTTTTTAAAGAACCATATTAAACATGCAGTAATAATAACAATCCTATTAGACTTATGTCATAAGTCTGTATGTCTCCAGGCACTCTGAGAATGGAACATTTTGCGATACATTGCTGGATACTGTGAGGTCATACAGTTGCCTGTATTCCAATTGTTTCTACATGCAAACAGGCTGAATTGGCTTCATAACACTGACAAAGGCCCCACAATAGTAGAACAGTCCCGTAATAGTTTGGAGGGTTGAAGCAGAGATGGCCACAAGTCACAAAATACAAGTCCATGTCAAGTCACGAGTCTTTAGATTAGAGTCCCAGTCAAGTCACGAGTCTTTAGGCTAGAGTCCAAGTCAAGTCACGAGCCTTTAGGCTAGATTCCAAGTCAAGTCACGAGTCTTTAGGCTAGATTCCAAGTCAAGTCACGAGTCTTTAGGCTAGATTCCAAGTCAAGTCACGAGTCTTTAGGCTAGAGTCCAAGTCAAGTCACGAGTCTTTAGGTTAGAGTCCAAATCAAGTCACGAGTCTTTAGGTTAGAGTCCAAATCAAGTCACGAGTCTTTAGGCTAGAGTCCAAGTCAAGTCACAAGTCTTTAGGCTAAAGTCCAAGTCAAGTCACGAGTCTTTAGGCTAGAGTCCAAGTCAAGTCACAAGTCTTTAGGATAGAGTCCAAGTAAAGTCACGAGTCTTTAGGCTAGATTCCAAGTCAAGTCACGAGTCTTTAGGCTAGAGTCCAAGTCAAGTCACGAGCCTTTAGGCTAGAGTCCAAGTCAAGTCACGAGCCTTTAGGCTAGATTCCAAGTCAAGTCACGAGTCTTTAGGCTAGATTCCAAGTCAAGTCACGAGTCTTTAGGCTAGAGTCCAAGTCAAGTCACGAGTCTTTAGGCTAGAGTCCAAGTCAAGTCACGAGTCTTTAGGCTAGAGTCCAAGTCAAGTCTTAAGTCAATTTACACAAAGCATATATAGTAACTGTAGCATAAAGTGTAGATAGAAAAGCACAACAGATTAACTTTGTGTGCAAAACACAACTGCATTTTTTTACAGTCCAACACATTTTTTTTTTGTTGTTTAAATGCTACATATTTCCTTACAATATTCACTCACAAAAAATGACATGCTCTACAACTCTCAAACAGAACAAACTAGAAGCAATATCACTTTTTGTTCTGGCACCATACTCTGCCTCTAACACTTCCTGTTTCTGGCCAGCCAAAGGAGTTAATACTGTGTGTTATATAGCTGGAATGATGGCTAAACGGCTAAGCGGCTAGCACAAACCTATCCGGGGGTGTTTTCAGATGCCTTGTGAAGTTTGATGTGCTCGATCCAGTTTCTTTAATTTGTCTCCCACACTCTCTGCACGTCGCCACTCTTCTGTTGTATGCTAGGATTTTAAAGTCCCTGTAACCAAAGGCTACCACGTACGGCGCTCCCGCCGAAGCCATGCTACAGCGTTGTGTTTACCCCTGGCGCCGCTCACTGATATCACGCACACGCTGAAGTCGGATGTTGTGATTAGTCCGTGTCCGTGGGCCGTGTCCCAAATCAACAAAATAAAGTATACACACACAAAGGAATTATTTTTCTGTAACTTCCGCACACCGTGCCTGGACGGCAATGGAAAGAAACTTGATGTTCATGTGTTATTTTGAATCGAGTCATTATAGATGAGTTACAAGTCAAGTCTGAAGTCTATTTATATGCAACTCAAGTGCGACTCGAACTCGAGTCGCTAACTCGAGTGCCCATCTCTGGGTTGAAGCAGTTTTTACAACAGGGCACAACAGTGGTGATCTGCATAGGCCCAGAGTTCTTAATCAAGTATGGAATGATGTGTCTTCAGTAGTGCAATAATAATATTATTAATAATAATAATTTAAAACAGTGAATATAACAACTGACTAATACCTTGTGGAGGTAGGTGTAGCCATTAAAAAAAAAGATACATAATTTGAAGAATCTGTTTCCCAATCATTCACAGACCACAATTACGTGAAGGGGAGCACTTAAGCATGCATCTTTCCTCTAAAATGAACTTTGCATTTATTAAAAAGACAGGTTGCAAAATTATGCAATATACTCCAGTCAGTAGAGGGCGCCATATCCCCATGAAATGCACAGTTCCACCTCCTCCCTCTTCATTTCTTACCCTTCTAGAACAAACAGTTCATTTATCCTGTTACTGGTCTGGAATGTTTTCAGTGGTGGAAAGCAATGACAATGTTAACTCTTGTTTTGCATTTATATATACCAATTCATGCAGCAGTGCTACTTCTTCATCCTGTCATGTTGGACTAATTTGACTAATTTTAAGAATGCCTCATAGAAGAGTTTGAAAGCAATTCGAGCAAGTCTTTGGAAGACTTCAAGAGGGGTTGAATCATAAGGCTCTAGGAAGTGGGATGGTCTTACCAACGTATGTGCCATACCAGTTGTTCAGATACTTACATAGCACACAGTGAGTGCCTACAGGGGTTGGACAATGAAACTGAAACACCTGTCATTTTAGTGTGGGAGGTCTCATGGCTAAATTGGACCAGCCTGGTGGCCAATCTTCATTAATTGCACATTGCACCAGTAAGAGCAGAGTGTGAAGGTTCAGTTAGCAGGTAAGAGCACAGTTCTGCTCAAAATACTGCAATGCACACAACATTATGGGTGACATACCAGAGTTCAAAAGAGGACAAATTGTTGGTGCACGTCTTGCTGATGCATCTGTGACCAAGACAGCAAGTCTTTGTGATGTATCAAGAGCTACGGTATCCAGGGTAATGTCAGCATACCACCAAGAAGGACGAACCACATCCAACAGGATTAACTGTGGACGCAAGAGGAAGCTGTCTGAAAGGGATGTTCGGGTGCTAACCCGGATTGTATCCAAAAAACATAAAACCACGATGCCAGTGTAGTAACCCTGTAGAGAGGGAAACAATGAAAGGACAAACTTTCCACTGTATCGTCTCTTCTGTGTCTTTATTTTGAATGAATTTGAAACACACGTTGCACAACTGTCCTTCAGACAACATAGAAAAAAACACAGAAAAAAAATTCACTGTAGATTTTTGAAACATTAAGACTTTGCTAAACATTTTTCTGTCAATGTTGAATGAAAGAAAAGAGTTTTGCCGACATTCCTTAAACATTTCAGACAGATTCTATTTACCGTATACCGTATCTGATGATTCAGTGACATGCCTTGATAAAGTCAAGTGCTTTCATATGGTCCATGCTTAACCTTACACTAATGTGAGCACTACCCTACATCTACTTTTCTTGTCGAGGACCACCACAGCCATTATCTGGCTTCTTCTGATTGTATGGCCAATTTTCTGGCTGCTTAGCTTTTCTTTAAGTTGTTACGGTGCTGCAGACTCTTAAAAGCCAAAAGCAATGATGCCTTATAAAGAACCTCAATGTCAGAAGAACTCTTTGAAGAAAATCTTTAAAGAACTCGTTTTCAGGAGTACACAGTGTTTGAAAGCACACTATCACATGGCTACACCGAGAGCCTTCTTTCCCCCATATATCAAGAAAGTGACATTTACGGCTAGTGACTTAATCAACCTTCTGCCCGAGCACCAGCACTGGCCTCATTAACCCAGTACATTACCTGTTAAACTCTATAATTCCCCTCTCTGAGCCTCATGATGAGCGATACGTGCTAACCCTCAGACGGAATCATGCAAAACCAAACCGCTTTCTTCAGCCGCATGAACTGATGCCATGACTCTTCTTAACCAATCATTAGTGAGGATGATGATGATGAATGGCCGTCTCAAGAGCCTATTTTCCATCCATGTGTTGAATGTGACAGAAACATGTTCATGTGCCAGCGTTCCCTTATTTATGTGTTAACAGATGAAAATTAAATCACCACTATGAATAATATTTAGATGGCTGCTGTCATCATTCATTTTTCAGAACCGGGGTGCAATGGAAACGTAGACTTGCTTTGGACAGCCTGTGTTTAGTCTGGGCATTAGATTAATGGTGCTTGACTTGGTTCCATTTATCTACCAGCCTCCAACTGAGAGAGCTACTTTACTGGATTCTCTGCAATTCATTTCTAAATGTCAAAAATCTGTTTTATAATCAAAGTAATAACAGCACTGCTTATCAAAGCAAAGGCAAATGTTCATTAAAGTTCAGTAGAAAAGTTCTACTTTTGTTGAACGTTGTTAGACAAAAGACTTCGAGACCGATGTGTGCAGAATTAAAAAAACCAGGACGGGATATTTACAAACAGGCAAGCCCAGCAAGCACCAGTAAACAGTGAAACAATGGGAGAAGCTAAATCAGAGTCAGGGACAGGCGGAGTTCAGAACCAGGTAGTACAAGCAGCGAGGGCAAACAGGTTTACAGGGGAAGACCGAAGGGGAAGACCGAAGGGGAAAACCAAACTGAGAAAGCACAGATTTAAACCGTAGAGTCAGAACACGAGCAAAACGGGATTAAGCGAAAGAGTAGTAGAGGAACGAAGGGAGTCAGAAACCCGAATGAGACAACACGAGAAAGGACCGTTCAGGATCGCTAAACAACGCTTGGCAAAGCTTCGCAAAGTGTGAGTGTTTGTGTGTGGCTTAAATACAGGAAGTAAGTGATTGCTAACAGCTGTGGCTAAAACTCAGGTGACCTAGAGCGTATCACGGAGTCCGAACGGGGGCGCATAGACATGACGTCATCGAGCGTGGCCCTCTGGGAAGTGAAGTCCCGAAGAGCGAGGAAGCCGGGGAGACGCGGAGGCGTGACAAACGTATCAAAAGTTAAATCCAACAACAAAACTTTTGATTTAACTACAACTTTTGAAATACAATGGGGCGCTGGATACACTTTGGGGCTGGAAACACTCAACTCAAAAGTGACCATGCGTCCTGTTTCTCTGGGACAGCGTCCTCTTTTGAAGACCACAGTTTAGAGGCTAACAAGTAATGCTAGCTTATACGTATTAGCATTATGCAAGCTACATGCCTAAATCATGGCATGCTTGCCTGAGTTATTATTATAAGAGTTATAATATTTTTCAAATTGCATTTTTATTTAGTTTTTCATTTTAGTAATTATTTAGATTTGGTCTCAAGGGCACTTTGCTAGTTTTTCTTTGTTGTTGTCTAATTTATTGATTGTATTTATTTAGTTCTGTATTTATTAAGTTTAAGTTTTTAGTATTACAATGAATGCTAATGATATTAATGATAAAAAATATTCTTAAAGATTAATATAAACAGTATAATAAAACAGTACAGAAGGCTGAGCTAAGCTCGGTTCCAGCTTTCCTTAAATATGGCCAAAGATCCACTTTTATACTCTGTCTGTCTATTTCTCAGTAATTCCATTTCATTTAAACCTGTTTTGTAGTGGACAAAAAAATAAATGTAGTTTTGTGTTTTTAAAGCTGTAGTTTTTATTTTCCTTACAGTTACAGTTACCAGGTATATTTTGCCACTGCCTCCTTTTGTTTTAATAATAGTTTTGTTTTACTTTTATAAATTTGATGTGTGGTTTCTGACACACACATAGAATTTATTTTGATATTTCTAAAATTAAAAATTAAAAAAAGAAAATAAATAAAAATGACTAAAGCAGGTGTGTCCAGTCTTATCCACAAAGGGCCGGTGTGGTTGCAGGTTTTCATTCCAGCACAGCAAGACCACACATTATCAGCTCTTGAATACGGAACCCAACTGATTAACCAAGTGGAATCAGGTTTGCTCCATCTTGTTTGCTATGGAACCCTGCAGCCACAGCAGCCCTTTGTGAATGAAATTAGACACCCCTGGACCAAAGCCTGAGGCATAGATAAAACAGTCGGAGAAAACGAGGCTGGTTGGCACAGTGTTAACTTCAGAGTGAAATTGAATGTCCTTTTGGCTGCACTTAACTATATTCTCCTGAATTGATTTGCTGTTCAGTTCCCATTTCTCTCACAAGCATGGGCTTTGTGGAGCATGCCACTTAAATGCGATCAACAGCAGAGTAGATGACTGCAGCATGCTAGATTAAAACTGTTGCGAGAGCAGAGACAAAGAACTGGGAGAGTAGGGATAAAATAAAAAGAACAACTTAAGTAGGGGAAATTAAATTACTCACTTAACTCTGTTATGGAGCTGTTTGTGCATGTAAACCATCTACAAAGTTATAAAGCCCAGTATACATGCGGGAGAGGGAGAAACTCCCACAGAGACCACTTAGCTGCTTATAACAACCTGATGGAATTCTAGCTCTTTTTTTCTGTTACAAGTTACAAGGTGATGTAATTTCGTAACACAACCTGTATTGCTTGTCTACTGGCAAGCTTATGTCCTCACACTGCTCTGATTGTTGACCAATCAGAACAGAGTAGTTGAGCTGACGATTGTGTTTAGAGACCCGTGGGCTGTAAGAGTGTGTTTCAGATAAAAGGTACTTATTTATTTTAATCTTTGTGCAATGAAAATACAAACAATGATGGCAATGCAGTATATACTTGTTTATGTAACACATTTGTATATGAATACATATTACAAAAAGAGACAGATAAATAAATAAACAAGAAACATAAATGAAGAAAGAAAGAAAGAACAACTAGCTAGCGGAACCACAAGAATAGTGGTGTAGAGGTGACACAACTACATGTCACAAGGGTCCATCAAACAATATTGATTAATCTTAAGAAGTAATACATGAGCTCCTTGTAGAACATGCAGACAGTTTGTAAGACATAATATAAATAATGACATTTTAGTGATGAAATAAGAATTCCATATATAATGTAAATACGTCGTCTACCAATAATGTACGTCGTCCCAAAATGTTGTAGAATTCTTACAGGAAACCAATAAATAGTTATAAACCGTTTTTTCAACATCATCTTTACTGACAACACATACCCATACAGACGTATATATATATATATATATATATATTTTTTTTTTTTTTTTTTTTTTTTTTTATGGAAAATTACAGGATGTAAATATTTTCTATTACACCCCAAAATACAATTCATATCACTCACAATGCGTACAAGAGGTCCACTTTAATCATCTGTGAGTGGGAGGCTCTGAGAACCTGAATGTGATTTCTAAAGCTGACCCAAGTATGACATATATGGAAAATGATCTCCAGACCCATCCAAATCCAATATGTGCAGATAAGTCCCATCAGGTTCAGACAAATGTTTCCAGCTCTACAACAAGCATCTATGCATGAGGTTAGAATAATTGGAAGCATATCAGAAGCTCATACCCTCTTAGCATTGATGTTAAGTTGTTAGGTATTAGCGTCATAGCTAAACGCAAAATAAAAAAAATGTGCAAACTCAAAACATCAAACACATCCTCTTTGACTGACTACGACTGGGGAAAACAGCATGAACCCAGAATGCCCCTGATGGAGCTCCATATGCAGGTTCTTCTTTCTATAGGCTTCCTCAATGGGGAGGTGGCTGCGTCGTAAATGCATTGTCTAGGGTTAACCATATCTAAAAGCAAAGCTCCTTATTGATTTCACTGCTCTCTCTTGTGATAAAGCCTGTGTGCTGAGACGCACTCATGGAGAATGAATAAAGAAGTTGGGCTGCCCTTCTGGCGAGACGACGGAAGGCTTGACTGAGATTTCCTCTATGCAGCACGGCTCCACGGTTTGATTTATTACCCCTGCTCTCCCCACACCCCCTCCCAACCCCCACACCTCCACCCCACAAGCCCTCTCGCTATCTTCTCCAACGGCTTAACCGTATTTGTTGGATCCCATCTGGACAGCGCCTTGAAGAGCTCGCTCCACATGAATCTGGAGGGGCTCTGACAGCAAGTGAGAAAGGTGGCAAGGACGCCATAATTAGTCATTCCCTACTGTTTCTTCCACCCTCTTCTCAGGCTGGGGAGGTGCTCCGCCCCCAGAGGCTGTTCTGAGTTATAAAGACCTGCTAGATTCGAGAAAACCCAGTGGGTCTCACTAAAAGTTGCAGTAGGATGCTGTATAGGAGATCTCTGTGGAGGATTTGCTAACATATTTACACTTAGGCATTTAACCACATGCACCATTCGACTGGCTGAGTCCAAACGCTTGCATATGGCTGTAGCTAATGCTGCTGCTATGCTCAGTGCAACATCAGCATTTGGAGCACTTTAGATCCTCCTATCTGGAAAAAATGCATGGAAATTCTTTATTTACACGGTTTCTGTTATGTGTGTGTGTGCCTACAGGTATTCATATTTCATCAGAATATTTGATCTTAGTCTGTTTTTTCGTTTGCAGGGCAAAAAGCAGGAGTTGCTGTCGAAAGATAAAGCTTTAAATCTAATCTTTTATCTCTACACACAGTTCTTTTCCCCATGACAACAATGACAACAACAAAATGAAGCTTATTGGACAAAAAATGAGTTGAATGTTTAAGGTGGTGGTAACTTCAGGCTCCTGCAGATGGCGCTGTAGGAGGATGATGGGGCTGTAAATACCGGCAGGGTGAGTGACAGGATTCATAAGCTGTATTTAGAATGGCATACTCCATACTACTCGTGTACTGAAGCTACCCAAAAGTAGTATGTAGTATACGACCAAACTGAAGATCTGTAGTGCACTGAAGATACCCAGATGGTGTTCTACTCCAGTCAGAGTTTCTAGTGTAGAGGCAGAGCTGTCCTCATGGTGCACTGGATCCAATCATGCACCGCTGTCTGCTTTAACCAAAGAAAACTGTGGTGGTTAGAGGATCAGTTTTATAGTGAAATAGCTGAGAGTAGCTAACAACTCTAAACAGTGAATACAGTAATAACAGCTCTGAGGTAAGTATACTACACTTGGGGGGCATATACAATATGGAGTACTTGCTACTGTAGTGTGCAGCATGCAGTATAGTAGTGTGCCATTGCAAATACAGTGAATGTCTCATTCCATGTGTGGAAAATGGAGTGATTGCATTTGGGCATGCCAAAGACCATAGTGTGAGGGAAGTAGCTGCAGGTGTATGAAAGCTACAGTCATATGGGTCTACCAGTGCCAGGGAAGGCATCCACCAAATCTGGCTCAACTGTGCAATTATTTGATGCAAGGGTGTCTAAACATTGATGTGGCCTACATCCAGAAATTTGTCCAGTCCATGCCAAGTCCAATCACAGCTAGGATTGGTGCTGGTGGAGGTATCACGTTTGGGTCACAGGTGACTAATTTATTGTCTGGTGAGCTTATTTAACCTTTGACTTGTGCAGGAATGTTAAAAAAATATGTGGTAGTCTCTTAAAAAATTTAGACTAAAATAAAACACATAAATGAATAAATAAATTAATTAATAAATAAAAACACTCGTTAATCAATGTCAGAAGACAAAGCCAGTACAGAAGTAGCGTATTTCCTCATGCATCAATAGGCTAGTGTTCCTCTCAACACAATGGCGACAGCTGTAACTAGTTTAGTGGAATTAATGAAGAGAGAGAGAGAGAGAACCGCAGCCTTTCCTGTGCTAGACGATGCAAATGCCACCAACACAAAGCCTGGAGTTCAAGCGAAGTTCTCTGGCTGGATCTGAAGGAAAGCAATGAGGCCAGCGTAAAAATAGCAGTGGCATCTCTCCTGCTCACGTTGCCTGTAATCACGGCACCAAATGCTAAGCTGAAGCACCGCAACAGTGCTAATGAACTTTAAAGCCTCTTAACCCAGAATTAAAAGAGTAAGGGAAGACTTTGAAGCCTTAAGCTAGATGTTGAGACGACCTCACAGGCTTCCGTTCTGCTGCTGCTTATGATTTACGACTTGATAGGCATTTAAGAACCTGCTGCTCTATGTAGCATCTTGCAGTGCCTTCATAGTTAGCGTGTGAGAGATCTTAGCAGCCTCCAGACTGAAGCAGTTTTTGATTTCTTATGTATAATTACTGATTGTCAAATATACATACAATGCCAGTAAAAAATGTTTAGACACGGCTACCCATAAAAGGGGCTCCTTATGTTTCTTACTACTCCATTATAGATAAAAAGAGAAGACATCAAACTATAAAATAGTACTCATGGAATTATGCAGGCTTAAAACCCTCCAAAATGAAAAAAAAAACAGCTGTCTTAAGCAATGGAGGCTGATATAACAAAGTTTATTTCCTAGCAGTTTTAGACCAATTCTAATGGTCACGAATATTCACTCAACTAAAATGGGAACTAGAGCTTTTAAACTGTGTAGAAAAGAGTTTTTATTTTTTCAACTAAATATATATTAGAGGGGGTGATATGACATATAATACTGTGATACATCAGGAGTATATGTGGTATATCAGGACATGTATGGTTTCTCATCAGTTGGAACTGTGTAAGCCTGTAGAGTCTTTAAAATAACCAAACACATTCATTTAATTGACTGTATCTAAACTTTTGACTGGTTGTGTAATTAAATTAATTAAATGATTTTTTCCCATTTGTTTTAGGGAAAAAATTACAATCGCCAGATTACAGGTGCTTTACTGTCTGGCCCATGGCTTTGCTATTTAAGCTTTCATTTAAAAAGCGGTTGTTCTTAGGGAAGGTAGAAATATAAGAAGGAGGTAAAATTGAGAATTTTTTTTTATTATGTTACTAGCCCAGTGTACAGCCAGGCAGCTAAGCCAATGCTACTTTTTCCAAAACGGCTATTAAACAGTCCTTCATTTAAATTACTTAAATTACCTGCTTAATTACAATCACATTCAGCATTATTGAGTTACACTTATCATTAAAATAATAGTTGCACTCAGAAGGAAGTGTGGGATTGCAATTGCATTGGGAAGGAAGATAAAGGTTATCAGGAACAATAAATGATGATACATTTAGACTGATATGCGGAATATTTATTGAGCTACACATACAGAGGTAGTGTCTTTCAGTATGGAGTCATGCGACATGCCAGTCTCGGCATAGAGCTGCAGGGGTTCCTAACGGTGTCCTGTGATAATCCATCCCACACATTTTAAATATTCTGACACAGTTCCCGCAAATTTTTTGGTAGGGTTGGAGGCAGAGTGACACCAGGCTTTCTGGACGTGTGACACATGACAAGAAACCTTTGAACGGATTCATTGGTCATCTCTACCAAGACAAAACTGGGACTGGAGATGACCCACTGCCACTCTGAGTCACTTCATGACAGTCTGGCACAACACCATTGCAGTCTTTGGCGATACTGACGTGGTGTTATGGGTAGTCATGTATGTAGTCCGGCGTCGTGCTGTCATCTGCCAGTGATGCTGGCACTAACAGGATCACTCATGGAGGCATCACTGCTTGCTGAATGTCCACCGTTGTGGCTGTTTGGTCAGTCAGGTACAGCGATAAGGCCCGTACTTGCTAACATCACATGCGTGGCGGAGTGTCAAACTTGAATCATTCCCATGTCTTACAATGTCAAACCTACCCACCAAGTTTTGTTCCTGTCAGCTGATTTCTTCTAGGTGCAGCTATCTTCTGTTTAGACCCTTCTCATCAGTATTTATCAAATAGAGACCCTTAACTGATCACCAGTTGGGTTCTAACTGCTGGAAGTTCTTTATTAGCTCATTCTACTCCATGTGTTTGAGTTTGTGATGTAATTTGTAGAGACTTCATCAGAATGAATCTCTTGCTACATGAACAATAGACAACTTATCCAGCAGAGCAAACCTTCACTGTAAAGATCCTTAGCTCTGAACTGCTCTCAGCTGATCATTATGAGAGGGAAGAAAGTGAAAAAGGATCAGATGCTTTACTGGCTCTGACGTTAGGTTCAGCACGGCTGCTGAACGCTGAGTGATGGCGCAAGCACAGTCAGAAAAAGAAATCTGATCTGACACCTTATTCACACATGCTACCTGTGCCTGGCGTGAGACGTGCGGCAGCGTGACTGACACAGCTTGCACCAGCTGGCCTCTCATATGCACAGCCTTGTGCTGCGGAGCGGAGCAGTGTGAGAGTTGTACAGACGTTCTCTTTTTTTCCTGAAAGATAAATAGTCAAATCAGCCACACCTCTCAACAAAACCACTTAGAAAAGAGCAGGTAAATTGGAGCCCTCAGGGGCATTCTGACTCCTCATTGGGCAATCAAGTATTAAGCCTTATAGACCAGCCAGGGAATCTGTCTGGAGAATGTTAGACCAGGTATTTCACTTGTATGTTTGATAACTTTCATACGGTGGCCAAGAAGTGCAAAACTAATTACCATTTCAGTGTAAAACACTTATTTACAAGTACTGAAACACTGCTACAAACTGACGGAAAGGGTAGGTGGAGTTTTGGGATGGTCACAACGCTAAAGCACATTTTGTCCATTTTGTATCACGCATTGTAGACAGCTGTAAGGCTTTTAGATCTTTAAAGAGGAGACAGAAGAAAGAGACAAACAGCCAGTGTCTAAACCATATGCAGCTGGAAATGTTAATGAAAGTAAGTGGGCTTTAATGCTAGTTACAGTGGATAACCAGCTAGCTAAAATGCTAAAAAACCACGGTGGTGTGTTACTGTATGTGGTACTGGTGTGAGTGGATCAGACACAGCAGTGCTGCTGGAGTGTTTAAACACCTCGGTGTCACTGCTGCGCTGAGAATAGCCCACCAACCAGAACAGCATCCTGTGGGCAGCATCCTGTGACCACTGATGAAGAACTAGAGGATGACCAACACAAACTGTGCAGCAGCAGATGAGCTATCATCTCTGACTTCACATCTACAAGGTGGAGCAGCAAGGTAGCAGTGTCTAATAGCATGGACAGTGAGTAGACACAGTGTTTGAACACTCCAGCAGCACTGCTGTATCTGATCCACTCACACCAGCACAACACACACTAACACACCACTGCAGCGTCACTGCAGTGCTGAGAATGATCCACCACCCACATAATATCTGCCATGTGGTGGTCCTGTGTGAGTCATGACCAAAGTACACAGGGTGCCTAACAAAGTATGCAGAGATATAGATGGATATAGTAATTGTAGAACTACAGTGTATGATATCTATCTATCTATCTATCTATCTATCTATCTATCTATCTATCTATCTATCTATCTATCTATATATCTATATATACACACTTGTATTTAGCACACATCACAATAATGTACTTGAAACACACTTGCTGATATTACAGTACATCTCTAGTATATTAAAATATGCTTCATTTTTACCTGGGCTGGTGTGTTCTATAAAACATTGCTTCAGTGCGGGATGAGGTTAGGGGAGCCCCGCTCGCTCAGCCCGATGTGAAAGCGCTGATCTGTTAAAATGAGTGCAGAAATGCAAACCAAGGAGTTCTGCATCGCTCACACCACACAGCGGTGGCATGTGTGAATTAGGTGTGAGTGTTCTCCTTCAAGTTGGCCATAAATCAGATATGAATCCACACAAATCAACTTCTGCGAACAGTGAAACTAACTTTACCGCAAATGAAGCTTCAGGTAAAACCAGTAAACGCTTGATTCCGATACCTTTGGGGGAACGCAGCAGATCGCTTCTCTGCTAATAAAGCTCTCACTAAAATGCCTATAGGTCGGCTGAATATATGAACAGTAAGTGTTGCTGTGGTGGGGCATTCTTCAAAAATCTCTCCTGACAGGAGGTCCCCCTCACATCTTCCCAAAATGGAAAACTTTTAAACTTTCAAAACAGCGTGCTTTGGCAAAAGGCGATAGGTAATCCCGCTGGTGATCACTTACCAGTGAACCCGATTTCAGAATGTACCTGTAATCTGATTAGTAAATACGGTATTTTTACTGTTACATAATACAGTGACCTGTTTTGTATCCTGATTACATAATACCATTCTCTTTTACTGTTAACCGTGCCTATGAGTTCAGCCATTGACGGTGGTTCATGTGTGGTATCAAGCGGGTCTACTGAAGAGAACCCTTTATGTTTAAGAGTGTAAGAACAATTTGACCTGAGTTTTACATGGGTTTACATCATTCAGCACACCTCATCACTGCGGAAAGGGAAATGGAACAATAGCAATATTGGAAAGCTGTCTCCTTCACAGAGAGGCAACACAATCTTCAAGAAGTTCCTCAGATCAATAAACATGCTAGCAGATGTGGACTACCTATGATTTATTGCCTCGTTTCCATGAAAAACATTCCTGAAATTGCATTGTGCAGCACCTTTGCTTGTGATGGTCTGACAACCGATTACAATCAGTAACAAACTAGACCTGTATCTCTGACTTGAGCAGAAACAAAGTCCATGTCCTTGCGCATGCCGCAGATAAAAGTCTTCGTAAGAGCTTTTATATATGATGTGCCTCCAGACAGTAATTGCATCAGTTGTTCATGTTCATGTCTGATAGTGAGCCTCTTCAGCTCCTATGTGTTTTATCATTTTTGCTATGATTCAGTTTCATTCACCTTGATAATATCAGTTGACGAATGTAACTGTAGGAACTGTTTACACAGCAAAAATCACAGTAAGAAGTTATTTACTTTAACATAACTTTTTATTTCTTATGATTGCAAACGTTTAGCATGTCCGTCAACATGTTTGAACCAAGTTATTGTTTGCCAGATGCAAGAATTTTGGGGGGCTAAATTTGGGTGGGAGTGTAGACTTGTTCGGGTTTATATACCAGGCTCACGGCATCTGAGGACGGCACCAAAGCCCTTATAGGGAAGTCTGTTCTCTCTGCGGCCACCTTGCCAATGCTGTCAGGGCACCTATTTCCAGCTTTACCAGATATATATAAGTTCAGACTCCTATTACTCTGAATAGAGAGTGACTAAAAAACCTGGAACTTGAAATAAATGGTTTGTAGCCTTTGTGTCAATATGTCATAAAATAATTGATTTTTTTTCACTTGTTCTGGCTGCCATGCTTGTGCTTATCCCTACTAGGGGGATGTAGCGGGGTGTCCCCAAAAATGCCACAGTATTGTTAAGTACTTGTAGCGTAACCAGCAAGCTGACTGGCTCATTATCTTAAAGAGCAGGACGTTGTTCGTAATCGGACGGCATGTTGAATGTCACAAGCTTTCCCATTTATGTCAGGCCTGTTGGTTCTCCTCTCACCTCTGATCTCCAGGACTCCATTTCCCATAACCCACCACCTGAAGATGTCACTCTCACATGCCCACAATCCTCTAATCCCGTTCCATTTCCCAGCTCCCTAATCACACACACCTGATTCCTCATTTAGTCTGGTGGTGTAAACACTCCTCTCTCCCACTGACCCATTGCGAAGTATCACCACTCTGTGCGTGTTGAGCGTTTCTCTCTGAGACTACCCTTGTTTGATACTCTGGTTGTTTGACTTTATTCTGATTCTCTGGTTACTGTTTTGTCTTTGCCCTTTTGGTACCTTTGCTGATCTGATTGTTTGCCTGGTTTTGACTCCTGCCTGTTTCCCGTCTGTGACTTTGCCTTGCCCTTTTGTTATGTCTGCTTTGCTCTTGTTGCTGCTGTGTCTGATTACACATCTGTTCAATAAACATCGCCTTGATTTTAGCTCAGCACCCATCACAATCTGTTTGTCCATCAACACGTTATATTTCAACCAGTGGTCGAATTCTCATTTGCATTGTCTCAAATGGCACTCAGGGGCCAGAGTCACTAGGGAGCTCTCATAGGCAATTATGGGAATATCTAACCAGCTGCTTTGTATTGCAATAGGAACTTAATATGCCTCCCAGTGAAAAGATGAGCTAATTTGTAAATGTGTTACACAACAGCTGTACTCAAGGACAATGGGAGGATAATAGGGTGGCACTCTGTTTTGGTATTTTGGTCTATCCCTATATCGTCATTGCTTTCTAATATTGGCAGTGGTCCAGGAAATAGTGTGCCTGAGTTGACCTATACAAACACTATCTTTCTAATGTCAGCTTGTGTCCGTGTATCTATGGAAGCAAGACAAAGGCTGATTCAACCACACAGTCGACTTCCTGGTTCAAGTCCTCAGTAAAGAGGACTGGGTAACAGGGGTGGAGGGTACCAGGGGTGGGGATTCATTGGTGCTGTTATTAATGTGTGCTTAATCTTGCTATTCTTTATCTTGATCAGATAACAATGTGCACCTTTAGCAGTAATGGGCCCAACACTGCTGTTAGCATGTTGCCATCATGGTGCTACATAGGCACTGCAAAATCTGCTTCACTAGCCAACAAATTAAGTTAGGCAAAGAGTGGCCCACCAAACATTTGTGGCCTGGGGTCAGGTAGGCCAACATGGTAATTTTTCAGTTAAAAGAAGATGGAAAGGTAGACTTACTATGGTGAAAAGATGCATTCCAAATAGGCATGTTATAAAAATGTACCTAGCTGTAGAATATGTAACACAAACTCTTTTGGGAACTGGGATACAGAAAAAAACACGGATTGTGTGGGAATCCTCCAGGTCCGGATTGGGAAACACTGTAGTAAATTATTTAAAAATAAAATGTAGTCCAATTAGTGAATGGGTTGTTCGAGTCCTTCACCAATCAAGTAACCTTTCCGGCATTTGCATATTCCCTATAGATTAACCCTCACATTCCCTATCCTTATCCCTCTCCACAGTTAATTGGGTCTGTCTAATTGAGACTTTCTCAAGCTGAGGCTCCAGAATCAATTATTTAGATGGGTAGAAAAAGCTGGCGCTCAGCAAAAAGATATCACCAAGTGACCTCAGCCATCTCCAGATCGCATGTTTTTCCCACTGCAACAACATCCACTCACCCAGGCGTTCCTGTAAAGCCTCAGCCTCTCTACTGAGTCATCCTGAATGTTCCCTCAATTATGTATTAAGGATAACTCGATGGACCAACACCTGTGCTCTGACAGTAGCCTAAGTCATAAATGATTCAGCCAAGGCCGAGAGCACAAACAAGCAATCTCATGCTGCATCCAGAACATGCTGGTCCGTTATCGCTCTATGCCTCTATGTCTTGAAACTGAAATTAGATCTAATTTAAATTCCAATTAAATACACTCTTCATTAAAAGAATAGCTGCACAAATAGAGAAGGAATCAGCCGACAGGAATGAAGACATAAGATGTTAACCATAAGCTACGATGGGCCTTATCGCTCTACCTGATTAGCCCAACAGCCACGATTGCAGACATTCGGCGAGCAGTGATGCCCTCCATGGGTCATCAGGTTATTGCCAGCACTATTGGGTGACGGCTGCACGATGCACGACTACATGCATACAGGCTTTACGACAACCGCCCTGAGCACCATGTCAATGTCTCCAAAACTGTCATTGAGTTCATTTTGAGTGATGAGTCCTGCTTTTGTCTCACTGGAGACGACCAACGAATCTATGTGTGGCGGCAATATCGCCCCTATCAGTCAAAGTCTTCAGCAAGGGGGTGTCTGGCTTTTAGTATTGTCGGCAGAAGCTGCCTAGAATTTCAGCCCGGAGTTTTCCTTCCTTGACTCAGCACACAATGGTCTGCACTTTGCAAATTAGACTGTTAACACCAGCTGACAAGCCAGAGGTTTGACCTTGACTTCACAGTAAGTGTGAAAGGTGAAAGTGAGAGAGATTGAAATGATCTTTTCCGGGTTTAATATTCTTTTCTACTTTCTGTTCTCTTCACGATTTGGGAACAATGGCACTAGTTTTTGTCATATATTGTGGTTTATATTAATTTAATATCTGTGTCATATAGTGATCATATTGCAGTTTAATATTCCTCAGTTCTTCAAACCGCATATGGTAATTAAGAGGTGGTAACTCTGTCCAAGATCCATAAGATGAGAGCAATAATGACTGATCGAGTTATTGTAAATCTGAGTTTAATAAAGTAATGTATTACTAAACACAAGTGAGGAGGCGGAGAGACTGACAGGGTTGAAGAAGCAGATGTGATTGAGGTTAATGGTCAAGAAGAAAATGAGGAAGAGTTGTTTAATACTACATTTAAATTGAATGCTGGATTTAATGAATTTAATACATCTTAACTGCGGTACTTTTGTTTGATCTGTGCCTGCTGTAAGTGGATGAATATAATCTTTTTAACTGTGCACCTAATACAAACTACACAAGAGAGACAGATCTAATGTAAGACAGTTTGATTAAATAGACCTTTTTGATTGATTTCATACTCTAAAAGATTTTCAGGGACATGATAGGGCTTTAAATTCACATTGGAGACCGTGCCTTCAGACCCCTCTATTACAGACATAGACTTATATACATGAACCTATATTATATATATTCTTACTCTAGAATAAAAGCTTAGACATCAACCTATAAAATTGCAGTCCACCTTAAACACTTCCAGAATTAAACTTTACTGGAGGATAAAGCAGTTTTCTGAACCTGCAGTGGAGGCTGATATAACAAGGTTTATTTCTAAGCAGATTTGGACCAGTTCTATTCCATCTCTGTCCATCATGAATATTCACTAAACTGAAAGAGGAACTAGAGCTTTTAAGCTCTGCAGAAAAAGTGAGAAGTGGTATCCTGGGTTCCCAGGTGTAAGGCTGTAGAGAGTTGGATGTGTGTAAACTTTTTTTTTTACTGGTACTGTAGATGCACACAAAAAATAACCTACCATGGAAAGTATAATGTGCAGCAGTAAGTCATTTGCAGGTGACAATGCAGTGGCATCTTGTTACCTCCAATAAACTCTCTAAAAACGTCCAGCAATCCAGCAAAGAAAATCAAGTACAGTCTTTAAACCCATCCGTACTGAATGTCTGTGCAATGTAAACAATAAAACAACAATGCATTTAACAGATATAGACTAACAGGTATGTTAACAAACCTGCAATATGTAGATAAATAGACAAAGTGGAAGTATGGATAGTATTATGCGTAGAGAGATGTAGTCTTGTCCAGCTGGTGCTCAGAAAGCCTGTTCTGTTAGTAGCTCAGTACACAATAAAGTCCTAACACAGTGGAGAGGTGTTGTACAGTGTGATTGCTGTTGATACAAACAACTTCCTGTACCATTCCTTGCTACAGCAGAGCTGAATGAGCCCCTCTGCTCTCTGACCAGTAGGTCATGGAGGTGGGTGTGATGTGTTATCCAGCATAGTAGTAAGTTTAACTGACCTCTTTTCACCCACAACCTCGGAACAATCCAGTGGGCAGCCCAAACCTGAGCTAGCCTGCTTGATCAATTTGTTGATGCCTCCCCAACAGACTGCTGCAAAGAGGAAAGCATGCGAAACAACAGACTGGTAGATCACCACCAGCATCTTGTTACAGGTGGTAAGGGACCTGAGCGTACTCAAGAAGTAGAGCCTGCTCATGCATCTTGTACACAGTCTCTGTGTTGGGCATCCAGTCCAGTTTCTTCTCTAGCATTAAATCCAGGTATTTGTAGGTGCTACCAGCTCAGTGTTTTGCCCCATGATGGTAAGGTACTGATCATAGTCCTCTTCTTCCAGAAGTTCACTAGTATCTCTTTGTTCGTGGTCACCCTGAGGAGCAGTTTCCTCACACACCACTCAACAATGCTGCTCACATGGTCTCTGTGTTCTTCTGTCCATCCCTGATGTAGATTACAGAGCTGTACTGGAATGGAGGAGCTCAGTTTTCTGAGGTGCTACTCATCAGACAACCACACTGGCAGGCTCTAGAACCTGCAAAATCCTGGGAATGCAAATCCTGGTAATGTAGAATCCAGGAAACAGAGCCTTTAGGAAGATATGGGGCTGTGAATGTAGGATCCTGGGAACATGGGACCCTGGGAATAAAGGACCCTGTGAATGTAGAATCCTGGGAACACAAGGTCATGTGAATAAAGGACCCTTGCTTTCTGGGAACTTACGGCCTCTGGAATACAGGACCCTGTGAATGTAAAATCCAGGGAAGATAGGACTCGCTGAATTTAGAATCCTGGGAACATACACCCCAGGAACTGTTGCACTCAGAGAACTTTCAGCCTCCGGAAAACAGGACCCTGTAAATGTAAAACCCAGGGAACATACGCCATCCCTGAATTTGGAATCCAGAGAACATAGGACCCTGTGAATATAGAATTATGCCCGCATAGGACCCTGTGTATAGGCAACATAGGACCCTGTTAATGTAGAATCCTGGAAACATAAGCTTATGTAGAATATAGGACCCTGGTAACATGAGACCTTGGAAGCATAGCCAGTATACAATAAGGAGTTCACAGGATGTTCTTTTAATGAACATTATATTACATCACCCGTTTGCTTTACTGCCTATACTTTCCAAGCAGAAGAAAGTTGGTTGCTTAATGTAATATCCGTTTGTAATGAGACCTTCAGGTAAAGCAGATAGCATGTGGAATTTAAAGTAGTTCCGGTTTGGATGCTTTAGATGCATTTTTTTTTATTTATTATTATTATTATAATTCCATGAGTCATTTGAGAATTAATGCGAGTCTGGCATGGATGACTACATGGAAGCGTATGCCCTGCACTCACCTGGCAGCTGAATGCAACTCATTCTGGGAATGAGTAATGAGAACATGCAGCATTCTAAAGAAAAGGAAGTTCCTGTAAATATACCCTATTCTGTTATTCTATATAACCCCATATACAGCGCACTCCACAATTATTGGCACCCCCCCCCCTGTTAAGATGTTACATATCATTTTTTTTTAATAATACAGTGCAACAAAGCAAAAACAATCCTTCCTTTAATTCAAGTGCATTTTTCTCAGTGGGAAATTCCACATTAAGAATGAATTATTTTACATAAAATCATCTGTGCCACAATTATTGGCACCCCTGATGCTAATGCTTTGTACAACTCCCTTTTGCCAACAAGACAGCATGTGCTCCTATAACATGTTACAAGATGGGTGAATAAAGAGCAAGGGATCTTCGACCATTCCTCTTTGCACAATCTCTCTAAATCGTCCTGGGTCCTCTCCTATGCACTCTCCTCTGCAGCTTACCCTACAGGTTTTTAATTGGGTTGAGGTCTGGAGATTGAGATGGCTATGGGAGGAGCATGATTTTGTGTCTGGTGATCAAATTTTTGTAGACCTGGCCACATGTTTAGGATCATTCTGGCAGAGGCCACCAGCTTATGGTTTAAAATGTCCTGGTTTTTCAAAGAGCTCATGATGCCATGCACCCTAACAAGGCTTCTGGGGCCTTTGGAAGAGAAACAGGCCCTCAGCATGTCCAGTCCTCCCCTATACTTCAGTGTGCATGAAGTGATTTTCCACATACTCATCTTTTGTGTTATCTCGGTTTTACATTCTGTTAGTCAAAGTTCAGGAAACCTTATTTTTAAGGCATTTAAATGGCATTGTGTGAGTATTTGCTTACTTATTCAAAAAATGCAATTTCACTTGTTATTGGTGTGTACATACATATAGAAGGTGGCTCAGTTCCATAAACAAAACATGAAATCACTGGCTAAGCGATGGATGGTGCAGAGGTGGGTATCAGAAATCCTCCCACAAAGCAATTAGCTGAAGAACTAATTCAGCTGCAGAGCATCAGGCGATAAATAAATCCAGCAGTGCGATTAGACAACAATATTACATTCCGTCATATTTTGTCAGAGAGATTTAAACCCCAAGCTAGCATTTATTTTCTCTTCAAATCACAAATGCACTCAATTTCACTATTGTTTGTTTAGTTGAAGGGCTTAAGGGGGCGACGTGTCTGACATGCATTAGCGAGATGTCATTTCAGTTTGTGCTCCCAGCAAATCTCTCCTTTTCCAGCTAAAGAGAGGATTTTCCTGCGCTGCTGGTTTATTGAACGCTCCAACGGAAAGTTACAGATGATGAGCAGAAGCTTTCAGCTGTTTTGCACCAAGAAGTCTGGAACTCTTGTCTTTACCTATGAATATTCACAGAGCATCTAGCATTACTAGCTTTAAAAACTCATTTTGCACTTTTTCAGCTATTATCAGATTGTTTTACATACATTTTCATACATTCAGTTTATTATATTATATATTTGCTCTCCTGAGGTCCACATTCTTTAAGAAGGCATAATGACACAACGTAACAAGATGTTTGTTTCCAGATTGTAAGTGTCATATTCCGAATGCTTGTAAAACGTGAACAAAAACATCTTTATTCATTACAGATTTTGTTCTGTGACCTGGATAATAAATAATGTATAATGTAATTTAATATAACTTTATTATTAATAAGAACGACCTTTTTAATTCTTAGTTCTTAGTCAGTCTGCAGTAGTCCGCTGAAACAGAAATCTACCCACAATGCAATGTTACAAGAGGCTGTACACCAGTCAGTTTTTAAAGTTCAATGACAAGCTTTATCTTTCCTGTGGAAAGTCAGTGGAAGGACATCCATGATAGCATGATAGTGATGTATGGCTGTGTCACTCAACATATCAGAAACGGAAACAGTACGTTGATCTGGTCTCATATGACAATGCGTTATCTTTGTCAAAGTGAGTTACATGATCAAATGCTTAAATTTAAATGAGAATACAGCAGTATAGGGGGAATGGCCATGGTGGCTTGTGAGAATGGTCAGTTTTGTTTTTTGGCTGCTCCAAAGGGTTTTGAAATGTTTCATTATTTCAGGAATTGATTTTTTTTCCTGCTCAGTCTGGAAAGATCCAGAGCTTCAAACTCAATGAATTACAAAACACAAGAGAAGGAGCATGCTGTGTGCTACAGATTGTCCTCCCCCCACCAATCTTCGATGGCCACGGAAATGATTCTAAACTAGGAAGTAATTCCAAAGGCTCTGTATTTTTTACCTAAATGTGTTTTTTTTCCATGCTAATGGCATGAAGTTCGTCCACCCTGACACTTATTTGGATAATTGACTGTGTATTTGTAATTTTTGTCAGCAAGGGGCCCCACCAGGAGACTTACAATTAAGCATAATGGTACCCACTTGCATGCCTGAAGAAAGCTATTTAACTTTTCAAAATGCTCTTTACAAAATGGCAGAGCTCCACCTTGAGTTCTAGCTGTACCAAAGAACACCAGTGTACTTTCAATATTAAATATTTAAATACTGTCAGCTGAATAATGTTTTTCAAAATGTTACTGTCATCATTTGATATTTATTGCCATGAGAAAACCTTATACTGTTTAACTGGTAACACTTGTAGAAGGAGACCGAATTTTCTTAACCTTAATAATGCATATTTCCCTAATTTCATTTGAATGTAAAGTCAATAGAATCAGATTTTGTTCCCAGCAGTTTTAGCCCATTTTTTTTGGTCCATTCATAATCAACCTTTCACACAGTGTAAACAGCAGCTGCTGTGTTCAAATGATACATGAAAGTAAAAATCAACAAAAATGGAGATTAATGTTTAACAGCAACCATATCTTTTTATAACAAAAAATTTTCCAAGTACATTTGGGCTATTTTCACAACTTCTGAACTCATTATATTATATATAAGTCATTGATATGTATGCCAGTCTGTTGGCATAACTGTTTCCCTACCTCTCTTCAAGAACAGTCAGTATTTACAGTTGCCATCCAGCACTCAAGCTATTTAATAAATCCTTTATTAAATTAAAGCTGGTGCTGATGATGGAACTTTTGATCTAACTATATTCTCCTAATGGCATTACTCATTAATACTCATTAAAAACAAAAAGCTGCGTTTTCTTGTTTTTTAAATTTTTTTTTTGTTTTGTAATTTTATGTAGTTGCATTGATGCAAGTGTTGTTCTGTTTACTGAGAGCATATGTCTGTGCTTTTTAATGCACGAAAACTGTTTATCATATTCATCATGTTTTTATATTGAGGAAAACAAAGTCATAAATGTGCCCTGTGCCAAAGTTATCTGCGTTGATGGTAGACAGTGACGCACACCAAGCTGAAAGCAAAGTGATGTTTATTAAACAGACTGGTAGTACAACACAGCAGAAACAAAAACAAAGCAGACATAACCAAGCGGCAAGGACAGAGTCAGAGAAAGAAAACAGGCAGAAGTCAAAACCAGGCAAACAACCAGACCAGCAACAGCACCAAAAGTGGCGATACTTCACAATGGTTCAGTGTGACAGAGGAGTATATATACAAACAACAGGTGTGATCAGTACTCGGGAGACTCGGATCTAAAAAACTGAATGGGATTGGGAGATGGCAGACATGTGAAAGTGACGCCATCGGGTGGTGGGTAATGGGAAATGGAGTCAGGGAGCTCAGAGGTGAGAGGGGAACCAGCAGGCATGACAGGAATTTTATACTTCATATTTTGATTTTTTTTCTACAATTTAAAAAATTGCAAATAAATAGAAAATGGGATATTTCAGTGTGTTCACTTCGTTTGGCATGTACATTCTCATACACACACTGTATTATAAAAGTCTTGGCCCAAAACTCCTGTTACATCAACTTCTATTAAAAATCAGGGTGAGATTGGGTGAGAATGATAAACTCACATTTTACACCTCCTTGTATCTACACACTTGGTCCATTTTATCAGCTCCACTTACCATATAGGAGCACTTTATAGTCCTGCACTTACAGACTGTAGTCCATCTGTATTACTTGTTTGGTGTATCACTCTCAGCTCTGCAAGGACAGTGGCATATACAGTACATATTTATAAACAAGGTTAGGGTTTCTGTCAAGGTTCGGGTTGGGCTCCAAGGCCTTCAAACCTCTGTATACAGTATGCCCCAATGTGGGGAAACCTAAGATAAGAAATCCCTAGTTTTGCCCAGATTAGTGGTCTTTTTGACTGTTTTTAAGGTTAGCCGTTTTACAGTTTTCCATTCCACAAAACAATAAACATCACCTAACATTACAGGACCTCACATTTTACCTTTGTATTTTACATTTATTTTACATGCTATAGTGACAATTCAGACTACACCTGAACCTGCATATAAAAAGAAAAGGTGCTAGATGCAAATAAGCTAAATGTGGCACTGAGCACTGAAGAGAACCGTTACCTCTTCTGAGGTTGCAGCCCAAGAAGCCAGCAGCAACAGTCTGAGCAAATGGGTGCTGTCACTGTAAACAGTATGTGCACTGCAATGCTGCATCCAGTTTAAAGAGACATTGGGGAGTGAACCCTGTATTTTCCTTTTCCTACCTAATGTGAGTGTACAGTGCACGCCACATGCCTTTAAAGAAGGACTTCAGCAGCTCGAAGTGATTTTGCTTTAAGAAAGCAACCTGTTCGTTCTCTGTAAACATCTGCCTGACTGAGTTTGCTAATGGGAAGAGGCTGAAGTCAGAGTAGCTCCACTCATATAACTGAATCCGAAACAAACATTCAGCTAAATATCCTGCAAGTTTCCTTTGTGCACGTGTGTCATAAGATGTTGCAATAAATTAAGTTTCTTTCTCTCTGTTTCGATTTAATTATTTCAAATTTGACATGTTAGGTAAGAAAGTCTGCTGAAAGTCCTGACGGTGCAGATTCTGAACAGTTAATCCATAGCACATTTGTGTAGAAGTGTAGATGGAGGAGATCTTTTATCATAAGTGTGGATGAAGAGTGATAGTTGCATTGCACATTTCATCTCTTCATTTGTGCCATGCTTTTGTAGTGTTTTTATTGGGTCTTGGTTTTTTTATTACTATTAACTGCTGTCACCGATTCTTGGCGACCATGTGGATAATGCTCTTCCAGAATGTCCCGTCTTCTGTTTGGGTCAGATCTTGGAATGGCTGGTTCATGATACCTCTGATTGTATCCATGCATCTTGTTGCTGGTTTTCCCCGTCTTTCTTTCCCCTTCTTTTTGGCTCTTCTTGGAATATAGTCACAATGAAAAACATGTATCACCATTTTTGTTGATTTTAACTTTCATTCATCATTTGAACACAGCAGCTGCTGTTTACACTGTGTGGAAATTTCATGATGAATGGACCATCAGAAATGGACCAAAACTGCTCGGAAAGAGATCTGGGTCCACTGACTTACATTAAATTGAAATGTAAAGCTGCCGTTTTGGAGATACTTGTTTTCAGCAATGATATGTCTAAAACAGGACCTCTTCAGTTTGGTTGTCTCCTGGACAGAACAGTTTCAACTGTGGGGATGTTAGTCAGTTTCCTCACATGAACCTCTCGTTTCAGGTCCTTCCATAATATTTCTATAAGATTAAGGTCAGGACATTGGCTTGGCCCTTCTGATGCATTCATCAAGATTGTTGTCCTGCTGCGTGACCCATGTTCTCTTGGGCAGATGGGCAGATGCCCTGGCAAAATCCTTTAGATTTCCCTGGTACCATTCATAATTCATCAACGATGACTAGCTGAGCATCAAAAAGAGTTTTCTGAGTTTTTGTGTGTGCCTTGATAAACTTCTACAAACACTTTAATAGATCAAAGATCCCTGTTCCTTAATACAACAGTGTGGCCTGATAGTTATCGATAGTTATCCCTTGTTTACCTAATATGGATTAAGATTATTTATTCAATAAATAAACGACGGAGTATAATATTTTTAATAGGTTCTTTTGTATCTACATTTTGGATTATGTGTCACAATTATACAGAATTATAGATGTTTCTAAAGAGCTCACACACCTTCAAGCTCTGCTGCACACTCCTTCATTCTTGATCTGAGTGCCAGTCTGCTCTGTATTTATCAAGTGCTGAATCCTCTGTTGTTAATAATTGATCCTGAGTAGGCAAAAACTGCCCATCATGCCCACACAGTCTCCATCAAATGTAACCTTAGTAGCCTTTCTTTGGTCTTCTTTAAACTGAGCCCCATCATAAGTCCCATCTTTTCTCTCTGGTCTTTAACCCTTTCCTAACATGCCATCACAGAATGTCAGATCAAAGTAAATATAATTAAATAAGTAATCGACTTCCTCATTAATTATGCAGTTACATAATTACATTTAAAAAGACATTTTGGGGGCGGGGCTCAGGAGGAAAAATGGGCAACAAACATGAATGAATCTTACATTATTTTAAGTACGCCACAAACGAGAATACCATGGCCGGTTGAGAACCAGAGATTATAGACCAGAAATGTGTGCATCATTTCTTCATGCTTAAAATATTACACCAATCTACCAATTACTGAAACGGAAAGACAAAGCTCTGCTGAGGTAACATATTTTAGTCATGCATGAGGAAACTATGTATGTGCATCAAGTAAATTAAATGCATTCCTCTTTTCAGAGCGATGAAAGACAGGCCAAACATGTTAGTACTTCAGGCTGACATGAGTCTACTGATAAGCAAGCTATACTTGCACTATGTATGAACACGTGCCTGTGCTCATGATGAGTGATTATGGCTGAATAATATTTGATAGTTAATTCTTCCGACTTCCTTCTTAGTGTAGGCCGCAGAGCAGTCTTGCTGGAAGGACCCTGCGCACACTGACTCACAAGTGTGCTGAGAAAATTACCTTATACCTTTACCAACTGATAGATAGATAGATAGATAGATAGATAGATAGATAGATAGATAGATAGATAGATAGATAGATAGATAGATAGATACTTTATTGATCCTGAAGGCAATTTAGCAATTTGTAAATATCCAGATGGTGTTTTACACCATAACGTGTAATAGATTTATTAAATATGACTGACTATTGATGACTCACTGTCCTACTTTCCATAACAGTGGTATCTAAAACGGTGGCCATGATTCATACTAGGCTGGCCACCACTTGGCTAAACCTGTGTTTCAGACCCAATAATACTAGGCTTAGGAGTTTTTCCAAGATAGCTAACACCACTAACCTGCTGGACAAAGTACACAAACCATATATACAAGCACAAACCTTAGTAAAGGTTAGGGTAAAATATTCCTCCGGTTTTAGTAGAAGCTCCTCCCTTTAGACATCTACTGGAGTACCAAAGTATTTACCTTCAAATGTACTTAAGTATGGAGAGAAATAGTAGCATGATTTATTGTGGCTCTAATGTCCTATTATCATTTCTGGAACAAGACTCTTAAGTTAATTTTATGTGAAAAGATTCTAGTGTCTCTCAGTCCACCAGTCTTTAACAGAAGGTCATTGATTAGTCTGATACTGATGTCTATCCAAATGATCATTAGCAGAAATACAGAAGCAGAACAGTTTCCATTACGAAGTGTCCGCTGTACCGCTGTGTTCCAGTGTCCGCTGGAAAATCCTAACTCAATTCGTAGCTTGTTGTTTGTAGCTCTGGTGTTGTGTCGCTTGTTGCTAATTTGCAGCAACAAATCGTGTACTTCCACAGGAAATGACTGACTCTTTGTCGCTCTACAGCCTGCTAGTGTGAACACAGGGTTAGCGTACAAATATGTCTCTGACTGTGCTTCACTGGGAGGAGCTATAGGCCATTTAGGAGAGCAGTAAATGTCTGTAGGTGACTTCCCTCCCATCAGTAAAACCTAACTTTCCCAGGCATTTTTATTCTCTATTTCTGAGTCTTTTGGGATTTACAATGAACTTGGGATTGTCTGTGATCAAACTCCAATGCCCTGTCCTATTTAATGTGATGCCCGCAGTGGGCCTGCTGCAAACCCAAGTTTAGCCACAAGCCCTGCGGTAAGAGTGGGCCTTGTGTTGCTGAAACAGATCTTGAAGAATTACTATATACACCAGCAAAGGGGGCACAGGGGTACAGCCCCATGGGGTCTGTAGCTGCATGTGTCTGAGTACAGAAATGTAGCACATGTAACTCTAATGATATGACATATAGAAAGTAGCAGCCGTGCTGTCCATTGTACCGTGGCATGGGCTTCTTTGTGGAGAGGTATGAACTTTTTTTGCAGCAGAAGATTCTCACCCCTCCACTCATTGCTCACTTGCACTCAACAAAGAACCACAGCTTTTTACACATGAGGAGCCAACAGTCTCTTACTTTAACTACTAACAGAGTTACAGGAGGAATAAACTATTGAATAAATACCCATATATAAACTAAAGATATCAGAGTCCGTTTCAATTCTGCAGGTGAAGTGGCCCTAGGGGGCTGCAGGAAGAAGTTAGGTGGAAATTAATTAACAGAACGAAACATGGTTTCCAATAAGCTGCCTTGCAAACTCCAGCACAGCCATGCATGTGTTTTCCTTGAAGCTACATGCGGCCCTGAGAATGAGACTATTAATCATGCACACAGTGCGGAGATCTGTTCTACATGTGACTGAGCACTGAACGGGCGAGCTACGTGCAGAGCGAGCAAGAACTTTAATTTAACATTACCACCCTAGGAGGTGTGGAGTGCGGTGCCATCTCCACCATCATCATTAGGCATACACCTACAGTCACTGCATTATCACTGTCAGCGCCGTCAGCCACTAACAAGACACCTGCCAGGGCCAGAAATAGGCCCCTCCAAAAGTAGAAGACGCTGTTTTGGTAAAAGAACAACTTTTTTTCGTAGTTTGTAGAGTTGTATAATGTCAATAAGGATGGCTAATAAGAGTGGATGGGAAGATGTGTGGCATATGGTCTGTATCAGTAGATGGATCTGACAGGGGAACCTCCTGCTGAGTTCAGGATGATGACAGTAGGTTTTTTTCTCTCTATCGTTCTCTGTTTTTGTTGCTACTTTACAGAATCAGTTTTGTGGATGTGATGAGAAGCATTTCCATATATTGTAAGATTCTATATCAATTAGTTGTTCCTTACTACTGTATACTCTTGTTATTGTACATTCGTATTCTTACTGCATACAGTTCTATGTACGGTATATTGATACAGAACTGAATGTAACTATATATTGTCAATGTCAGGGCAAACCTTGTATCTACATATTTTGTCAGTTTTAATTTTTTTAAACCTTTTGAGACTTCATTAACATTTTTGAAAACACAGAAGGCAGAGTGGGATTGCAATGCTATTGGGAACATAATAAAATTACCAAGAACAATACATGATAATAGATTTAGATTGATATGGGTAATATTTATTGAGCTACACATACAGGGGTCAGTATAGCTTTAGATTAGACACAGAGGAGTTGGGGGATCTGTATGGCTTTAGATTAGACACAGAGGAGTCAGGGGTCAGTATGGCTGTGGATTGGACACATAGATATCTCAAAAACTGTGGTTCCAAGAAAAAGAAGGAGAAGAAGAAAAATAAGAAGATAACAATGCTGTTGCACATTATGTTTCATTGCATAGTCACTAATGATAAGTATAACTATAGCCATAACACAGCAAGCTTTAAAAATGAAGATTAAATATGTGCTCTGAATAATTTATATTCCTTTTTAAACTTCTTCCACAGCTTTGTATTGAACATCTAGTGCCCTCAAGAAAGTTTCAATAATTCAATAAATGTTACCTCAGTGAGAGGCTGGACTTTCCTCATATTATAAGTGCAAGTTTAACAACATAGTCATTTATCCATGCTCTCAATTCTGGAGGGCACTGTAAAAGTTTCTAATGTCCTCAACTCTGCATTAATAGGAAGGTCAGCGCTGGAACATCTGAGAGCATTTCTGGGGTTTTATTCTAAAGCTGTTTTGTCTGATGTTGCAGCAGAATATAATGAACAACATTCTCTTTGAAAAGTGGCAAACAACTTTCTTTTTGTAGTGAACCTTACTTTATATTGCATGAGGGGTCGGGAGTGGGTGGTGGTCTGGAAATCCTAGTGCCACCATAATATCCTGATACCCTCCTTATCCCGTAATAGTGGTAATAAACCAGATGGGGGGGTTGGTTGGCACAAGTTCAACATCTGGGTCAGTAATTGATGCTCTCATTAGATAGATAGATAGATAGATAGATAGATAGATAGATAGATAGATAGATAGATAGATAGATAATTGACCCCAGAGGGAAATTCAAGAAAATATATTTTATATTTTATAATATTTTAATATATAACATTGAAAAAGATCACAGAGCAAAACTATAAAATACATAAATGTCATAAAGAGAACACATGAAACATGCATTTTGTTTAGTAGAACTGTCAATATGTGATATTTTGCCATACAGTTTAAAAGCCAGAGATGAATACAGAGTAATGTCCTGGTGTGGGTGGGGTTAGTTGACACATGTCAGCCTGCCCAAGTGTAGGGCTATTCTTGCAAACCTATATTAGCCCTCTGCCAGCCGACAGACTTGACACATCATTTATAGGAATGGGAATGAGCCAGTCAGGAATGGAGGGCTCGTCCAGCCACCCAGGAACAGCAAACAAGATGATGGGCTACACCCAGAACAGACAAACACATCAAAAACCCACACAACAGATTATCCAGGTGAGGTAATAGTGCAGTGTTGGTGCCTACAGTCAGACTGAAGCATGTGTCTGTTAATGACTTTCTGGCCACCCTGGCTGTTTGGTTGTGCTGTGTGTCAGTGTCCACTACTGCCATATTTAATAAACGAGTTTTCTTCTAAAGCACTTCTAAACTCTTCTTACTTAATTCCGACACCACAGTACTCCCTTTTTAACACTGTGCCAACCAACCTCACATTGCGGTTGGTTGAAGTGAAGCTTAAATGGTAGTCCAACTACCAACTTGTGTCGATAGAAGCCTGCAGATTGCAGTGAGAGAAGCGTGCGTCGTAACATGTGGATGATCAAAAAAAACATTCAGGACTTTGCTAGAAATGGTCAGGACTTATGCTGCTAAGCCCACCTTTGCTGCTGACTGTCTGCATATATGCTCTAGGTCAATGCATTGAGCGTCAAGGATGCAGGTAAATACCCACAGCTCAGCAGAGTTTCAAGTATTCCTTCATTCAACAGACCGCATATCCAGCTCATGAAATTACTGTATCGCTCTTCATGAGATCATGGATCAGGTGGGCTTGGGCAGGGAAATGTGAAAGTGTGGAATGTCATCAGTAGATTTAAAAATCCTAGTATAGACTATATTTTAGTAGACAACAAAATCTTCATTCAATACAGTCCAAATGGCCATACCCCGCTGGGGCGGAGTCTGCCTTCCCAGAACAGACTATGAATTTCATGATGTTGAGGCATTTAAACCAGGGTGTGAGTCCCGGGAACGTTTTCTCAATGTTAGCATAATGTCCTCTGCTAAGTTTGTGCCTTCAGACTGCATCCTGGAACCTGAGCTCAGTAAACAAAGATCCTATCCAGAGTGGTCTCTAATCTTTAATTGACACCAAAAGAAAAGCTACAACAAATGGTAGGAAGTCTCAGGCTCTTCCAATACTGTGCTAACTCAGAGCTGCAAAAGAAGCAGAAATGTCATTAGCAAGAATCCAGACGTGATCTTTGGATGACAGAGAAGTCAGAAGGGAGAGACAGTGGTAATGAGTTGGAGCGAAACTGAAATGAAACGCCTCAAATCAAATCATGCACGCTTTGCTAAGGCTGAAACTCTGGCAGGACTGAGTGTGGGAGGCTAACCTTTCTTCTTCCATAGACAGAGGAAAGTGAGGGAATAGCTCAGGGAGCTCTGGATCCTCCATTTCTAGCTGTAGAGTATTATTCCCCTCCACCCCCCACCCCACCGCCTTGTTCTCTTTCATTCCCTCTCTGTCTCCGTATCTCTTTTTCTCCCCGCTTCACAGATCAGCAGAGATCAACATTAATAACAGAGCGAAGCAGGAAATTACTTAGCGCAGAAACAGCCCATAAAAACGCTTTCAAAATCTCTATTTGCTTGAGTAATTGCAGACTCCAGATGTTTTATTCCTCTAATCAGTGCTAGCGGCATTAAAAATGGAGTAAGGAATAATTACTGAAGGGTTCTCCAACAAGGGTTCTTGACAAGGTGCCTTTTGTGAAAAAACAAAGGCCGCTATGTTTTGAGAAATGCACCATTTCTCCCCTCCCATCCTGATTGCGTACACGAAAATTCTCATCTTTCATGAGACGATATTCCTAATCAGATCACTTCTTTAATTAAGCGCATTGAGAGGAAATGAGGCATGTTAATCTTGTTGTTGAAAAGTGCTTATGGGACTGAACAACAGAACTACAGAAAGCTATGGAAGCAGATCCTTTTAGCAAAGGCAATGCTTTGGACATTTATGTTGCTGGTACGGAATTATGGAATTTCTTACAATTTATAATTGTATAACTTAAGCCATGGCAATAGAGCAAACCGGGATAAACTGGTTTGTCTCAAGTGTCACCATTTATACAACAGGTTTGACCACACTAATGTTAACCAACGTTACTAACATTGGGTTGCATTGCTGCTGCAATGTTAAACAGTTGCTATCACAAATTTTCAAAAAACAATATTGACCTTTTTGCTCTATTTAACAGCAAAAATGAGTTCATATCAAACACGTGTCTAGTAGAAACCGAGCAGGTCCTTATCCCTTTTCATGCTTTTTGGCTCTCGATGATGCTGAAGTCAGTTTCAAGTTAATTTTTTTCCATTCCACCTTAATTGTGAAGCAGGTGTTCACATTTCCCGTTCCACCTCAAATGTCCCAGCAGTTCCAGTCTACCTGTTTAGCTTTGTGTTTAAACATTCCAGTTCTTCCTTACTTCCTCCGTGGTGCAGCAGATACATTCAGGTGCCTGACATGCCAGAATGAAACTGCAGTACCATTTAAGGTGGAATGGGAAAATTGAATGGTAATGCTGGTAAACAGGAAACCATATACAGACACTCAGTAAACTCTCAGAGATCTCTCCACCATTCAAATACATCAGTGACGTTAATGCAGCTCAGAACGTTTTCAGTTATTCTCAGAACCAGCACAAACACCCCTGATACTAAATGGCTGGATGAGAGTTGAGTGGCTCCACCTGAGCCGCTTTGTTTAATTCCCATTTACAAAGCCTTTATAAATGCACTTATGAGCCATTCGATGGCATACATAACACCTTCTAATACCAGGAAAAGGCTATATGAAGCAGCACTTCACATACTGCATTTGAATTTTTGTTTTGTTGCCATCTAAATTATATACAATATGACCAAATATGATCAAGTGCATCACAGAAAGCTACTTGCTTTTATCTCGTATGATGGGTCTGGATCCTAATCTCAGAAAATATACCAGAGACTTGGTGCATAGTGCACTACAACATTCATGTTTACTGCATGGTACCACATTATCTTGCTTTATTGTTATGCATGAAATGTTAGCTACTTACAGGCAACTATACAGGCTTATATAAGGTATATAATCTTCCACTATGAAATATTCTGCATGCTATATAAGATTTTAAGCAATTTGGAGGTTTTATGCTGTTGTTACACTTCTGGGTTTCCCAACAGCCTCCGATCTCTCAGACTTCATCTCCCAGAGTACCCTCCTTGATGACATCACTGCCACAATTTCTGTTTGCTGTTGAGTCTGAATATCATTGTGTCTAAAAGACTACTTGACTTTTAGCTTGGCAAGCGTCAAAGTCACTTTGTCCCTAACCCTAACCCTAACCCTGATATAACAGGACTTCCATTGTTGTGCCAACCATGTCACCATAACAAACATGAAGGCCAGTGGTCTGGAGGCCTGGAGATTTACACTCCTGCAGTGTTTTGTTACATCCTGTATCTAAATAGCTGCCCTTACCTCACACCAATACACATCTGATGCAGCCAGACATTGACTTGGGACGGGTTTCATTAGCTGGAGCAAGTGTGGCTGGAATTAGGCTCTGCAGGGATGTAGATCTTGTGGACCAGGGTTGGTGACCACTGATGTAGGGGAATTAGGTCATGAATGCACTAATCCCAGGAACTATTTTCTGACACCAAAAGCATCTGTTCAGTTTTCATTTGCTGTTAATTGAGTAATCCCAATGTATAGTACACCTGGGATATACAACGGCGAGAAAAGGCTGTGCCGAACAACTTCCCTTTCCCTTGCTTTAAAAACAATTCACTGGGCCACTCTGCTTTTATCGTATTTATTTCTGATACATTTTCAAAACAGTTGCCTAAAAGCAATAAAGCACCTGAGGTCATGTTCTATAACAAATAACACTGTAACTGTTTTGATCTATGCAGTGTTGTTTGTGATGGGACACTCCCTTTTGTTCTGTTGCCTCATTATTGCAATACTGGTGCAATAATTTTGTTCTACAAAGGTTAAAGGAATGTGTGATACATCAAAGGCCGGATTCCTGGAATGGTTTAAGACCATCAGTAGGCTGTACAGATTTTTTTATGTGTAGTAATGAGATTTTCTTTGGAATGGAAAATATAGTCCATGGCTAGGCTTAATCCCTGTCTGCGAAACTGGCCCCGAGCATACTAACATGATATACAATGAATGGAAAGTAGCAGACACCAATTAGCATGGTGGCTGAATAATGCTAACCATTGGGCATTCAGTTCTTTATGATATTTCTTTAAATAAAATGCTATTTTACTGACTAAACAGATGGATTTACACTAGAAGTCTTCTTTCAGCTTTAGGCACGGTACATACAAAACTGTACAATGCAGTGCACCAAACCTTGTCACTCTGCTTTAAAACCTATACAATGTTACAGCTTGAACGCTAAGCTTGAAAGTCAAATGTGAAGAAACTTCAAATAAAGTAAATAAAGTAACAAAGTGTATCTTTATTACTAGCATGGTTTTATTTTAGGCTGTTCAAGATCATGCAATGGCAAAGCTCACATTTGCCTACTCAATCATGTGGGATTGAGTGCACTGAAGTATACTTAATTTAAGTATAATTAAAATACTTCTGTGCACTCATAATTAATGTACTGAAAGTGTGCTGTATGCTTAATATGTGTCATGAGTGCTATTAAACAATATACTTATATTGAACCTATTGTACTTGGGAGCTGGGCTGGTGGTTAGGGAACCAGCCTTGTGACCGGAGGGTTGCTGGTTCGATTCCCTGAACTGACAGTAGGCCCTTGAGCAAGGCACCTAACCCCCAACTGCTCCCCGGGCGCCGTGGATAGGGCTGCGCACCGCTCCGGGTAAGTGTGCTCGCTGCCCCCTTGTGTGTGTGTTCACTAGTGAGTGTGTATGTGGGTGTTTCACTTCACGGATGGGTTAAATGTGGAAGACTTGTAAATTTCCCCACTGTGGGATCAATAAGGGAATAAACTCTAACTGTACTTGTATCTTGTGACACCACTAAGATTTACTTAAATATACTTAAATACATCTGTAGTACAATACAATATACCCAATCTTTACCTGACAAGTACTTTATATATTGTAGCTGTTCAAAGAAACACACATATGTCTAAAAAAGCAACTACAGGGGAGACGAAAAACCATTGAACTTCAATGTAAATCAATGGAACCAGATATTTTTCCATATATATAGATACTGATATTTTCTATATATACATATATACACACAGTATGTTCATGAAATGTACTTGCAGATATTCAAGTACAATTAAAATAGTACATTTAAATATATTTAGATGTACTTTGACAATTCTTCACTTTACCTCTGAATGGGTAGGATTTTACACATGCCATATATGCCCTGCCTTTTTGTCTGCTTCTAAATGTAGGAATCCTTTATATTGATACAGATATGAAATTATCTGTAAAATATGACTATTACCTAGTAATACTGAAACAACAACAGGGTTAAGTCTAGGCCTGGATCATTATTTGGACCCCCGGGCAAAATGGGCTAACAATGTTAAGTCTGGGCCAGGATCATAATTTGGACCCCTGGGCACAAATAGGCTTTTAACCGGCTACCTGTTTTTGGTGGAATCTTTTATGATTTCACAGTAGATTACCCAAGAGCTCCAGCCGAGAAAACTGGAGCACTGGAAAATATCATCTTCCATCCTGTCAAAGTTTCAGGTCTCATTTTACTGATCCCCTTCCAGTATTTTGAATACCTGAAGCAGAGCTTGTTTAAAGTTTTTGTAGCTCACAGCTACACGAACTGAAACCTTGACTGTGATAATGATAGCTAGTGGAGCAGATACTAAGCAGAGACCGAAGAAGAGAATTAGGTGAATGTTCCGTGGACGTGGAGAGCATCAGGAATTTGCTCAGCTATAACAAACTGACATGCTAGTCTGTTTTTTGGGGGCTTCCTAGTGGGCATACAAAATAAAAAAGTCCCCTTGGGTAGGTCACCTCATAGTCAGACTTTCTACCAGAGGATCCCCGACCCACTCCACTCCTGTTTTCTTAGGACCCCTTGCACAATTCGAAACCTGTCTGCAACTAAAGAACAGGAGAGTCAAAGAGCAAAGCCAAGTCATCTAATATACCAGTCATACAAACATAAAGTGCCTCTCAACAGAACCAGATAGGACAGTAACTCTGACTTTAACACTGTCTCCCAACACTAAAAGCCTTCAAGCAGCAGACATATACCAAGATAAAACTTCAAAGGCATAAAAACAGTCTGGCTATCATAAAAAACACTTGTAGCAGCAGACATAACATCAACAACACCCCCAGTCGAGTCTATTCCGCTGAGGTAAACTGCGCTTTAAAGACACATCCCCCCAGCAGCCAGTGGAAATCCTCTATTGCTGTGTTCATGCCCTCTAGGCTTAGGCCTAAGCGTTCACAGTGGTGGTGAACACATCGGGCACTCTCGTTCATCACCAGCCAGTGACTTATGATAGTGCTGGCGCCTTCTGACAGCCAGCTGAGTAACAGCCAGACACCTACCGGCTCCTCAAGCTCTCTGCAGGCTTCATAAGCAAACTAAATGTGGCAATGGTGGAGAAGTAATGGCTTCCTCGATTGGAGGGCCGTTTGCAGGTAATTCTGCCCTTCCCCCAAGGCTTCATGGTCCCCTTATATGGCACATATAGCCATACAGCAGAAATGGATGGGCATGCTTAATATGACTCTCTAGTACTTAGCATCAGGCCGCTATTATATCACTACATGACTCTATCGAACCTGACATTAGGCCACCCTACTATAATTAAAAGACTGCACTGAAATGGGTCACTGGCATTAGCAAAGGCCAGATAAATGCTTAAAGGGCAGAAATCCCCCCATGAATGGAATGAATGGACAGTATGTAGCAGAGGGGAACCCTCAGGGCCTTGTAGACCTTCTGATAAGGCTTAATGATTCCTGGAAATTAAATAATACATGTCTGTAATTTTTTCCACACATAATTAAAGGACTGTAGTGAAATGGATCAATGTCAAGTAACTGCAGTAATCATCTGGACACTGGTCATTGGGGGGTTACATAAAAGAACCAGTCAAATACTTAAAAATGAAGAGAATAAAATTCCCCAAAACCTGCCTACAGGCTTCATGTAGCACATACAGCCAAACAGCAGGAATTGATGGGCATGCAATATGACTCTCTAGTATTCAACATCAGTCTTTATCACTATATGACTCTATAGTACTTAACACTGGAGCACATAATTAAAGGACTGTACTGAAATGGGTCAATGTCCAGTAACTGTGGAAGTAATTTGTTCATTGTTCACTGGGGGGTACATAGAAGAACCAGGCAAATGTATAAAGTGAAGAAAATAACATGCCCCAAAACCTGCCTACAAGCACAATGTAGCACATACAGTGGTACAGCAACAATGCATTGGCATGCATTATAACTCTCTGGTACTTAACATCAATCTACTACTATGACTGTATGACTCTACAGTATTTAACACTGGAGCACATTATTGAAGGACGGTGCTGAAATAGGTCAAAACCAAGTAACTGCAACATCATCTGGACATTGTGTACTAGGGGATCACATGGAAGAACCAGTCAAATACCTATAAGAAATAAAGCCTCTTTACATTGACTCATATTGACAGTATAGAAGTTTTTACCTTCTCCTAGGAACTCATTATATAGCTATTTGTCTTCCAGTGGACAGCGAGGATATTTGGCGTGTATTTGTATGGCAAGGTCTGGTGAAACTTCTGAAACACACATTTGCTGCCAGCAGTACGTTTTGCCAGTTAATCTTCATACATGGCTGATCTTTTAATTAAGGTTCCAACCACAGAAGGGGGCCAAAGGCGTATAAACTTTAGAGCCTTTCAAACGCCAGCTACAATAAAGAAAGACAGTATAGCGCAGGCGTTAAAGAATATGTTAGACTTTGGTTTTGGACACCAGTAGAAAAAGAAAGTAAAGCTCCCCAAATTCAATAGGCAAGAGATTGACTCATTTATTATGATGGTCTCCTGCTGTTATTTTAACATAGAAGTCCAATACCACCTGCAGGTTATAATTTGCTTATAAAACTCTCATAGGAATTAAGCCTTTCATCTACCTGGTTGAGCTGACATTTCCCTAAGTGAGTTTTCAGCTGCTTTATGCATTGCAGCTGTGAGCTTTAATGACTTTTGTGAACAGAATATAAGGTATTTGAATAGAGAATGAATTAAGGCTCTCTGAAAACTTTGGCTGCTGCTATAGGACTCAATGAGAGTAACGATTACTTTCTGCTTCTGCTCTGAGACCAGTTTTCTCATTGAACTTGTCAGACCTAGAGCTGTAGCCTGGTAAAGGAACAAAAATGCCTAATGATTATGAGAAATTAAATAATACATGTCTGACGTTTTTAGCGCATAATTAAAGGACTGTGCTGAAACAGGTCAATATCAAGTAACTGCAGTAATCATCTGGACATTGTTCACTGGGGGATTACATGGAAAAAACAGGCAAATGGGAATAAAATGCCCCAAAACCTGCCTATCGGCATCACATGGCACATACAGCCAAACAGCAGGAATGGGTACGAATATGATTCTCAAGTACATAACATCAGGCCCCTACTACTTCACTATATGACTCTATAGAGCTTATCACTGGAGCATGTAATTAAGGGACTGGGTCAGAAATGGGTCAGAAAATGGCTACAGAAAAAAATGAATGTACAATTATCCCTCATGTTTGTTGTCTCAACTTTGCTTCTTTAACCTAGCACTTGGAGTTAATGGAAGGGTAATGTAATTGGATCCCATACTGCACTACTTACCATCATGCAAACTAAATGCATAAGTAATCATGTGCTTGCCCCCAAAAACACTTTGCTGATATCACTTCTGACACTCTGTGTTGGGCTCTTTAAACAGGAGAAAAGGTTTCAGGAAGGTTGTTAATTCCATGTTGTGGTTATGTGACTCACCGTGGACCGTTTTTTTTCAGAAACCAGAAATTCAGTAAAAGGCTGGGACAATGTGTGACATGCTAATAAAAACAGGAAGCAGTGATTAGTAACTTTGTTTGACCTGCATTACATTGAAACTTAATACTTGATCTTTTCGCTTAAGAACTATATACATATATACACACACCAAACAAATAGTTAGTCACCTTGTGTTTTCAAGGGGGTAGTAGCTTCAGGCTCCTGCAGATGGCGCTGCACAAGACTATAAATACTTGCAGGGTATGTGACGGGTTTCATAGGTTGAGACGAGTGTCAGATGTTAATAATTGGCTAAAAGGAGTGTTTGTATTTGGGTGTGCCAAAGACCATAGTGTAAAGGAAGTAGTTGAATCTGCAGGTAGTTTGGAGGTGTTTGCTCATATGGGGCTAACAGCACTGTCCAGAATCCCAGTCTACAGGAAATTCTTCTCTGAATTGTGCCAGGGAAGGCATCCATCAAATCTAGCCCATCTGCACAATTCTTTGATCCAAGAGTTAAGAATTAATGTATATATTGTAATATATATATATATATATATATATATATATATATATATATATATATATATATATATATATATATAATTTAATATATATATATATTATAAAACTGGACTAATGACTATAACTCACTTTCCAAAGACTTGGGATTCTGTGTGAAATGTAAATACAAACATTGATGCAATGAAGTGGAAATCCATCTAATCTCTATACTTAACTGAGTAATCAGTACAAAGACAATACATCAAATGTAAATACTGAGAAAGGTAATGAGAGATAAACTGAAAAGACCATAAAAGTTAGCTTTAGACATCAAGTATTCCCAGACTGAATTCTTTCTTAAAATAAATAATGTGTGAGTTAGTTTGTGTTTTTACTGAGTCTCTTGAAGCCTGTGAGTAAGAGTGGTACATCACTGGGTCAACATTGAGAACGTTTGCTCCATAGATGCTTTCGAGAAACAGTCAGAATACCACGTTCTGGCTGTAATATTAATTGGGCACTAGAGCTTTCCCTCCAGGGATGTCAGGCCAGTTTGCTTCAGTCTGCACATCATTTGATTACAGTGATTAGTTAAAGAACAGAGTGTAGCACAGAGGACCTTCCTAGCAGGATGGTAGATTGCGCTAATTAACTTGGTATACACTATATTATTTTTTTCCTACAAATTATTTATTTATTTATTTATTTACTTATTTGGAGGCGGGTGCATCTATGTTGATTAGACTGATAACAGAGATAATTACAGATAATTGCTGTCATATCATTTTGTTTATTTACCATCTCCACGTCCAGTCAGGAACTGCATAAACAGCATCGCAGTTGTCCCCGAGACTATTTATGTCTTTTTATGTTTAGAGTGAAAACAATCCTAAAGTATGTTCTTAAAACTTCTCTTTTTTATTCATGGTAATATGGTAAAATGGTAAGTTAAACACCTGAGTAGAAAATGTCTAACTTTTTATTGGTGTATATAATGGTTTGATGGGATTACTCAGGATGAAAAAGTACACTCAAGTATAATTCATTTAAGTTTACTTGGTATACTTAATTTAACTTAATGTACAGAAAGTGTGCTGCTTTCATATACTTAACATGCTAAATATAATTATTAGTGCTATCAGAAATATACTTAAACAGAAGTAATTGTACTTAACTGTACTATTTTGAAACACCTTTTAGATACATTTGGAGACACAAGTAGATGTCTAGTACATTAAAACATTCAAAGTACTACTGAGGTAAAACGTGCTTGTAATTATTATACTTGTAATATATACACATTTTACAATTGCATTTAGCTTAAATAACAAAACTGTATTTGAAATGGACTGCCTAGAATAAACATTTCTCATTAAAATATAATTTGTTAACATGGGACACTTTACATCTTCTGCACCCACATAACAACCATGCAACAACCACATTGCTGCACCATGCAGGTGGCTGAGGATCTGCTAATAAAGGTATCTGAAGCAAACAAAGTAGGGGAGGGCTATAAACAGGTACCAAAGATATTCTATCTATTGTGTGCAAGTACTTCCGTCCATTATTGATGGTTTTGTACTCTGACCGCTGACTATTTTTAAACAGTAATACTTTTACACTTTACATTAGCAATAATACGTTAACAATGTTTAGCTAGTGCTAACTAAACATGTAACAACTCTTATATGCTTACTTAACATTAGTTAAGCATTGTAACTATTGTAATGTATTACTTCATGTCAAGTTAGCCAACGCTCAGGTGCTACATTTTACTTCTACTCGAGTTACTATCAAGTAACGGTAGTTTTTACTCATACTCATTTAGCCATTCATATTTAGTAGCTATACTAATACTAACTTTGTGTTTGCTTCTGCTCTCTATACTGCTTTGTGATTAGTCCTATTTCAGATTTTAGAGGTTTGACATCTTGTTTTAGACCAAAAAATAAATAAAAAAATAGGAGCCATACAAGCTTATAGATGCTGGATCTACTAAGAAGGTCCACTGCAGTGTCATGAGTTAATCAGCATTTACGTAGTTCAGTTCAGTACACAGTCATCAACAACATCGTTGGGGTCTATTTCCCCTCCATCACTGACATCTACACCACACGCTGCATCCACAAAACCACCAGCATTGTGGACGACCTCATCCATCCCTCACACAGACTTTTTCACTGCTGCTGCCTGGCAGAAGGTACCAGAGCACCTGTGCCTTCTTCCAGACTCTGCAACAGCTTCATGTTTTTAAACTAAAGGACTGATCTGAAACCCCATCTTTAGCAATTCAATTTTCCTTCTTTTAAATGCTTTTTAAAAAAAAAGAAAAAACTTTTTGTATTGATTGTGATTGAACAGCCAGTTCAAGTCCCAACAGTGGTGGACAGTAATAAAGTAAACAAACTGTAGAATGCATTTCCATTCTGGGGGATGTTTTACTTTAACCCCACTAAATTTCATATTCTAATATCTTACTGTTTACTCCAGTACATTATGGCCAAATCTGTCCTAACTTTTGGCTTATGTTTGAATAAAAACGCATCATGTCAAAAAAGGAGACGCAAGGTACAGCGCTCACTTCGTTTTGGACTTTGACAGACCTTGGTTCTTCTTCTGTGTTTGTGCTCATTTAAATACACATCAGTATCAGACTAACTACTGACCTTCTGTTAAAGACTGGTGGACTGAGAGACACACTGGAGTCTCGTCACCTACACTGAGCTGATTAAGAGTCTTGTTCCAGAAATGATAAAAGGACATTAGAGCCATAATAAATCATGCTACTGTTACCCTCCATACTTAAGTACATTTGAAGGTAAATACTTAAGTACTAAAGTGGTCTAAAGGATGGAGCTTCTACTTTTACAGGAGGGGTATTTTACCCTGGGTGTCTCTACTTTAACTCAAACTTTAACCCAGTACTCTGGGTGTACTTTGTCCACCTCTGAGCTCTAAACAGAAAGTTCAAACTGTATTTTTTTGATGGAACAGCTGAAGTAAAGGCTTATTTCCTGTGTGCCTCAGGTCGGGTGAAGTTGATTGCTCATAAAATGGAGCCATTTTTCAGTGGCCTCATTATTAAGGTGCTATTTGTCAGATTGCTGTTGACAGCAAAGCTTTCATAACCATTCCAGACTGCTGCTGGCCTAAAAAATGATGTTGCAATGACATTTCTAATTGTGAGTGAAAGAGAGAGAGAGAAAAAGAGAGAGAGAGAGGGAATGAGGGAGGGAGGGATAGAGAGTAAAACCACAAAGCGTCTGATTTTTTTCCCCATTTGATGTCGCAACGGCACTGTTGAAGGCCAGAAAATCCCACTATGACATTTAATGCTTGTAAAGCACTTTGCTTCACCCCTTTGAAGTCGACAGCAATTGCGGCAGTACATACCTGAGGTTTCTATTTGTTTTCCAGCACTGTGAACAGTGTGATTAATTCACTGCTCTGTACATATTGTTTTAGATCAAGTGTCCCGACTTAAAACAGACTGGGTGCACTGTCGAAGACAGCTTTTAGCTTTCCAGCCATCACTGATGAACATTTCCTAAACAATCCGTATCACGTTAGCATGGAACTACTTTCAGCAGGATCCCAAAGATGCAAGATCCCTTCTTTCTAGGACGATGAAATCAGAAACAGGAGACTCTGCTCTGCACTGGTGGAGGTTGCTTTGTCTCTCACAGTTGACCTGATTGGCACCAAAGGATTACTATTCTGCTCAACTGGTGGCAATTATTGATGTGTTTCAGCTCAGTAGCCTTGCTGAAATTTTGAATGGGGCTGGATCCCCCATTGCCAATTATCCCTAATGATCACTTAACTCCTTCCCTGTCTGGGTGCAATCATCTTTCTGCAAATGTGGCACAATTCGATAGCAATTTAAAGGCTTGGATTAACCCCTTCATAGAGTTGAGGGCTATTGTTTGTGGGCTGAAGCTCCGGTAAGCCCCCCTCATGCTAATCCTGCAATACCAATCAAAGCTAAAGGGTATTATGTGGAAGGGAGCTGACACTTTCCCAATATGTTGGTCTTGCCCTCAACTGGTCTTCGAGACTTTCAGCCCAGTTGAAAACGTACATGAGAAAGCAACATGCACTTAGAATTTCATATGCAATTAACATTTCATTCACTAGGGCCGCAGCTAATCAAGCTAACCCAGCCTGGGACTGCCTACTAATTACGCAATGCTTGAGAATCACTGGGTGGAAAAGGTGCAGTGAAATAGTAGAGGAAGCCACAATAGAGCTGAACTGAGAGTGTTCTTCTTTTGGCAAACCTTTGAAGTTGTGCCTTCATTCAGTGCTGCATTGCCATATATTGATGGAAATGTAAATCAATACTCATATAATCCTCATGAAATTAATATATTTAATGTGATATACATTGTCAGATAACCACTATACAGCTTCTTCAGCCACCTGTGCTTCTAAAGCTCCTTTCTTTGACTTCTACACATTTATATTAACTTGGCTCGTCCTACTTTTGGCTTATGTTCATAACCATAAATGTTTGGATACCTTTTCAGTTGTAAAGTATCAAATCTCGAATGTTGTATTTGGACTTTACTTCGCCAGGTAGGTCAAGAATTGCTATTATTAATACACTATCTGGTTCTTCAAACCTGAAACAACTACTTAAGTGCCAAAGGCTCCTCAACACGGCTGGCTAAGGATCTAAAATGAAGCTATTTAAACAAGAAAGCTATAAATTGTCATCAAAAGCATTATACTTACAGGCTACTGTCATTACTAGAGGTCAACACAATGCTTTTGGCATACTAATTTCCCTAATGGTAATTCTGCCAGCAGAGTCTAAATCAGATATTTCCAAATCAGAATTTCCTAACCCAGAAATTGTTGGGACAGTATGAAAAATCCAAAATAAAAAAATGCAGTGTTGTAAACATTAACTTTGACGTTTATTTCGTTGTAGACAGTTTGAACCCAAGATATTTCATGCTTTGACATCAGATAGCATTTCAGGCCTCCAACACATTCCAAAAAGTTGGGATGGGCACAATTTAGGTACTGAGGTAATAAAATTAAATAATGCTGTGGTTTCAAACAGGTGATGTCAAGTGATTGTAACCAAGATTTGGCACAAAAGCAGTATCTACTAAAGACTCTGAAGAGCACAAAGAGGCAGTTTTTTGTATTCCCATTTTCCTTCCTGTCCCAACATTTTTTTGAATGGGGTTGTAATTAGTATAATCAATAGACATGTCAGCAGGACCCTGTTGGCTCTCCTTGTGGGAAATATTGTGACACTGAAGCTTGCAACATGCGTACTTTCTAGGATGGAATGTGTACAGCTGAAACCTGGCACATGTGGCCCTCAGGCTCGTCTAACCTATATCGGTTCTTGTAACCTTGTAACCCTCCAATGAAGTCATACTGTTGGTCTGCTCATTACGATCCACTCAACAGATCCCCAGGATCATCACATTCACATGGTGGAGCAGCACTGTTATTGGGTTAACCATGTAACAAAGGAACAAATTGCATTGTGAGTCGTTCACTCTCAAACAGATGGAATCTTCTCTAACTGACACTTTCCCGATATGTTGTTCTTGCCCTCAGCTCTGTCCTCATGATTCTCACTGTCTCCAAACCCATATTGTCCTTGTAACAGTAAATTACGAAAGCTCTTGTAATGGTATTTGTGATTGATGACAGCAGAGTGACCCGCAGCTTCTCCTTTGCTCTCTGGGAGTGGTGCAGCCGGTGGACATCAAGGCTCCATCTCACATCTACACAAATCAAGGGGCTGAAAGGGGAATAGCTGTGCTATAATTAGAGATCGATAGACAGTGAAATCGGGGAGTTCTCACGTTAGGTGAACAAATCTGGCAGGGGAAAGCCTGCAAATGAAAGCCAGGGTTCTTTTCCACCTTGTGAACAGTTGGGCCATTTTAAACCCATGGGCTTATGTCAAAAGATATTTGTCCGTCTAGATTATCTGTATTTTTTACTGGAAGTTTTGTTTTAGGCTGGCTTGCAGGAATTAAATTAGGCCAGAATGCACGGAGCAGTGCTGCAGTAAGTGAAAAGTTGGAAGAAATGAAAGCTTTAGCGCAAGTTCTGACACTTCTGTCACGGATTCCTACATTACTCTGGCCAATCGCAATGCGCCTTTGAACGGATTGAACTTATGCTCATGTTTTGCCGCTTTAAGGTTTCTCTTGATGCTGTATATTAGTTTGCGAGATGCCATTTCTTTTCTTTTTGCGATGTTTATAAACTTAAATATTGAATTTCAATGCTTCCTTCTGCTAAACCTAAATAAACTGGCCAATTACATGTCCACTATTAAGCTTTTTAAGGTATATCCAAAGCACTGTAACAAAATTAGCTAGACAATTTTGAGCACACCCTGAGGTAATTGTGACAAGTGTAAAGGTTTGGATACGCTTCTAGTAAAGTTAATCAAAGCCTAGCTATACTTAATGTATTTGGTCTTAATTGACTTGGTAGGACTAGTTAGGCAAGCAGTGATGGAAAGTAATGAAGTAAATGTAATTTGTTACTGTACTTAAGTAGTTTTTCCATGTTTCTGTACTTTACCAAAGTATTTCCATTTTGGACGACTTCGTACTTTAACTTCACTACATTTCAAACTGATATCTTACTTTTTACTCCATACAAGTACTTGTGTACTTGTGACTGGCAAGTGTCTTATATAAACATATTTTCCTTGTGCCAATCATGCCACTTTTACTCTCCATACTTAAGTACATTTGAAGATAAATACTGTAGAACTTTTACTCCAATGGAGGTCTAAAGGGAGGAATTTCTACTTTTAGCAAGGGTTATATTTTCCCTTGGAGATCTCTACTTTAACTCAAGTGCGTGGTTTGTGTACTTCGTCCACCACTGTAGGCAAGTGAAGAATAGTCAACAGTAATATGATCTCGGACTCCAGGTGCAACCACATAACCCAAAAATGTTATCAAGCTTATGGGAGGTAATAGGAGCTCTGTAAGTCAAGGCAAGAACTGGAAGGCCAAGAACACAAGGAAGAATCATCCAAAGGAATCCCATCACATTAGTCAATATCTTAATGAGAGCGCCATGCCAACTGTTAAGTAAGTGGTGGACCTCTTATGCTTCTGTGGAAGCCAGTGACAAAGAGCCACCCCCAGGGTAGATCAGCAAGGTCTGCAAGAAAGCATACAGAAATAGCTTCTTCAATAGAAACATGATCCAACACATACACCAAAATCCACCATGAATTGTTGAGAGGTCCTTAAAATGGTCCTGGGGAGCAGCCCAGCTAATAATACAGTAGGCTAAAACAATACAGCTAACCACTGCACCACTACCAGCAAAGGTTTGGCCCACAGTGAACCCTGCCTTTCATCTACAGGCACACACCAAATCTTTCTCCTGAGAAAAGGCCCTGGGATCAGCGATGGATCAGAGGGTGCGTGTATGTATGTGCGTTCTCCTCTGTGCCCGGAGTCCTTGTTTACCTCTGCTGCTAGCACAGTGTGATCCCACTGAGACTTTGGGTAGAATTAGTCTGCAGGAGCTTTTAAAAGAACAATCAGTAGAGCCAATTAAAAGTGCTCATAGACAAAAGATCCACATGGGGTTAAAGATTCCATCTTCTTGATTTCAGCACCACTTTAATATGACTGAGACTAAACGGCACCTAAGGAAAAGCTACAGAAAGAAAAGTGAGCATTTCTGTTACGCTCCGTTGCCCTCTAAAAGGTAGAGCCCAAAGAAAGAGTCATTGGGATTGATCGATAGAACAGCTAAATGAATACTACATAACTTCTGAGCATTCATTTAAGGCCCTCAGTGTATAAACTCCAGATGAACTAGAGTGACTGAAAGTACTCCTGTATTCTTTTCCTCAGGAGCTTTCTGCAGAGAGACCTGACATTTAATTCAAAGCTATTCTGGTCCATGATAGAGGGACCTTTCACTGCGAAGAGAGCTCCTTCTTCCTCATCTGCAAGAAATGTGTGGGAAAATCTGTCAATATGAGTTCTAACTCGTAGCTTGTATTGCTGAGGGGATGCACAAGCAGCAGGGACATTATGAGCCATCTTCCATTTGCCCGACAGCTTTTCACCAACCTCTTCTACTAATGCTTCTTGGTACACATTTCTCGCCGCCAAATAGCTCTGCAGTTTTCGAGATACCGTCACCATTACAACTTCAAATTGTTTGATCCATTTTTCTGGATCGCGAATAAATGGGAATTGGAAAAATGCATAGCCATCTACTGTACTTCTTCTCAACCCAGGGACAGTGTTTCTGAAACACCTTCTCAGGGCAGAACCCCAAACACAACTTCAATGATGGTCTGACCATCTCCATCCTTCTTTCCTCCCACAGAGTCCCATCCATTTTCACCTCTATTCAAGCCTCATTGTTTCCATTAACATACAGGAACCAAACTGCATGTACTCACTCAGGGCAGATGCCCAAAACTCTAATCCACAGCCGATCTGACTCACACTTCTCAATTTGTTGTTTATTTATCCCTCGTTTATTTATTATAACTATATAATTAATTAAGCAATAAATAGGCTTATTCATATTCAAAAATAATTCCTGATAAATGACTAACATCTATTCAGAATAGGTATTAATGTATTAATCTGGGTATGTTTGATTGTCTTACCTGTTTAATACTTGAGTAAAATCTTCTCAGGGTAGCAGACTATGTATATACATGGCCTGTCAGTTTAGTGTTTCACTACGTTTAAAAAAAACTCTATCAATAAACTTTTCAGTGGTCTTATGGAGCATCTGAATACTGAGGTAGTGTGTACAATAACACTTACTGCATTGCTGCCTCCATTCGCTCCCAGTGCATCAGTGCCCTGGGGTGGTTCTGTATGGGTCCTGACCACTGAGAACAGTCGTGAAATTCACCAGTGAATTGGGGCTAGCATTTGGAACATATCTGCATATCATTTGAGCATACGGTATATACATTCATCATGGAAAATAATAGTTGCAACCAACAGAAATGAAACTTGGTGGGTAGGTTGGACATTTTGAGACATGCAAATGATTCAAGTTTCATGCTTGGCTGTGCATGTGACGCAAATAGGAACGGGCCTTATTGCTGTACCTGACTGACTAGATACACGTCCTGTTGCATGTGCTTTCCATCCTTATGTTGTTGTGTTGGAAGTATGCCTCGAAAAAGAGTTTAAAAGCAATTTGAGCAGTTACATGTATTTGAGAGCAGTTGTATCTTAGGGCACCAGCAAGCGGGATGACTCTGACATATTGCATACTGAACCTGCCTACTCTGTGTCCTTTTTTATCAATGTTTGTTTGTGTCTTTCCTGTTTGACATCCACTATCAATTGTAAGCGACTTTGGGTTTGTGAAAAGCCCTATATAAGAATAAAGTATTATTGTATTGTGGCGAACCTTGCCACAGGCTCTCAGAAGCAACAGTTCATTGCGTGTGTGTGGAGAAAGGCGTTGGGGACAGCTAGGCGGGGTCTCCCTCTCCCATCATGCACCGCAGTTCCCCATTGTGTTTAAGGTGCTGTTATTACTGTACCTACTGGTAAACGCCATTGAAATACTTTTGCTAATAACTGGCTATGCACTGTTAATGCATTCATGTTGTTTTTAGAAAAAGACTTCCTACAGTTCACCGTGAAGCAGATTACTACTGTGTATAGTCACCTCTCAGCTATCTTCCAGCGTGTGTCGTAGTTGGTTTCATTCACCAAGTGCTTTTAAGTGCTGCAGTGTGCAATAAGTCACTAAAGAGCATTTTTGTCTTGTGGACATGCTGCTTTCTGTCAAGCCTTCCTTACACATGCCACAATATTATTATTACTAAACCGATCATGCCGATACTACCATAGCACACTGTTTGCAGCAGTGGATAAAAGAACACACACCAATGACATGAAGGATCTGGGACAACACTGGGACCGACAAATTGTCTGACAGTGACGAGTCCTGCTTCTTTCTAGGTGGATATGTCCAACAAATCCTTGTGTGGAGGCAACATGGTTAGCACCAATATGAACAGTTTGTTGTCGCATGCACAGAAGGCCTGGTGTCACTCCACCTTCACCCCTACCGCACAATCTGCAGGAACAGTGTGAGGATATTCAAGCTGCATGGGATGGATTATCACAGGACACCATTAGTAACCTCAAAAACTCCATGATCTGGCTTGTTGCATTAGCAAACATGGAGGCCCAATGCCATTCTGAGAGACTATTTCTGCATGTGTAGCAATAAACACATCCGTCTAAATTTATCATCATTTATTGTTCCTGGTAACCTTAATCTTTCTTCCCAAAAGCACTGCAATCCCACACTTCCTTGTGGGTGCAGCTATTCTTGTGGTGACATTATATATAAATACACACACTTATGTATATGTATAGTGATTACTGCTCTGGTACATGGCAAACAAAACAAAACAGTAAAGAAGTAAAGTAAACTTTTGCTGTATTGATTTAATAGGCTACACTGATAACACAAGAGGGTTCAGATGTATTGATTTTCTCCTGAATGCGCGCCTCCTTTGGACAGATCCTCCATGCATTTATCATCCCGTATAACAGTCTTTGTGTGGAGCAGAACGTATTTCCTCCCACCAGGACAATAAACTATAATCTAATCTAATCTAAATGCAGCACATGTAGAAAGGACTGCAGTTGTACCTAAGAGCTAATGTTCTGAATTATTAAAGAGCGTTTATGATGAGCACAATTGTCTGCTACTGGAATATCCATGGGAGTGAGGCTTATGGGGAAATTAAGCTTTCTCTCTCAGAGTAGCACTTGAATATTCAATTAAATGCTGTAATTAATGTGTTGTGCAATAGAGGTCGCTAGAGTAACTCCATTGACTTCCAGTAACATTTCTGAACAGAAAGTTTCAGTGAACTAGCAACAGAAGCTCAATCCAGCTAGCCGGTCGATCCATGATGTTCAGGGCTGCTCTGAATAGATGTCTGGCAGTGGCAGAGGAAGACTGCAGGAAGAATCGGTGAGCTATGTTGATCACAGTCACCAACAAACAACAGTGCACCTTTACAGGAAGTCATGAAAGGAGCTTTAAAGGCCACATGGGTGCAGTATCGGCATGCCAGAGATGCAGATGGTAAAAATCATAAACACCTTATTTGTACAGCATTTCACTGGTTGACATTTCTAAATGAGTGGTCAGAAAGGCCTTCTCAAAGTAAGCTTTAAAAAATAATAAACTAGGCTTTATAATAGAGCATTATAATAAGCTTGCAGGTTACTGCAGTTTAAAACATCCAGAGGGCAAATGCCCATCTGCTTGGGCTTGTGCTGCTGTAATAAGATCCACAATTGATGCCCACTCATTTGAAATGCGTTTAAGCTTTTTTATTTTTATTGAGTTACTTTATTTGGCTAGTTCTTTTTTAGTAGCATGAGGAGAAATACTGAGGACAACTGAGAGCTCAGCAGGTCTGTCCCGAATACCATTTTTTGGGCCCTAGGCCCTTAGCAGTGGTCAACAATGAATAATCAAAGCTTCACCCTAGTCAGAAAATCTGTGTCTGTTCATGCTAAAGCAAAAAGTTCAGCCTAGTGAGTAGTGGTCTCAGGCACAGACGTATAACTCACTTATGTCATGGCTCTGTATTCAAGCTTATCTTCATCTATACATCATGCCAAACAGCAGGCCTGTGATTGCTCATTTTGCATGTCAGTGGAGTCTCCTGTTCCTGGAGGTGGTCCTTGGCTGGATTCTCTCTCAGGACTCCAGCAATGCAAGACTCACACTGTACAGTAACTCAGTAAGTGTGATGTGTTAGTGCACTGTAAGCAGCATGTTGGTGTACAGTAACTCAGTAAGTGTAATGTGTTAGTGCACTGTAAGCAGCATGTTGGTGTACAGTAACTGAGTAAGAATAATGTGTTAGTGTACTGTAAGTAGTGTGTTGGTGTACAGTAACTCAGTAAGTGTAGTGTGTTAGTGTACTGTAAGTAGTGTGTTGGTGTACAGTAACTCAGTAAGTGTAATGTGTTAGTGTACTGTAAGTAGTGTGTCGGTGTACAGTAACTGAGTAAGTGTAATGCGTTAGTGTAGTGTAAGTAGTGTGTTGGTGTACAGTAACTCAGTAAGTGTAATGTGTTAGTGTACTGTAAGTAGTGTGTTGGTGTACAGTAACTCAGTAAGTGTAGTGTGTTAGTGTACTGTAAGTAGTGTGTAGGTATACAGTAACTCAGTAAGTGTAATGTGTTAGTGTACTGTAAGTAGTGTGTTGGTGTACAGTAACTCAGTAAGTGTAATGTGTTAGTGTACTGTAAGTAGTGTGTAGGTGTACAGTAACTCAGTAAGAGTAATGTGTTAGTGTACTGTAAGTAGTGTGTTGGTGTACAGTAACTCAGTAAGTGTAATGTGTTAGTGTACTGTAAGTAGTGTGTAGATGTACAGTAACTCAGTAAGAGTAATGTGTTAGTGTACTGTAAGTAGTGTGTTGGTGTACAGTAACTCAGTAAGTGTAATGTGTTAGTGTACTGTAAGTAGTGTGTTGGTGTACAGTAACTCAGTAAGTGTAATGCGTTAGTGTACTGTAAGTAGTGTGTTGGTGTACAGTAACTCAGTAAGTGTAATGTGTTAGTGTACTGTAAGTAGTGTGTAGGTGTACAGTAACTCAGCAAGCGTAATCTGTTAGTGTACAGTAGCTTAGTAAGGGTGATGTGTTAGTGCACTATATGTAGCGTGTTGGTGTACAGTAACTCAGTAACTGCATGGTAGTGTACTACCACAGTTGTTGCAGATATGAAACAAACACAAATATTAAAAACACTTTTAAATATACAGTAAATCTGCTGGAGATCTGAAGGCTGTTCTTGGTTGCAAGAGTGGGACAAAGTTCTACTGAATTACACTTGCAAAATGAACATCTTCAGGTATTTGGTGCTGGGTGGGTATTAATTTCACACCCTGGTGAATTTGAACACTAGACCAAATTATCTAGACCTTCGTTGGAAAAAAATGTGTCCTGCACAAGTTCCCTTACTTCAACAGAGATAAAGCCAGGCAAAGTGATGAAAGTCATTTCAATTACATGGACCCTCGCACATTCTGTACAGCATTGTTTTCTCCTGCTCCATTACTAAAAACGTTTAGCTCAGCTGACAAAGAGACTGATAATTAAATAATTCATTTCAATCTCCATATACACCAACAAAAGCTGCTGTTTGTGGTCTTTGGCACTTTGGGAGAGATATGGGTTTCATTCCTGTTCCACTTTGGTCTTTGCTGAACTGCTGAGAGGCTCATAAATAGTACTTACTATGGACTTTTGGTTCAAGGAAAAAAACTTTAATTCTTTAGAAACGTTGTATTACTTTTTGGGTCTCTCATATTAATACTATGTCACTGATTTCATGAAACCTCTATCGTCACTTATGTAATTATGGAAGAAGTACTATTCGTTGTAAAGCTCCTATGTAGAGTTACCAGACTACTGTCTTTGAAAAGTTGAATTAAGCTTGTTGTTTAGCATGACTGGAGTTTTTGGGTTTTGACTCCACACTCCATCGTCCTTTGCCTTTTCTGGAATTGCAAATCAGCCTCCAGACGGCCTAGAGAGGGAACAGTATGGAAATAAAGTCAAGTTGCCAACATCTTCACCAAGCGTGAAGACACACACACACACACACAGTTTCATAAACAGTCACTTTTCATGAGCAACCATCATTCCGTGTAGTGTTTGACCATCTGTCGATGAAGTGCTCTGTTTCTTCCGCTTCTGCTTTCAGTTCTGCAGGATGGGCTCTCTGGCCGAGTTTCTGGTAATTGGATCGAGTCTGCACCTTGTTGCATGGCAATATGAAGTTTGTTGTTCCACTTTTATGTCAGTATATGTCAGGCAGGTGGTGTTACTACTTGGTTCATCATCCAGTGGTGGGCAGTGGCCATTTGGGGTCATCTCCCAACCACCCCCTGCAACTACCAGTATTGGAGTGCTGTGCCCCTGAAACTGTCCTACCTCCAAATCCCCAATCAGTACATTCAGATACATTGCACTTTCGTGTCAGTTCAGAGTGTTTGAGTCTCCTGAACTCATGCTCCTGGTTTCCCCTCCCAATGGGTTTAGAGTTCAGTGTTGAGGACCTTCCCTGGCAGCTGTGGACGGCGTCACAACATCTGGTGTCAACACGGTTTGTGTGATCTCCAGTTGGAAAACTACCTGCTTGCCCAGGTCAACAAACCTTCCCCATGTCTTCCCAGGAGTAAGCAGACATGTTCTATTTAACAGTATTGGGTTCTGTCTCTTTTCCCCTGGTTTGAAATGTAATGAGAAGATGCTGGTGGCCAGAGGAACCCTGCTCTTCTCCAACAGACAGTTTTTTAAATGTGTTAAATTTAATAAATAAGCATAAATTTGCTGAAAAAAAATGTCACACATTTTTTGTGTGTTCTCTGTAGATGATGTGTTAACTTGGGGTTTAACAAACCAGAATCGCCTAATCTATACATCATTTATTTTATATATTATAAATGTAATAAAAACTATTTTTTCTACCATTTTTTTTTTCAATTTTATTTTAACAGATTTGAAATATTTTATTTTGCTCTACAAGTGTGAAATTATTGTATAAATTTTTTTTAAAAGTTGATTATATTATTTTAGTAGGTTTTTAGTGCAGTTTTAATTTTATTTGATAATTGTATGTAATCGTTTTATTTTTCATTGAACAAGGCTAAAAACCTTTTTTCTAAATTTTATTTTTATAAAAAATTTTCATATTTGTTGTCACCAACATTTGAAAGTCTGTAGTTTTAATTTTGGGTAACTTTCCTACTTACACAGAATTAAATTAATAGCTTATTTGACATTTTGCTTTATCAGTTTTGTTTGTTTGTTTGTTTGTTTGTTTGTTCTTGCTGCTTTCTTCAAAATGTCAAAGTTCTCACTGCAGCCCTGGAATCATATGTGCACAACACCAGATAAAAGCTACAAAGTTCAAAAAGGAAGAGCTGAAACTGAAGATCTAAACGGCAGTGGCAGATAAGAGCACATGACGAGTGTGGTACAAGAACAAAGGGCTCTCCTCCAAAACATGCTCCCATCCAGAGAGCCTCTGCTCCTCACTGAGTTCTGAGGAGTTAGGTTCCGTCCTTTGCAAGTGAATCAGTAATGCACCATCATTAAGAGTCAACAAACATGCCTGCACATCTTCAGCGGCCTGTGAAGGAACCTCCTATAATTTAACATGCTTCTCTTGATTGCGGCATACCACAGCTGCAGAGCAGCAGAGGACCCTGAGTCGAGCAAGCTTTGAACTAAGTCACACAGTAAGATAGTATTATGTGAAGTTACTGGACGTTTAGAACTGAATGATGGCATGTTTGTAGTATCGTGGTAACTTTGGAACATTACATCAGCATCAACCCTACAAAAAGCATGTATATCTGTATACGTCAGGGAATACACTTCACTTCGGCCAGTGTGTGAAATACCCCCTAGTGTTCGGAGTAAGGCTGGCATGGTGGCGCAGTGGATAGTGCCGTTACCTCACCCTTGGTTGGGTTTATGGTCAGTGTGTCCAGATATTAGACTTTGAAGTTTTCAAATTTTAAATTTCCCAGCTTTATCCCTGTCACGGCGCGGTTGGGGGTGTGGACCCAAGTGCAGGGCAGGAATCCGTTTGCGGCGATGTAAATGTTAAATTGCAAGCAAACGGACTTCCTGGATGTGCATGAAATAAACAGGAGAGGGTTTAACAGAAAGGAGACTTGGGGATCTTTGTGGGTTTTAATTATTTAAAGCACTTGCTGCTTTTCTCTTTTACTTTTCCTCTTTTCCATTTGTTTGTTTGTTTGTTTTGTTGGTTGGTTGTTTTTTTTTGTTTGTTTTTTTTCCACCCTCTTTTCTTTCTGGTGGTACCGTACCAGCTACCCCTCTACAAAGGTGCAGCGGAGGTCTTTGTGTGGTGGGGTCTTATATGGCTGACGCCTCAGGTGCCGCTTGTTGGCCTGATCAGCCCGGGGCATTCTGGGGTTTGGAGTTCCGGGCTGTAGTTCCCCCAGAACGACGCCGCTGCTGCGGCCCTCTGCTGGCTGCAGGCGGTACAGCCCAGGCCCTTACAATCCTAGGCATAGTTACAGTTGCTGGACTATGAAGAACAAACTAGGTGAAGCATTAAGCTACAGTGCCACCCTGAGGAAGACCAGAGCTGCATCTTTAATAGGAATACCAAAGACAGACGCTTGCCGTTTCATGAGTGAAGCAAGCTTAACAATAACTTCTTCCTATGTCTAATTTTTCTTACAATGGGTTCATTATCAGGGATAATACAGAATTCTGATTCTTGTGATCCAAGAGGTTAATTATGGGGTCCCAGACCCTCCAGGACCCACTGTATTTCACAGTTTGCTTCTGGCATAGATTAGTTTATATTAAAATGCATAAAAAGCATATGTCAAGGATATCCAAGTATTCCTTCTGCCTGGTGCTTCAGCTTCCTTAGGATGTGCACGTTATTGACATTGGTGATCAACTGCAGACTGTATAATCTCCATAGAGTAGCTTTGCTAATAGAGTGAGTTCTCTGATATGATGGAGATCAATCCAATACCATTGGGAAGGGTTGAAGTGGTTGTGATCCAGAACTAATCATCCAGCATCAGTACTTGACCTCACTAAAGCTCTTGCGTCTGAACACATTTAGATCCTCACAGCAATCTTCCAACATCTATGGTGAAGCCTTCTCATCAGGCTTAGAGGCTGTTACTGTAGTGAAGGGGAACAAACTCCATATTAATTCCAGGGATGGATTACTGACTGTGCTAGTGCTCAGAGGACTCTTACTGCCAGAGGCATCGAATCTTGCCATGAAATCCAATGTCCTCAAAAACAGAGGACGACTGGTCCTTCAAGGAATAGATGACATTATATACTGTCATATCAGAATATTATGACCACCACTGGTTTGGAATGTGCTCTGTTACGTCTGGATCTGCAGACGCATAGTTAAGGTCCCAGTGTTAAGCAAGGCAGTGGCAGTGGACCATTAATACCACTGCTTAAGTCTTTGAACGCCAATGGGTATTTGGCGATCCTAGCAGATCACGTGCATGCATACATGTTGTCATTCTTCCCCAATAGTAATGGCATCTAACAACCTATCAAATGAATGCCCCACCTCACAGTACTTTCAGGAGCATGGCAATAACTTTGGGGTCCTTCTCTGGCCTGCTAACTCACCCAATCCTTATCCATTGGAGCGCACCTGGGAACACTTCAATTGGCAGGTTCACCGTGCTGACGCCACACACTCTGAGAGACCTCAGTGCGTGCTCTACTACAGCTGGAATGGGCTTGAGTGCCTCTGGATACCCTCTGGCACCTAATACAGTCAATGCCATGACTTCTCGCTAGTGTCATCCCAACCAAGGGTGGTTATTCCCCCTATTTGAAAGGTGGTCATAATATTCTGATGTGACTTTGTCATTTCCAAAAGTGTAGATCACGTTGGCATGCTTGCATGGACTTTGCTTTCTGCCTCCCCTTAGCTGGACGTATTCTACATATCAAACAGGATCATTTCCAAGTAGTACAGTAAACCATAAGCACTTTAAATCAAGCAGTGCTCTGTTTCATTGTTCACAGTATGTGATGGAGAATAGACCATCATTAAAAGTTCTACATGAAGGGAATCATTACTTATTTGTTTGTGGGTTGAAACTGACCAGTGATCTGGTCCATTTAATCTTAATACTCATTACATAATGCTGTTTTCCTCTATAGCCATTAAATATATATGGTAGTTCTATTTAGATATGCAAAGGATGATAAATACAAAACAACAATTGATTTATAATAGCGATGACGATAATAACGCTCGTCTTCTACACCACTTCTCTATTCTACACTAATCATATTTCTCAGTGTTATTTATTCAAACACCTCTAGCAATTACCCCTGAAAACTGCATTATGCATCATTCTCTATATGGATTATCATCATAATAATCTAAACACCAATTTGCTGGGCTCATTTTGGTTTTGTTGCCAGAGACACGATGCAACACTGGCTCTGCAGTCATTCTAAATTAAACTGTCTACACAGCCATGGGAGAGACTGGCATGAGTGGCATAAATATTAATCACGTCACGCCACAGTTTCCCTCGTCTAGAAATGTTGGAGGCATGATAAACATCTCTGAAATAGTGGGACTGTTTTCTAGTGTTTCATTTTCATTCCACCGAGGCAGGTTGGTGTGCAGGTCTCTCAGAATGTACAAACACGTTCCCAGCATTCCACAAAAGTTGGGACGGTAGGTGAAATGCAGATTAAAACTGAAAGCAGGGAAATGAAAATGACTGTGAATAAAAGCAGTACAAAGACACATTTAATCTAGTCAATTTCAAGAAAGACTGAAAATTCTGAAACTGATGCCTGCAACGTGTTCCAATGAAGTTGAGGCAGGAGCAATGTAGGAGTAGGTAAATAAATATTTTAAAAGAGGTTTTATAATCAACCTTGTAAGCTTGTGTCACAGCTTAATGACTCTAAATGAACAAGCCACATATCAATAAAGCACTTCTGTTTCTAGAAACTGGGTTCTGGATTAAAGAGAACATGCTCCAAGCTTTTTTTTCAGGTGTATGCTGGAAAGACTGCCTGTATTTCGTAAGGAAATCTGACTCATGACTTCTCAAGACGGTCCCCAACCCTGAATTCTTACAATTGTAAATTCACTTACTGCTTATAGCCCTGATTGTAAAATAAACACTGCTCCTAGTCTTGATCGTTGCAAACAATTTTGCCTGACCTTTGGGGTCTGTACATGCTGGAATTGTCTATCCTGCATCTTAGCCTCAATACAAAGGATAAAATTGTGCTAATATTTAATATTAAAATTAACAGTTATGTATTTCTTACTTGATTACGAAAAATAATTTCCTCATTTGGCTGTAATAGCATCTTCTTGGAAAGGTCTAGTTGGCAAGAATGAGTTGAGGTTCACCATAAATCAGCAAATGATCCAACTGTTTAACTTCTTCCCGATCTGAATAAATAAATAAGTAAATAAATAAATAAATAAATAAATAAATAAACAATAAAAAAGCCACCCTTTGAACCAAAACTTACTTTTTAAAACTAACTAAAACCATTATTACTAAATAATCTCATGCGTCAGGTAAGGATTGCATGTGCATTATACGTTATAACTGTAGGTGAGGGAACTGCTTGTTCCCCTGTGAATTTGACAAACTCTTGAACTGAACTAAGTTGATGACTTTGTTTGCATGTAAACCACATAAACATAGAGGAATGTAAAAAACGGAATTTCTTCTTAACGGTTGTGCGCTAGTTATTCCCAAACTTTTGACCTGGGCTGTAGGATTATACTAGCAGTAAACTGGTCCTCTGTCTTGTTTCTGGTGTCCTAGAAAAGAGAAATCATGCTGAGGACAGATCCTTCTCCCTGGGGCAACAATGATTAATATACAAAAACAGGCAGCTGAGTGGGTGCTCATAATAAGCTTTGGGAGATGAACAGATGCATAATAGCTCGAGCAGTGAACGTTAAAACAGAGCCAACCTTGCAAGCAGTGGGAAAGACTAGATGTTTGCAATTTCCCAAAAGCATACACCAATTTTCCCCTGTTGCATCATTACCTTGTGCAACACCTACAGGAACCATTTCAGAATGCAAGAAAGTCTTTTTGATTTCTACTTCCTGTCTCACCGTGTCAGTTAATGTGCTAGAAAGTGATTTGCTTAGTGAAAGGAAAAACGTTTAAAGCCAGAAAACGCACGCTATTAAAGGCAATTGCCATGTAAGAAATGCTAGGACGAAGCATCATCCCTGTCTTTTCACATCCACAATGTCCTGTTATTTTTATGCTGTAACGAAACAGCAGCTGCCCTTTATCTTGTATAAATGTTTTATGATGAATGGATCGATAGAAATGGTCCAGCATTTCTTTATAATACTATTTTTCACAGTAGCCATAAAAATGGAACATTCCTCTTTTGAATTTGAAATATATTTCAAAGGGAATGTTCATTTACAAAAACCCAAAGTAAACAGTTTTCCATGTTTCTGGGTGCATGAGCAAGCAAGTCAACATTGCTAAAAATGATTTCGTGTTTACATGGCAGTTTTATTGCAGCAATTATGTGCAAATTTTGGCTATGAAGAAAGCAGCTGAATGTTTCATCTCAGCACCGTAACGGAGTGGGGCGTTTTCACAGTAGGAAGTTCTCACCTCAACTCAACACAGAGTCACAACCGTTCCCATACAGAGAACCAACAGTGTCCTGAAATCTATCAAAGAATTTTGTTAAAGTTTAGAGTGTACTGTTTACATTAGTTAATATTATTAAATTGTGTAATAATAATAATAATAATAATAATAATAATATCATTGTCTTTCTTCCCCTTTAAAGTCAAAAAGGAAAAATGGGAGGTGTGAAAGAAGATTTTAGACTCATAAGCGGCTAAATTTGGAATTAATTGGGAGAAGTGTGGAAAAATATTCCTGACAATTTCTATAAATTTTTCTAAAAAAAGAAAAAAATTTATAGAATTTTTTTTTTCTATAAAAATATTCTAAAACTATAAACAAGGTGAATAAACTGAACACACACACACACACACACACACACACCCCTCCAAAATAGCAACTTTATAGAAGAGGTCAATCTCTAGCGCTTAAATTTAATATGACTTTAAAAAGACTTTTTGGCCCAATTTTAAAGCTATTTTGGGCCATTTATTTTTGGTCCATTTTCACACAATGTATATGGCAGTTACTGTTATAAAATAAGCCATAAATATAAAAAGGAGATACATGTTTTTCTGTGGACACCAACAATATAAATAAACTATAAACTATCGATAATGGTGATTAATATTTTTTTGTAATGTTTTGTGACTATATTCCTATAAAGAGTTTAGCCCTGCACCGACAGCTGTGCTTCCAGTCCATTTGGAAAATAGTTTAAGGACCATATACACACACAGCTTTATTCATAGGTTTATGACATACAACATTAATAGCAGGTCCTGTCAGACCATTAATTTAATTCATGTTCGTTTATTCATTATAAAGGGTGTACATCCATTCAGAGGAGCCGGGGAGCTGGTTTGAGGTCAGTCTTAAATGGAGAGCTTTTGGACTTAATTCCACAATGACCGTCTTACATCAATCATGGTAGACTTGCTGGGGCTTAAACCAGAGGCAGAAGCTGTGACATGCATTCTCCGTTTTGACACAATGACACTATACAGACTGTTTACATTTCTCCTACCTGCTTATGCAACACGCTTTTTTTGGGCCTCCTTGCAGGCCTTTTGAGACGTCAGAGACCAGTAGGGATTCTCTCAAGACGCCCAGGCCTTCAAGTGCTTCGTGAATGAATACTAAGCCATGTTGTGTTAGGAACCTCACCATATAAGGGACTCAGTACTAAAGACTTTCAAAGGCCGATGTCCTCAGAAAAAATGCTTTAATCTCTGAACACCATTCACAACCTACACACAAATAAACCACAGAAAATATTAATTACAAGCTCCTGAGTGGTGCAAACATCGAGCCCAGAGACAACAAGCTGACAAGGAAGAACTAACCTCAGTTAAGGCCATCTGTGGATTAATTCACCATCACCTCTTATGGAAATAGGCACTTCAACACACCGCAAAGACTACAACTGAGGTGCCTGTGCGAGAGAGGATGACAAATTAAATAGGCAGCTGCAGCTTCCTTCATGTCAAACAATCCTGTTCAACTGACACAATGAAAAATAGCACTTAAGAAGGTGCAGCATACGATCCTGGCAAATGATTGTTGACATTTGAACTTCAAAGGCTCTGCACCACCAAATTCACTGATGCACATTCCCAAGGAGAACCAATTAGACCTTTACGGGGATTAAACTCTTCATCCGTTGGTCAGATTTATACTATCAAGCAGTGACATTAATTTAACTAATGCTAGCTTTGTTATGGGTTAGCAAAAAAAAGTTAATGTAATCCACATAGCAGAAACAGATCGACCCCCCTCCCCCACTCTTTCCATGCCTTTCTACTCCAATGAAGCAGATATCCGTTTCTTTTACACCAGTTTTGTTGAGTTTTTCCCGTTCCACCTTAAATGGTATAGCACTTACATTCTGGGGCTTAGCTTTTTTCCTGTGCATGAGCATGAACGCTCCCTCTTACTGAATGGCTAGAAGAGTGCTGCGTGGATGCACTTTGTTTATTTCACAGTTACAGAGCCAGGATTGTGTATGCACACTTTATATACGTAGTATCTGTAAATGCATAATTTGTGCATACTGGGCACCACTGCATCTACAAGCAACACTGTGGAGATAAACTGAGGAGAAAACTGGGTTAAAAAATAAAAAATAAAAAATCAAACAGGAAATAATTAAGGAACATATTTGAAGGTTGGCTTGCAACAGTAAGAACGTGTTTCAGGTACATGTGTTCAATTTCCAAAAGTTTATATCCAGAGACAGCATTCCATTCGTCCAGACAGTCTGCAGTTGCTGCCATATTCTGGCATGGCCTTGTCATGTTTTCAGAGTCGACACTGATCGCAGTGACATTAGCGATGAGAATCCGCGCATGCTCTGTCATCCGAGGCATCGCGTCTGCTTTCGCTTCTCCTGCCTCTGCCCTTCCCCAGGAGTGCCTTTTAGCTGTTGTTCATTTCCATTTAAAGTAAGAATGTGTCATGTGAAGGAAATTGAGCAGCACCACTTGTGTCGCTCTCTCTGGAATGGAGCAGTAAATCCACTGCACCTCCTACACCTACTCCAGCCGAAAAAGTCCCTAGACCTCTGGAATGGGGGTATTGGGCTAAATAAATCACAATCAGCCCGGGCCCACAGGTCGTCTCGCTGTCCTTACTTTATCCTTCTATCTCTTGACTCTCTCTCCACATCTTTCTGGCCCAATTGCAAGAAGCTTTTGAATCTCTTTTAGACATGACTAGTGCTTGAACCAGCACTAGAATTGGTTACGCCTTCAGGCTGATGAGTTCTGACACCACCTGATGCCCCCCAGTAGGTACAATCAGGAAGAGAAGTTGTGACGTTATGTATCCATCCTGATGTAGGGGACAGTTCCTTCACTTCAAATGTGAAACATTCCATCATTTTACATATTTATCCATATACATCTCCTTCCGTTCAATAGTCGTCTATCACCTCCGCCTGAACACAATCAATATGTAGGTTAGCTTATTGACATTTGGTGTTAAAATGGGACCAATTATTCTCAATTTTAATGTTTATAATATTATACTTTGGCATCTCCCAGAATAGACTTGTCCTGAACACCTGTATTCACCCTGTGCCAGTAATGATCTGTAACTGCTCCTCTGTCTTTAAGCCCCACCTCCCCTATTTAGTCCAGTGTGATCTGATCGGTCAGCGCACTCACTCTGTTCTAATTGGGCAATCATCAGGGGCCAACACCAGTGGGCAACAGCCTCCAAGTGCAAGTGCTGGGTGTTGGGTGAGGGTGTGCCACGTTTGCCAGTAGATGGGCAATAAGGAGATGACATCATCTTGTAACAGAGAAAAGAGCTGGCATTCCAATGAGGCATTTCGAGCAGCTGAGAAAAGCGATCTCTGTAGGAAAGAGTTTCTCCGGCTGATGGGTACTTTGGGCTTTATAATTTTATAGCATCACCATGATGGTTAAAGAGCCTACCAGCATCCAAAAGCACAAATTGTTTTTTTTTTTTAGGGGAGGGGCGGGTTATGCCATAGCTCTCAACTGATTTTCTTTGCTGTGGAGCTGATGGTGGTCTATGAAGCATCTATTTCAGTGAATTTGTTTAATCACTGAAGTATCATTTACCAGCAAAAAACAGCACTTATGCTAGTGATATTTGTGAAACTTCATTAGATATTACACTTTTTTGTTCATAATTGAATTATTACATGCCTTTGTTGAAGCTTCTATACTCAGGAAGGAAGAGTGGGAATGTAATGCTATTGGGAGAGAAGATAAAGGTTACCAGGAATGATACAAGATGATAAATTTAGACTGTTGGGTCAGTCAGGTATAGCGATAAGGCGTGTCCTTGCTTATGTCACATGCACAGCCATGCATGAAACTTGAATCATTCGTATGTCTCAATGTCAAACCTACCCACCAAGTTTCATTCCTGTTGGTTGATTCCTTCTGGGTGCAGCTATTTGTGCAACTCCTCTCTTGATGAGATGTAATTCACATTGCAGTATAGAATATTCCCAAACCCAATTAGGATGGTAGTTACTCAAGTTACTCACTCAAAATGTATTAGTAAAAACAGGCCTACTGTGAAAACAACATAGATATCTCCAACAGCTTTTGGCCATTTCTAAGCCACCCACAGTAATGAATACTAAAAGAATCCCAGAGCATTCTGCCTGGTGCTGCATGCAGAATTCAAACCATTTCGAACCTTACTTTGCTGCTGGTTAAACTTGAATGCTTCTGTGTTTATTGAAGTTGTGGTTTGCCCTCCATAATAACACTGTGTGATTACCCAATGAGAGGTTACGTGGCCTTTACATACTGATGCCTGTGGTATTCTGTAATCTTTAAGGCAGAGATATTGAAATGAAAACAGGGCAGGCCCGCACTTCCAGGCTACGTCTGATATGACAGGTAAGCTGAATGCAAAAAAGACTTATAGAGGCTTTAGAGGTTTGCTTGTAATAGCTATTTGTGAATCATATTCTGAATCTTAATAGCAAATAGCAACAGGTTTAAGATGTTGTTGGAGAAGACACGCTTGTGGCATTTCATGACACTTATTCTGCCAAGAACATCAGATGATTTCTTCTTCCAAAAATATTTTTATGACATGGATGATTCAGTGGACAGAACATTGGAAATTCATTATACAATGTCAAGTCACATTTTTATGACCACTTCTTACTTTCAGCAGGAGCGGCGAGTAGCTCATGATGGAACTCACAATCTTGTGCCATTCTCTTGGCCCACTCATCCATGTGGAAGGCACTTTTAACCCAATCAGGAAACCATTCTTGGAGATCACGTACACCCATACATGCTGATTGTCCTCCCTGGGGTGGATGGGATCTTTCAGCAAGACAATGAGTCATCCAACATGGCTAGGAATGTCTGACACTACTTTGGAAGAGCATGACCAAGATTTCCAAGTACTACCCCTGGCCCCCTAATTCTCCAGGCTTGAACCCAACTGAGCTCCAGGGGGATCAATCTTGATTGTCGTGTATGCTCTATGGATCCTCCCCCATGCACCTCCAGAAGCTGTGGGATGGACAGCAGTCAGCATGGCTCTTGATACCTGTAACAACATACCAGCACCTTACTGTGTCACTACCAGCCTGTCAAGCTGCTTTCAGTTACTCTGGATATTAGCTGGTTGGCAATTATTTTGACTGTGTAATTTGAATTACTCAGTTTCTGAATTTCTCATTGTACAGCTAGTATGCTTGATTGTTCAGGCTCATATATCAAATCTTAATCTTAAAGAGCAAAATTACAACACATATAAAAGTACCATAAACAGTATCTGTAGAAATGCTGCAAAAAGAATATTGAAATCCACAACAGCTTCTGGTCATGTCATAGATGTCCAGGACAAAAGAACCTTAAAGGCATTTCAAAGTTTTCAGACTAAAGTTAGTGAATTAGCTCGTAGTTTTAATGTTACTTGATTTAAAGTTTTGGTGGTTTGGTTTCAGTCCTGGTTCACCCTCCATTTGATTAGTGGTTATGAGGCCTTCAGATCTTAACTGTGGTTCATGGCAGGAACTGAAATGAAAGGAGGGCAGGTTCCAGGCAATTAGAAATCATTTCATTTCATTTAAAAATGCTCACAAACTACCCTCCCCTGGGACGGTCCAGTGGTGCACACGGCATGGCCTGTGGTTTTTGTTTGTTTGTTCTTTTCCACCTCCAGCCGGTTCCACCTACTCCTCCATTACACACAACTGCAGACTGGACTTATTACTTCTCCTACATACAGTATATGTGTGCCTTTGTTCACAAAGTCTGTGTTTTCAACCTAAGCTGTGGTTCCTTGGTTTGGTTTTGAGCCCTGGCTTTGTCTTCCTGGTTGTTGAATATGGATGTACTTTGTCTGCCTAGGTGACCCCTTTCTTGCTGTAGCATATTTCATTTCATTTAAGTTGATTTATTTTTTTAATTCAATTAAATATAAATTATACTGACCATGGTTTTGCACCATGAGGGCCTTCTTTAAGCTGCAGTACCCTCCCCACACTCTTCAGAATAAACAATTCAGAATAAAAGCTTTGTTGTTAGTTGTGCTGCATGACATTCAAGAATTTACAGACAAATCTTCAGTTCAAATCTTAATCTGTGGCACCACCTGACACCTGACAAAAGCTTAAAACGTCACCGACCCACCTACATATCCAGGTTTCCTAGAAGAGGTTGATTGCAGAGACTCAAAAAAGCTCTTACTTTACATATGGGCCTCAAAGATTTCCCCTCTGTAAGCCAACTTGAAGGAATGAATACAGATCGCTAACCCCAGGGACCATCTTTTCCGATAATGTTTAACATCTGCTTCAGAAAGTCCCACTCTTGCCTCCAAACGAAGCTCTTTAGGACTTATCTAGGACTGCTGTTGAGCGGCTGATCTGTCATTAGCCACTTTGCTCTATAATAGCAGCGCCGAGGGGCTGGAGAATCGAGTGGGACGCCCTGTCAAGTGAAAGGCACGGCTCTCAAACTTGAGCCAACACAAACACTTACGCATTTAACGAGATGGTGGCGAGGAGGAGGAACGGAACCTGTCTAATTTCATTTATGCTCACAGTCATAATCTGTCGGCCTTCATCAGGCTCAAACCAGAGCCATGATCTGAAGCAGCTCTCGGAAGGAAGATGCCCTTTAACACTAGCTGAGAATGAGTCTCCTTTACCCACGCCTAAGCCCCTACTCCACAGTCACAGGAAACCTTGTGCTTTTGACAGTGATGCTACAGCTGCCAATGGTAACTGGCACTAAAAGGATGGCACATGGAGGGCGTCACTGCTCGCTGAATGTCTACAATTATGGCTGTTGGGTCAGTCAGGCACAGTGATAAGCCCAATCCTTGCAGCCACATGCACAGATCTGAAACTAGAATCATGTCTAACGATGTCAAACCTACCCACCTAGGTTTCATTCCTGTGGGTTGATTCCTTCTGGGTGTAACTATTTGTGCAGCTATTCTTTTGATGAGTGTATTTTGGTTCTTTTTGGTGCTGTGGGCGCAGCCAGAAGGTGCGCACTGTGAGGCAATTGCAATAGTTGAGCAAAAGTGAGCACTCCAGTGTTTGTCAATTCAGTCTCTATCTGCAACATCTACATCTGTTACCACATAGAATCATTTAAAAAGCAATTCCAAGAAAATAGCTGAAAACATGCTGACTGGAACCTCACTTTGGGGGGGATGATGAAAAACATGTGAAACACATGAATACGTAGCGTAAGGGGCTCCTGAAAGTGCACGACCAAAATATGTGCATTGCATAAACATTTTCAGCAGGCAGAGTTCAGCAGCTACCCACTGGCTTCAGCTTTATTGGCAGTATGCTATAAAGGCCACAGACAGAGATTAAACTTGAATGAAAAGGACTTGAATGCAGGCCTTGTATTAAAAGGACACATAAAAATTTATCAGCACATCCGTTGTACACATGTGTAAACATGTTGCATTCATCCCAAGGGTGAGGTTTTGGTGCCATGGAATGTATTTATTCAGCATCTTTTAGATTATTCTCTGATGTCTACACAGAAGTTATGTGGCTTTGGTCACAGATGCCGTTTTACAACCCTTGTATATAGCACCTCTATGATTTTGCACCAGAGGGAAAAAGGGTCGTCTACCCTTTTTTGGTAAGCTCATAAATAATTTGATGTTCAGAGTGGACCAGGATCTTGTTAAATGTCGGCCTGAGGCTTGCTCCCTATTTGTTTTCCATTCCACCTTAAATGGTGAGTCAGTTACATTCTGTGAAATTCAGAGCTTCTGCAAGATGTAGCAATTAAGGTGGAACGGAATATTAAATTAAGTCAAATTTATTTGTATAGCTCCACAAATCAGCTTTACTGAAAGTCCGGGTCCAAGCCCCCCAGGAAGAAAGCCAAGGGTGGCCCTCAGAGCAAGAGGAAGCAACTTGGAGGGAAGCCATGACTCAAAAGGGAAACCCATCTTCCTCTCGTCCACACCTAATGGCAAGACAAGCACAAGGAGACCTGAAGACTATAACAATTAGTATAAATGAGAGAAGCATTCAGTGTTTTGTGAGGCAAAGGAAGGAATGTCTGATCCTTGGATGGGTCTGTGGGATGCAGGAAAAGCCCCCTCACAGCAAAAGACATGAAGCTGCATGGTACATAAACTGCTTTGCAACACAGTCAGGCATTGGCATCCAGCCAAACCACATGATGAAGCAGCAGTATCAGAGCACACAGGATGGGCAGTAGCTCTGCATTAGACCACACAGTTCAGGCAGTAGCTCAGTTCGGACAGAGAAGAAAAAAAAAACAAAACACAGACAATTAGACCTGATAGAAGAACTGAAGACATTGTATGATGTTAATAGAGTGCAGCAGTGTCTCTGGCAGGCCTGGCTATTACAACATAACTAAAATGTAGAGCCAGAAGATAAAAAAGCCATTAGGGCTTCCTGAGAAGTCAGCAGGCCTCCGCTCCACCACCAACAAACCTAAGTGAACGTGTAAGAGCAGCAGGACAAGAGCACCAACATTCTCAGTTTACCATAATACTTTGTCACTGCACCGCCAGATCTAGCCCTTTAAAAGTTACCTTTCTAAGTCTTGAATGAACAGGTAGGTTTTATGCCTAGACTACGAAGCTGATGAACAGGAAGCCAGTTCAGTCTAGTTTAAAGTCAAACATCATCCATGCCCCATTGACAGCTTCTTGGTTGAGCGAGGGAGACATATGGGGAACGGGTATAAGGTAAACCCAGAGAAGCAAAAGTGTTTTGTATGTATGTGATGTACACTGTAATGGAACACTGAATGTAGAGGAAAGTCTCCAGGCTGGAATCAAACCCGCAACCCTATTCTCACCACTCCTTTTCAACATTGAGGGGACTAGAGTGGAAAACTGCAAACAAAGGGGACATCAATATGGTGTAGCACAAACAAAGGAAAGCTTAACCCAAACAAAAACGCCCGAAAAGGGGGAACAAGGAGCCACCAACAAGGCCTCCTTTATCTTTAGCATTGTTTAAGGCCCTCAACACTGTTTTTAAGGCGTTCCCTTTTCTTCACCAACCTTTTTTTTTTTTTTTTTTTTTTTTCCCTTCACATCAGTACCTTACCAGCCACACTAAAAACAAAGGTGTGACAAAGCAGTGTTGTTTGCCTTATCCTTAAATCCTCTATCGCCAGGTGAGCCTGATTGGCACTGATTACCCCTGGGCACTCTGGGATTTTGAGTTCCCTGGATTACCAGTGGCTCGCTGCTATCACCCTCTGCTGGTGGCCGACAGCACAGGTTGACCCCTTACACTTGGAAAGTGTATGAAGAGTGCCGAGATCCTGTTCATAGCCTAGAAATGCAGCTTTCTATATACAGTCTACCATGTTCACACACATGTCATTGCTTTACTCTTCAAGAACATCTCCAATGGTGGAAAACTTTGCCAGTGTTAACTCTTGCTTTACTTTTATTTATATCATTTCTTTTGTTTGGTGTTAAATGTGGATTCTTGCCCAGAGTGGGTGGCAGTGGTTGTTACAATAATCACTTGTTTACTCTTTCCTTTATGGAGTACCTGTCACTTTTCTTTTATTGACTGGCAGGTCAACACTACTTCTGAATCGACTGAATCGACTGTAAACTACAGTGACTCACCTGTTATTACAGGACTTGGTGAGCTGCTTCTGGCTGGTTAGCATGCAAATGTAAACAGATAAAATCCCATCAGTCCGGTCAAGCTGAAGGTTACAATGCTGCTGTAGGACTAGCATCTCATTAATTCATTAGCTAAGCTAGGGGGGGGTGCTGGTGGTCCATCACCACGCAGACGCATAGACATAAACATTCACACATAGAGGGAATCTCATTCATTCATCATCTAAGCTACTTACCCTCCTGGGTATCTCCAACTCACCTGACTGTATGTCTTTGGACTGTGGGAGGACATGCAAACTCAACACAAAGGGACTCTGTTTCTCTGCTGTGCCTCTGTTGTTTTGCTGGGCTGAATTGTGAGCCAGTGTAGTTCAATTTTGGGGGTGTAAATGTTATGTAACAGTTTGGGATTTTGAAATCTGAGGAGACAACAGGGTTTAAATGGGCTGTTAAGTGTGTGTGGGCTGTTTTAGTCAGCTAGCAATTGTACAAGGAGGACAGATGGCTAATGTTAACTGCTAGCCAAGTATCTTATTGCAGCTGTACAGTATGGCTGTTTGATAAATCATATTTTATTCCATGGTAGGCAAACTGGTCAGCAATGCAGGCAGACCGTGGGGCCCAGTCAAGAAGCAGCATCAGAGTATACAGGATAGACAGTAGCTCTGCATCAGACCACACAGTTTGGGCAGTAGCTCAGCTCGGGCAAATTAGCCCCTGACGGAAGCACTGAAGACATTACATGTTGTTAACAAAGTGCAGCAGGGACTCCGGCACGCCTGGCTATTACAGCATGACTAAAAGGGGGGCCAGAAGGTATCAAAGAGATGAGGACTAAATGCATGAGAACAGTGGGACAACACCACCAATGTTCTCAATCATAATACTCATTGCTCTCCCAGATCTGCACCTTTTATCCAGCAGGAAAACTCATTACCAAAAGCTTGACTCTAAGAGCATCTCCAGTTGTAGAAAACGTTGCCAGTGTTAACTCTTGCTTTGCTTCTGTTTATTTCACTTAGCATGATCAAACACAATCAGGACAATGCTACTTCATCCTGTCCTGTCCATCCTGTTGGACTGATCGGAGTGATTCAACACTACGGCTACTCAGCATTGCCTCTTGAGATACAGAGTTGTATTACAAGACAGGACAGACTGGCTCTAGCTGGTTAGCATTGCTAACCTCAGTAGATAAAATTCTGTCAATCTGGTCAAGCTGAAGGATACAGTGCTGCTCTACACAACACTGGGACTAACATCTCATTAAATCATCATTTAAGATGCTTATCCTCCAAGGTAGCAGAGGTACTGAAGCCTATCCCAGAGAAGGCATGAAAACCCACTGAACTGATTGGCAGTCCATCCCAGGGCAGACACATAAACATTCACACCTAGTGGGGCAATTTAGTATCTCCAGCTCACCTGCCTGCATGTATTTGGACTGTGGAAGTAAACCCACACAGACACGGTGTGTGTGCAAACTCCACACAGAAAGTACCCTGGTCGCTTTGCAGGGGAATCAGACCCAGCCCCATCCTGCTGTGATGCAACAGTGCTACACACTACTTCACCCCAAACCAACACTGGCAAAGTAACATACTGTGTAGTAAGCTGGAATCCAAAGCCTAGGCCGCAGCCACTGTAGGCTGGATTTCTCGGCCGCTACGTCACAGCAAGCTGTTCTGAAGTGAAGGACACTTCGTATACAGCCTAGAAGTACAGCGTACATTCGGGGTGATTTAGAGGACACGACTGGTGCATCCCTGGCCTCCCTTAGTTATATAGCTTGTTGTTGGATTAGTAGCCATAGCACAAGCTAACCAAGCTAATTTCTGGCAACACACAAGACAGTCTCCTTAGACTGTTAGACCTTTTGTGTGATCTAGGTTACTAAGGAGGACTCTATAGGACGGTCCTACCGAGGAGGCTTTGGAATATGTTGTTTTATTTTGGAAGACTTCAGATAAGGTTTCTCATGCTTGAATAGGTCATTTATTTCCATGCCAAGTGACAGAGATGTTTACAGACAGAGTGATTGAACTCAGTAGCTCAGCAAAGAATATGACTCCGTGTAATTTTGCCCCGGATATTGTGTTTGATCTTGTTGTGCATCAGAATGCTCCTGCACTAAAAAGAACCCGAATCATGACAGTGCAGTAGTTCAAGGCAGCCTTTAAAGAGGGAATTAAATGGAAGTACAGTTCTATTACCTCCAGTCACATCTATTTTATGCATGCTTTCCCTTTCCTAGTGGATATAAAGGATTTTGCTCCGGACCTTGCACACCAGCCATTGATAATTGGTCTCACCTGAAGTGAGGAGAGTAAGCATGAGAACACAAAACTTTCTAAAATGCTGGAAAGGAAACTGTATTCAGAGGAGGCAATAACCCCCTGAGCAAGGATGAGAGGAGGGCTGTGATAAAGGAAGATATCAGCTAGCCTAGGAAATTAAAAGTGCGCTTTAAAATAAGGGCCTTGACCAAAGTCACACCTCCCTGAGTCAGCGCAGCAATGGTTTGGCCTTGGTGTGTTTAGATTTACACAGTTTTATCGGCTTTACTCCTGAATGTAGCTGATCAACCAGAACTTGTTTGCAGTCTATTATGGTCTCTGTACACATTAGAAGAATATAACTACCAAGTAATGGAAGCTTAAAGCCAAAAGGTTGGCATGGTGCTGCATGCCTATGTTGTCACACAGTTTCAAATGGTGAAATTCACAAATACACTAGCTACCGTGGTTACTGACACTGTAGGACATGCTGTAATACAGGGGAAATGGCAAATGTGTACAAAATTCAGCTTCATGATAATTTGTCACAATACTATAGAGTCAGAAAACACTCGCACTCACTCATCATCTAAACCACTTCATCGCAGGGGGGTGCTGGAGTCAATTCCAGCTCTCACCAGGTAGAAGCCAGGAAGCACCCTGGACAGGCTACCAGTCAATCAAAGAGAAGACATACACATACACACACACACACACACACACACACACACACACACACACACACACACACACATACACATACACACAAACTTTATCCCTGGGGCAATTTAGTATGCTTATATATGTGTGTGTATTGATCTCTCTAGCACTGGCCCTTGTTCGGGCAGTTTCTGAGCTCATGGCAAGTTTAGACACTAACCTTCCTGTACTAGCTGGTAGATCTTACCCAAAAGAACACTAAGCCTCTCTGGACAAGAGCGTCTGCTAAATGCCTTAAAAAATAAATGTAAATGACTGCTCGTCTTTGAACTGTGGGAGGAAACAAGAGCACCCACACAGACATGGGTAGAACTTCCATCGTCCATACAGAAAGGGTCCCGGCCGCCCTGGTCAGGAGGCAAGAGCACTACCCACTGCATCACTGTGCCACCCTGAGTCAGAAAACACTGAAAGTGTAAAGGCAAGTTTGGCTGTTTGGCTGAATCATAGTTCTAAGGGAAAACATGAAAATGATTCAGTTAATGAACCCTGTCGTAGACTACCCGCCTGCCTGCGTCCTCTCCACAAGGGATTGTGGTGTCATTAAATGAGAAGATGCGATTTAAGTCTGTGTTATTCAGTGGTCTGCATCACACAAAAATCTGCTTAATTCAAACTTAGGCCTTTATTAATGTAATGTGAAGCCAATAATAGGAAAATAGCAGAATATCACAAGAAGGCTTCCAATATCTTCTGGAATCTGTACCATGGGACCTCTAGTTAAAGAGGCTGACTAACGTGCACTGAATATCTCTGTTTGTCTGTCAGTTTCAGTACAAGTCAATATGGATGTATAATGCTGTCTGGTTTGTTGTGTTGGTTTCTTTTTCGCTGCAGTAATTCCTTTATGTTTTCCTGTTAAAGGTAGAAAAATGGTCCTAAAGGTCCTTAAATTTAAACTTAGAAGTGTAGATACTTGTGCTGGGTGAAGTCACATTGTTCCAATTTGCTGTGTGCTTCTTGGAGGAAGAGAAAAACCAAGCCCGTCTAACCCTGCTTCATCTCTAACCTGAACCATCACTGGAAATCTGTCTGCCCTCAGGCAAGAGCTGGCCCTCGAACAGCATTCACCTCAAAGAGCCCCTTAAATGGCAGCCTGAGTCTTGATCCTTTCCAACCTTCTGGAGTTCGGCAACAGCTGCATTCGCACTCCCTGTTATAGGAATAGTGCACTATATAATATGTCAGCTATTTCGTAGTGTGTAAGTTCTCAAGCGCCGTGTATACTTGGGTTCAATTTGAGTTTAACTAGTCATGCTGCTCAGATGTGATCATCTAAACAGCACAGGTCAATTCTTACAGTTTACAGTTTGGCTAAGACTGGAAAATTTGAATGTGTAAACACTTAGGGTTTGTGACACCTTCCGTGTGATTTCCCCATAGCTTGGGGGGTGGGGGAGGGGAAGAAGAGTAACCAGAAGAATGAGAATGCCAGAGATAACAGTTTTTAACTTTATATATTTTTTAATGGGAAAAAAAAGTTATACATGGAGTGTCCTGCTGGTGGGGCTTTATTCTGTAAAGACTTTGCTGCCATGTTTTCAATACAGCTATCAGCTATTATTAATTTTGAAGAGGCATGTATTTAAACACAGCTCAGAAGCCTGTAACTTAATTAGCACTTGCACTACTTTGGAGACACTAACACCATCCATGACAAAGTACAGGACAAGATGTCTTTTCCCACTGCAAATATCTGTCACCAGAAAATGGGAACTTCTTCCGTTGGTTGTCAGTCCAGTAGGTGGATTTTGCTCATGTGCCAACACAACCTAATGGTACTCAAGACATTTCCCTATGTTTTTGACAACACTCGCACCTGAAGACTACAATAGGATGCTGTTCATTTCTCTGGGTCTTTGGATCTGCACCATGGGTGAGCGTCTTGGCAAGACCAACAAGGGCTAAGGCGTATACACTATTTATATATACACATATATTCTCGTAAAAGCCAAATTAGAGATTTCAGAGCCGCACAAAATGACCAAAAAGGGAATTAAAACATTAAAATGAACTGTTTATGCTTTATGTTTATTTTTTTTATTTATTTGTTTTTTTTGCATTAGGGTGTCATGTAGCTTTTTGTGGCATTTATAAAGCCCAGCGGTTACGCCGGTGGGAGAAAATCTCTCCCACAGAGACCACTTTTCTCTGCTGTCTATAGCGTCTTGTTGAAATTCCATTCCTTTCCCCAATTTTGGTAAATTTTTACTTTTATGCATCATTTGAACACAGCAGCTGCTGTTTACATTTTGAGAATTCATGATGCATTGACCAACAAAAAAAGGGCCAAAATCACAAAATGTTTGGTTCCATTGACTTACATTCAGATTCAATTAGGTTTTTACCCCTGTCCTGTAAAGATTTTCTTTGGACAGTGACAATATCCTTACAGTATATGTATATACTTTTTTATTGCTTTATAACTTATGCCTTGAGTTGGCTTAATTATTGTTATTAAACCCCCTAAAATAGAGACTAACTAGAACAACATTAATAAAACCTGCATCCCAATCAATCACATCAAATCCAAGATGCTGCATGATTTATAAAAGTATGGATGTATAAACATGATAATGCTTTGCAGCTTCCTTTGCACATGGAAAATAATGAGATCGTGACATCTCTTGCTTTTGGGCGGGCGTCTGTTGCCAGGCCTGGCCCCTACATGATGCATCCCCTCACAGTCTGCTGGGCACTTGGCAGTCACTTTCAAGAATGCAACTGTTGGCTGTGAGAAAGCCAATAAACCCATGAAAGATTTCTCTGCAAACAGAGAAAAGATGGTGTGGCTAATGCAAACAGCTGTCCAAATTCTAAAACATTGAATTAAAAAAAAATAGAGTGAACTTATAAACTTCTAATCAATTCTTAGTAAGCTCAGCATCATCCTGTCGGAATGCTGCTCAGCCCTGCCTCAGGGTCAGCAGCTGGAAGTGGACGGAAACTGGTGTGTCTTTTAAGAGGCAACAGTGCCCCCTGCTGGAGGTTGAGCTCAGTGAGTGGAGGATCAAGCTTGTCCAACTTCATTATTGATGTTGATGTTGGGAAGCAACTAGTTTGGTGCACTCTGGAGGCTTTTCTGTTCTGTTGGTTCTGCTGCTGTATTACTATGGCTCAGATGTCTGAGCTTCAGCATTATATATTTATACCCAAAAGAGAAGAACCGAGCCAAAAAACATTAGTTCACTGATAGATGCTCCCTTACATCACTACAGACTGTCACTGATCTAGCTCTAATCACCCCATCCAAAACTTATGCTGTATAACAACCACTGTTTACAACCACATACATAAGTGCACACCTGGATACCCCAAAATGCTGTACTTTCCAATATATATGCTGAACACTAAGCAGTATTTACCACTACTACTGCTTGGAAATCAGTCCTAGTAACATTCTGATGCACAGTTACTGCTCTTGCACATCTGTGAGACTGTTTAGGCATATGTTGTATTGTGTCTCTGTCTTTTTGTCTGTGCACTGTTATTTACTATTTATGTATTTTTTTTTTTTCAATACTGCACTATTGGTAGACGGCTGCACCATGCAGGACTACATAATGGAAGCAGGCCATCATTCCGACTGCCACCAAGTCAACGTCGCCACAGACTGCAATGGTGTCGGGCCAGACTGTCATGTAGTAACTCAGAATGGCAGCAGGTCATCTTCAGTGACTAGTCCTGCTTTTGTCTTAGTGGAAATGATCAACGTGTCCATGTGTGGAGGCACTGTGGTCAGCAACAAGATGAACAGCTTTTAATGACGCATCCAGAAGGCCTGCTATCACTCTACCTCCACCCCTACTGCACCATCTGCAGGAACTGTGTGAGAAAATTCAAGTTGTATGGGATGGATTATCACAGGACACCATTTGCAACTCCATGCCCAGACATCTGGCCAGAGCCCATACTGAGAGACACTACTTCTGTATGTGTAGCTCAATAAATATTGCCCAGATCAGTCTATATTGTCCATTAAAGTTATCATTTATGTAAGGCAAGTATACAAACTTATATATTTCTTAGGTATATCTTCATGAATAGATCAAAGTCAAATATAGGCCTAATATCCTTAGACCTTCCTGTATACATGTCAGTATAATCAAGGTATGCTAAAGTATAACTGTATGTGCATGTCTTTAGTGTGAGTGATGAAGGAATAATCTGCTGTGTTATAATAGTTTAGTCAGTATTGTGTGTGTGTGTGTGTGTGTGTGTGTGTGTAATGCTGTATAATGAGTCTGTACAGAGGACATTCTGGACATTCTGTTCTGCTATTTCATGCTCGCTTCTGTCACACGCATGTTTTGTCGCTCCTGTTATTGGCAGCTGTCCAAACTATGTCAATGGATCCTTGTGTCAGTCTATCTGTGAAACTCTGCACAGAGGAAAGAAAGATTGATTCTTTAAAGACAGGCTCTGGTGAGGGAGAGAGTTTCATGGCTGGAGAGGGAGAGAGATCTTGCTCCAGAGACACAGAATAAAATGACCTTAAAAATAAAGTCAGACGAGTTGTTGTTGTTCGCTAGCCCAGCCTCCCTGGTCGGTCTGTGTCTTCGGGCCTTCAAGGTCTCCTAGCCAGGGTGGCTCGGCCCCTCTCCAGGCCACTGCCAGAGCGGATATATGTAAATGTGTTGGTTTTGTGACATGATTTATGGTGATACATGGCATTACCATACTTTATTTAGTCTGAGGTTTGATAAGTTGATATAAATAGACAGACCAAGAGAGTCACATTATATCTACTGAAGTTAGCATGCTAACCAGCTAGCCCTGGCATGTCCTGTCTGTTGTGTCAATTTAGCCCAACACGGGACTGAAGGAGCAGTCCTGCGCATTCTAACCTTATGTTGAAGGTGCTGCTCCCAATATGATAACTTAAGTACAGATAGAGGAAACACAACGATGAGTGAAACTTGGCAAATCATCACTATGATGACCACTCTTGATGTCTAATATTAATATTGGTTATGGCGATAATACTGCGCAGCATTACAGGCCCATAAAGATTCTTTCCCGAACCTGGATAGTCTCCCATTTGATTCTACTAAATCACAAGAATTCACATGACTCACATCCGGAGTTATAAGCTTATGAAAAGGGGTTGAGATGCATTCCATCTGCTTGCCACTGTGTGTTTAGGTTATATTCATAAACTCATTTTTAAAAGAATAGTTGCAACCAGAAGAAAGTGTGGGATTGCAGTGCTATTGGGAAGGAGGATAAAAGTTACCAGGAACAATCGATGTTGATAAATTTAGACTGAGAAGGACAACATTTTTGAGCTACATATATTGAAGTAGTATATTTCAATTTGGCGCGGGGCCGGCTTTTTTGCTAACGCTACATGCCATACGTCTTGATATGGAGTTGTAGAGGTCCCCTTTTGTTCCCTGTGATAATCCATCTGGAATTAAAACCAAGCAATTCTGGGCCATTTCTTTTGGTCCATGCAGCATAAATATTTTTACACAATGTAAACAGCAGCTGTACTTTTTCAGTCACACCCACGAAAATTTAATTAATCCATGTGCAACATTTTATATACTATACTTGTCCTGAGACAGGATGTGCATATGCTATTCCAAAATGTTATTTAAAATACCAAATAGCTCTCGAGCACCCTCTAAAATGGCCCACCGTCTGGATCACCATATGCAAGTTTTAAATCTAAATTTTGGTATGATTTTACTTTATTACTGTACAGTACAAAACTGTGTTACTGTATTTCGAATAACATGGTGGCACTACAGGAACAAGGTTTTACAGCCATCCATTTACTCAGAGGAAGGCATATATTAATATTACATTTATTATAGAATCTACATGGTTTAAATGTATTAGTTTTCCAGATTATTAATCACAATAAACCATATTTTTTCTTTTATTGGCAGCAGATAGCTTGTGTGTTAATGTTGGTGGATGGAATTATTACCTATATTTAATTATTAACTGAAAATGATTTACATCATATTCAGATCATTTTTATTAGGTTCTACACAATTTCCTCCAACATTAATTGATTTATACAGTGAGAAAAAAAGGGGAAAGAAGTGGAGAAAAGGTATAGAATGCTGGGTTAGTGCCGGGTGTCACGTGAGAACAAGACAAAGAGGCAGGATGTAAGCGCAAGTATTTAATAATGAAGATAGAACAAAAACAAACACCAAGCAAGAACAAAGGGCACAGCAGGGAGTATTAATGAGCAAGGACTCACAAGGAACACCTGGGAAGGGGCGGAACTACAAAGTAAGGACAGGTGAAGAGACTGACAAACGGATGGAGACAGGAGGAGCAAAAACCAAAACAAACAGAAGCACATGGAACAGGACAACAAAAGGCACATGGAAGTGACAAGAAACAGAAAAACAGAGAAAACAGACAAACAGGGGCAAGACAATACAAGACAGGATGTGACACCAGGTTGCAGTTTGTTGGCCTACTATAACATATAATATTTATTATGCTTGTTTATTTGAATCATTGATCAGATCAAGTTTCAGATCAGATCAACGTTTTTTGTGCAGCCCTGCAGGTTTATTTTCAAGCCTATCTTTGTTTCAATATTTTATGTATAATTAAATGGGTATTTAATGTGAACGTGACTTTCTTCACCTGTTGTGTATTTTAAACAATATTTAATATTTATTTTTCTCAGGGTCTCTACTACTGGTAACAGGGTTATGCCAAGCATAGCTCACAACAAATAAAACATCTTTTAAAAGGTTCCTTTGATGTCTGAGTTGGATAAATCGAATTATTTAGTAGTTTATTACCTGGGTTTTCAAATACATAACAGAAAAAGGTCAAAATAAAGGGTTAATATTTCTCAAGTGTTATTTCTAAATGATCCTCCAAATCTGGAATGACCCTCATGTTCAAATGATGCATAAAAGTAAAATTCGCCTGAAATAAAGATATATAGAGAGAGATACATATGTGGCATGCTAAAGCAGGAAAATGTGCGCGGTAAAGTGCATGGCCTGGTTTAAAACCCACAAGGCTTTGCAAATGGTAGAACATTAGCAGATCAGCAAAAGTAGACGAAGTGTGGTAAGCATGGTTGGAGGTGGTTTTTACCATCCACAGTGTGAAAAACACTGTCACTTCAGACTCAGTCTCTTTAAGCATAAGAATTACAGGGGCACAGACAATAACATCTTGGATAGTTGGATTCTTTGACTGACATGTTGTGATTACATGTGATTTTATTGGAGTTGTTTGTCTGTAAGGTCCAGTTTCATGGCAAAATTGGAGGTCATTATGTAATAGATTCCACCACAGCAGCCAGATGGGGAATACAACAAGAGGGCCTCTGTTGTTGGCTTTGACTGCTTTGGGGGTTGGGGAAGGGAGAGTTCCTCAATCTACAGTTTCCATACGTGAAAGTAAAAAAAAAAAAAAAAACCCATTCTTGGAACAAGACCAGATTCCTTCTGAACCCATGACTGTAATGAGGGATGTGTGTGCAGACAGGCTATTACACACCGTATATACCCACCAAGCCAGCTCACGGCACATGCCTTCCTTCATGAGGGACACGTTGTCACAAGCAGGTAGTGGTCATGATAATGTTGTTGTACATATATTTATATCAGGGTATAACAATAACAACAAATCTAAAATTATTGGAATTCAGAGGTCAGCAGAAGAGCTGAATTGTGTAAAATAATAACTGTCTTATGTGTTAACTGGACCAGGGGTGTCCGAACCTAGACTTCCATACATTTGAATTCTATCCTCATGATTTTACATACAACATAAGTAATAACCGGCAAATGGGTATGTTGAATCATATGTCCCTATACATCTGTGGACGGGTGGGTAGAGGTAAACACAGAGGTGAGCGTTGATTATTTGTGTAGGCTTACATGCCTAAAAATGGAGGTAGAGAAACTGTTCTGATGCCTTACAGTGGTGATGATAGGAACCCGGTGTCTTTAACCTTAAACCATCCAGCTCGCAGCACAATGGTAACTTATGCCACCCACCTACACCCACATAGCACTCACACGTGTTCAGTGAGCACTTCTAGCACGTGATGCTGCTGTTTGCTGTACATATCAAATGCAATGCAAATCCAAAGTCTTACATTAACTAATGACTAAAGGAAACACATTTAGCTTCCTGTTACACTGGCTAGCTAACTAGGCTAAGATGTCATTGAATGTTTCCCTGAGGTATGCAGACGTTTCTTGCAACACACTTACAAGATTTCTCAGAATTATGAAGTTTGAAATTTTCAAAACACTTTAATAGTCTTTCCACCTTTCCCTTACAGATTCAGGGTGAGAGTAACTGATGCTAATTCTTGCTAACTAGCTAGCTATTATTACATTAACAAACATGATCTGGTTTGATGCAAGCCCTGTTGAACAACTTGGTCAAAACACAACCAACACCAGCATGATGTAGGTCGTTTGTTGTGTTTTGAGCAGGTTTTCGCTGGTCAACCAGTATAACCCAGCATGGACTAGCATGAATTCAATGCTGGCCTAAGCTAATTCTTTCATCAGGGAGGGGAATGCCCCACAGTGCGAACGTCATAGAAGATATTAGGGATTATATTATTAGACTATGAAGTTATGACGTTATAGGTTTTTTTTGTGGAATTTTTAGGAATAATAATGAAAATAGTAGTAATAAATAGTAGAAGAATTATTTTGTTTCCCACAATTGGGGGCATTTAGGTGCCCCTTTAGATGGAGGGGGCCTCTAGCATCCACCCATACCATCTATGCCACAGGTCAGCTCTGAATCAGGGTTTCAACCTATTGGGCACAGGCAGAGATGGACTCCTCCTTATCTTCATAACAGCTGGCGATGTCAGTTATGTAAAGTACTGTGCTTTTATAGCAGAAGAAGCAAGTATGAGCAGTGTATGTTGATAGTATGTGCAGTAGTATAAAGCACAGACATGCTGGCAGCAGGATCAGTGTTTGCTTTTTACCATTATATAACATTTATTTCCTACATATTCATGTAAGTCTCTTCTTACTTCTTTGGAAAAATGGTTGTCTTCACCTCATGTTTCACATGGTTGGCTGTTTGTCACGTAACGAGCAGAGTAGGACGTAGGGAGGAGCTACGTTCTGAGCTCCACATGCAGGGTCCACATCTTAAATGTGGCTGCAGTTAGATTCTGATGGGCCTAGTCGTATCTATTACACTAATAAAAACTGTTTTTTAAAAATATATTAATACAAAATTGGCTTCCATTGTAATGGGAACCTGCTGTAAGGAACATATAAAGATAAGCCAGCTAACACATAGCATATATACCCTCAGTCACACATGCCTCACTCAGGCAGTTGTCTAGCTGCCTACCTAAAATAAGAGAAATACAGTAGAACACTATTGTTTAAGATTTCCATCCCTGTTTTGGTGGTCATCCCTCAGAAACTGTAAAGGAAGTTGTGCGTCTAGAAAACAGAATTTGCAGATTTTGTATGTATATATATATATATATACACTGCTCAAAAAATAAAGGGAACAGTTAAACAACACAATATAACTCCAAGTAAATCAAACTTCTGTTAAATCAAACTGTCCACTTAGGAAGCAACACTGATTGACAATCAATTTCACATGCTGTTGTGCAAATGGAAGGTGGAAGGTAGAACAGGTGGAAATTATTGGTAATTAGTAAGACACACTCAATAAAGGAGTGGTTCTGCAGGTGGGGACCACAGACCACTTCTGCTTTCTGGCTGATGTTTTGGTCACTTTTGAATGTTGGTGGTGCTTTCACACTCGTGGTAGCATGAGACGGACTCTACAACCCACACAAGTGGCTCAGGTAGTGCAGCTCATCCAGGATGGCACATCAATGCAAGCTGTGGCAAGAAGGTTTGCTGGGTCTGTCAGCATACTGTCCAGAGCCTGGAGGCGCTACCAGGAGACAGGCCAGTAAACCAGGAGACGCGGAGGAGGCCATAGGAGGGCAACAACCCAGCTGCAGGACCGCTACCTCCGCCTTTGTGCAAGGAGGAACAGGAGGAGCACTGCCAGAGCCCTGCAAAATGAGCTCCAGCAGGCCACAAATGTGCATGTGTCTGCACAAACGGTTAGAAACCGACTTCATGAGGATGGTATGAGGGCCCGACGTCCACAGATGGGGGTTGTGCTCACAGCCCAACACCGTGCAGGACGCTTGGCACATGTGACAGACTGACAGAGTCTGGAGACGCCGTGGAGAGCGACCCTCCATCCACCAATGTCATGTTGCACCACAGACTGTCCAGGAGTTGGCGGATGCTTTAGTGCAGGTCTGGGAGGAGATCCCTCAGGAGACCATCCGCCACCTCATCAGGAGCATGTCCAGGCGTTGTGGGGAGGTCATATAGGCACATGGAGGCCACACACAATACTGAGCCTCATTTTGACTTGTTTTAAGAACATTACATCAAAGTTGGATCAGCCTGTAGTGTGTTTTTCCACTTTAATTTTGTGTGTGACTCCAAATCCAGACCTCCATTGGTTAATAAATTTGATTTCCATTGATGATTTTTGTGTGATTTTGTTGTCAGCACATTCAACTTTGTACAGAACAAAGTATTCAATGAGAATATTTCAGTCATTCAGATCTAGGATGTGTTATTTAAGTGTTCCATTTATTTTTATAAAGCAGTGTGTGTATGTATGCATGTATGTATGTAAGCTTCACTATTAGTACTATAGCGTGGTACCTGGACCGGTAACACACATCAAACACACACCTTCTGCCATTGCCAGAAGGTTTGCTGTGTCTCCCAGCACAATCTTAAGAGTATGGTAGAGATTCTAGGAGACAGGCAGTTACTCTAGGAGAGCTGGACAAGGCCGTAGAAGGTAGAGAGCCCTACAAAATGAACTCAACAACATTATCATGACCACTTCCTATTAGTGGCAGCATGTACCTCATGAAGGAAGCCATGTGGAGTGAGCTGGCTTGGTGGGTATATACTAGGTGTGTAATAGGCTGTCTGCAGCCTATTATATATATATATATATATCATGCTCTTCCAACCAACATCGGATATTTCTACCCATGTTGCAGTGTCTTGTTGGAAGACAATTAACATTAATTATGTATCACTACTTTTACCCAATGAGGGATGTGTGTGCAGACAGCCTATTACACACCTTATATACCCACCAAGTCACCTCACGGCACATGGCTTCCTTCATGAGGTACACGCTGCCACAAATAGGAAGTGGTCATGATAATGTTGTTTATACATATATTCCTATCACGGTAACCATAACAACACAGCAATAATAAGAGTAATAGTTATTTTAAATGCATTTCACTGATTCTGAAAACAGACTGTATCATATCACTGTTTAATGAACATTCAATAAAAGGTTGTACTTAGTCCTCACCTGTAAGCTTTAGGCACACAAAATATATTTAGTTTGGTTTATTTAGGTTTGTTTTAATTAAAAGCGATTAAAAAAAGCTTTTTAATATCATTAAAGGCTATTTTTTTTGTTTATAAGACTGATTTGTCTTCTGATCATGTTTACTTTGTCTCAGTGACGCTGTTTGTGGGTCACTGTATTTATGCTTATTCAATATTCTTTCTGACTCATGATGAACGGTTTGTAGTCATATGTCCAGAAGGCCTGGAATCACTTCACCTCCACCCCTACCGCACAGACCGCAGAGTGTGAGAATATTTAAGCTGCATGGGATGGATTATTACAGGACACCATTAGGAACTTCTACAACTCCATGCTGAGGCTTGTTGCATAAGCAAACATGGCAGCCTGACGGCAAACTGTGAGACACAATTTTGTTTCAAAACAGTGAGGAAGATTTTATTTTTCATGACAAATAATAATTTATTAATTTACAGTTAGGCACAGCTGTATAGGCTACATTTACGTCTGCTTGATGTCATGACTTGGAATCAAAGAGTAATTGTATGATACATACAACAACATTAACAACAGCATCAACAAAACAACTAGAAAAGTGCATTTCCGGAGGGAAACGTGGAATGTTGGGTAGCCTAAATGGTTCTCACTTCCTGCTAGGCAGTAGTTGCTATGGGAGTACACGGTTTTAGGCAAATGTTTGAACTGAAAATTGTTGTACGCTTAAAGCTGAAAGTTGTAAGTTTGAAAGTGAAATGAACATAAGTCCCTCTCAAACTGGTCCTCAGGACACGCAGATGGTTCAGACTTTTGCTCCAAACTAACTGGAACATAGTTAGAGTAGTGCATACATTCTTTATTTTATATTATTTATGTATTTCGTCGCTGTCCAAAGAAAAACATGTACCTCCATTTTTGTTGATTTTTACTTTTATACCTCATTTGATCACATGAGCTGCTGTTTACTCTGTGTGGAAATTTCATGAAGAATGGACCAACAGAAATGGTCCAAAACTGTTAGGAAAGACGTCTGGTTCCATTGACTCCTATTCAAATTAAATGAGGTTTTTGGCCTCTCCTGTAAACTTGCCATTTTGGAGATACCTGTTTTTCTTTAGACAGCGACAATTTATTGATTCACTCAGTTTAGCATTTTGGGAAAAGAAGCAAAAAATAAAATAACTGTAAACCAGGTTAGAGCCAGTCCAAACAAGCTGCAGAAACGTATATCTCCGCCGTGCTTTTGTATGTAGTGCAGTTTCCACTCCTTGCACTTTGAAGAGCACTTGCCTTTCATGCTGTAGTTTCCTACTTCAGCCTCCACTCCTACATTTACAAGAACTTTGATGGTTGCCTCCTCTGCAACTACACCGACTACCAGTTAGAATTTGCAAACAATGCAAACAGTGCAATAACTGATAAAATATAGTTTGTGAGCTACAAAATGTCAAGTGATATATTTCAAATGGCATCTACATAAAACACACTACATTTTAATCAATTACTGTTTATTAGTGAATTTAATATATTTGTAACAATGATAAAACATTAATTGTGACCTGTGCAAAAGGTATAGCACATTTCATTGTGTATGTTTATGTTTTGTCAGTATGTTTAAAAGGGCATTGGGCATGAAAATATACAGATCACAAATCACTTTCACAAAATCAGCACTCCAAATGACAAGCTCAGTCAAACTTTTCCTTGTGACTGAATGTCGACCCTATAGAGTCATTGTAATGGTGCAATCGCCTTAGTAACAAATACTTAAATTAGCATTGCCACATTCAATTCAATGTTATTATATATAGATATAATACAATATAAAGGTTTTATGATTGTAACAATGGTGGAACCCTTTCAGCTGCTATACTACAGAACCATGAAACAGATTTCCTTTAAAGAATCATATACAGCAGGCTGTTCGTCAGAGCAAAAACATGTATTTGACATGATATTATATCCATTACTTTTACTAAAAACACAATAGTGTAGAGACTTACAGAAGATATAGAGTCATCTAGAAGACATATAGGGTGATACATTCTGGTGGAAACTGAAGAAAAACCCACTGACAAAAAAAAAAAAAAACATCCTCTAACTTCTGGTCAAAGAAAAAGAGCAAAAAACCACTGTTTATACGCTGGTTCCAGTGATGTCAGGTATGGTGCAGATCTCTACTATGCTTCTACATTCTTCCTGTACCATCTGAACTTGATTTGCAAACCAACACACCAACTCTGTGGTTTGTCATAGTGCTGGTGTGTACATTTCTGTGCAGGTTCTTCCTGTGGAGACTTATAACAAACTAACACTTTCTAGAAAAAACTGGGAAAAAATCTATTTGATAAAATATGTGTAGTTTTTATACAATATGTAGTGTACATTGTCCATTCATAAACAAGAGCTGAATTCTCTATGACGTGTGATGAGAAATGCTTTGGATAAACACTGGACCAAACATTGGTCTTATTGGTTGTATTGATCACATGTATTTTTTTTACATTTTTATTCACAATAATATTTAGATTTTGTACTGCTTCGTTGAAGTTCAGTATCTCCATGTGTTTCAAAATTTTTCATCATCATAATATTATAAAAACTCATTATTTAGTCATATGACTTGAGTGAAAATGTTGAGATATGTGCTCAGGTTCAAATAACATATGAATGCCCTCCATGAGAGCACAACGCAGGACTACATTCATGCAGACCATACCGAGGACTGCCTTTAACACCACGTCAACATCGCCAAAGACTGCAGGGGTGTCGTGCTGGACTGTTATGGACTAGCAGCGGGTCATCTTCAGTGACAAGTCCTGCTTTTTTCTTTGTGGATAAGACCAACAAATCTGTGTGTGGAGGCATCGCATTCAGCATCAAGATGAACGGTTTGTTGTCACAGGTCGGACGTCCCGAAGGCCTAGTGTCACATCACCTCCACCCCTACTGGACAATCTGCAGCAACTGTGTGAGATTAATCAAGCTGCATGGAATGGATTATCACAGGACACCATTAGAAGCCTCTGTAACTCCATGACAAGACACTACTTCTGTTTGTGTAGCTCAATAAATAAATAAATAAATAAATAAATAAATAAATATTACCCAAACCCACAGTTTGACTTACTTAAGTCTATAAAACAGCGATAAACTTCTCCGCAAAGGTGAGCGGTGAGATTTTGTGAACATTTTACTCATTACATTTTAAAAGGCCTAATTTTGTCCACATTACTTTAGTTTTCACAATCTGTTTATTCTGTTTATTCATGTTATATCTATTATTAATTATTAATTTCTTTTTTTATTTTAATTACTTCTTTTTAATTCAATTCTATTCAGGCACCACAGGATGTACAAATCGGAATCCTAGACTGCACCTCTATCTACACACTAATACTACACAGTATATACTCTAATCTTAATAGTAGGTTGTTAGTTCAGCAGGCTAGTGCACACAGTATCAGCATATATAAGAGGACATGGTGAAGCTTATGTCATACCATCCTGGACTCTGAAAGGGCTTCAGTGGAGGCTTTACATTTACTTTACAGGCTGATTGAACTGCTTTGGGTTGTACAAACCATTTCTGCTCCTGCCACCACCAGAGATGCCGCTGCTGAGAAGCCCCTTCCTTTCTTTTTCCCATTGCATTGTGGGACACTAGTGTCCATTATTACCATTCTCAAAAATCAACTGGTTCTATATGTGCATTGTGGATTTTTGAGTACGCTTAACTTTAACACTTGTAACTGTACTATACACTACATACTCAGCAACTGTTGGTATTGGTATCAAATATGCAAATGGAACTCACCCAATGTCGAAGAGGGGAGGGGGGGTGTAGTGAACCTGTGATTGGCCACTTATAGCCCAACAACTGAGCACGTGTAAAAACATGTAATATGTAATATGTACAATGCGCCTGAACCTGCCTCAGTGCCCTTACTCAGTGCAGGAGTGGGTGAGCAGGAGCAGAGGGAAATTCTCAGGAGGCCTGTAGTGATTTGGGCCACTCACTGTGAGCTGATGTGAAGTCACGAGCATAAACACAAGAATGTTCATGTGATACATACATTTAAGTGCTGAAAACTAACATCAGTGTCATTCCAGTTGTCATTGGAAGTTAGCTGTGAATCTGATACCAACAGCGCTGCTGCACTACAAAACCTTGCACGAGCTCGGAGAAAACATCAAAGCATGCCTCTAACGCCATTACAGGATTACAGGTAGGGCAAGTTAAGCCACATAAATGTGTTTGATGGTGGCTGTGGCAATGTGCTTTTACCCCCAGTGACCAGGTTTGGCTGTTTAAGATTGATGTTGTTTCGCTCGTTTTCCTTATCAGCTGTTTACTTTAACTCTCCTGTCACTGGGTCTGTCTACTGTTACAGTAAGCTGTGAAGCTGTGATTTTCTAGATTCTAGCATCTATAACTTTGTAGATAAAGCTGTTGGGTGTTACTGTTTTGTATCAGTGTTGAAGTGTTAGAGCATGTAGGGTGACTGCACTGCGGTTGGAAGAGCCTATAGTCTGATGGAGTGACACTGCAGTATGTTATCTGTTATCTGTGTGTGGTTTGGGGTGGGGTGGTCTGTGTCACCTACGTGTTTCTTACTTGAAGTACATTTAGGAGTTTTTATACCTCTACTGGAGGAAAAAGGATGTCATACTTCTACTCTTACTTGCGTAGTTTTCATACTATTTCTAATTAGGGAAGCGTGTACCTCTCCCACCTCTGAATATGTGTGGCATTATACTACGCAAGATGACGAAGCCAGGCAACGAGACTAACCTTTTGTTCATTTTAGCTCAAAACAGCATCCCGTTGCGATGTTCAAACTTGAGTAAACTAGTGATTGGCAAGACATTTTCTGCAGCTCTTTGTATCAACCTACAGGAACTCAGCTCAGTTGCTTGGGGAAAAAGCACCAGGTGATGCCAATCTAAGATCGAGTGTATCTGCTGGTAGCACAACAAGCCGGCACTGAAGGCAGTAATAAGGATTTTATTTTATTTAACTTTAAAAGAATAGCAAGAATGAATCTTGGTGGGTGTCATGGAGTCTCAGATTGACAGCGGGTCATCTTCAGTTTTCAATCAATCAATCAATCAATCAATCAATCAATGTTTATTTGTATAGCGCTTTTTACAACCAACGTTGCCTCAAAGCAGCTTCACAGAAAATCAGAATCAGAAAATTGAGTGTGTGTACTCCTGAGAGTCCTGGAGAGGATTCTTCTGCCCTGGTAGCCCCTCAGTGTTGTCCAGCCCCTCAGTGTTTTTCAACCCCTGCTTTTGACCAATGAATCTGTTTGTGGAGGCACCATGGTCATAGCCCAGATAAACGGTTTGTTGTCACATGCCATACATCCAGAAGGCCTGGCGCCACTCTACCTCCAATCTAAAAGAGTGCTGACCAAAAGTATTAAAAGGAAGTACCACAGTATTGGGGCAGAAGGTGGGGCAGCAGGTGGCGCAATGGGTAGCGCTTTTGCCTCACACCAAGAAGGACATGCGTTTGAATTCTAGCTGGGCAACAAAGGTTCTTTCTGTGTGGAATTTGCATGTTCTGTTTGTGTGGGTTTCCTCACACAGTCCATATACTGTAATTGCAACCCAGAGATGCTAAACTGCCGCTAGGTGTAAATGTGTTTATCTGCACTGGTGGCTTGTGCAGGGTCTTTTCTGCCTGCTCCCCAATGAGCGAGCGCTGGGATAGATGGATCGTGAGTGAATTTCAGTATTCAGTCCTTCCTATGCTTGCCTTTAATGAACAAGACTTTCTTTCAGTTTAACAAAGAGATCTGCAAGGATATGTCTTCACACCCGACTGAAGGGTCATCTGAAAGCCTGTAACTAAGCATCGATAAAATAAAAAGTTTGGAGTTATTTTATTTTCCACTTCTGCAGTGAAGTTTCCTCTGCAGCACTATATAATGGAACCCTACTCCCAGGACGATTCAAGCCATTGTCTGCGTTTGAAGGTGTGACAGAGGATGTGGGTTCTATAGAAGGCCTCAGTTCAGCTTTAACTTTTGATGTGGTCAAGCCTTAACTGCTATAGAGGCCAGGAAAAGAAAATATAACTTTATAAACAGTTTAAATTTCTATGTACATGTGAAACAGAATGTGTGTTGGTGTACAGTAACTCAGTAAGTGTAGTGTGTTAGTGTACTGTAAGTAGGGTGTGGGTGTACAGTAACTCAGTAAGTGTAGTGTGTTAGTGTACTGTAAGTAGGGTGTGGGTGTACAGTAACTCAGTAAGTGTAGTGTGTTAGTGTACTGTAAGTAGTGTGTTGGTGTACAGTAACTCAGTAAGTGTAATGTGTTGGTGTACTGTAAGTAGTGTGTTGGTGTACAGTAACTCAGTAAGTGTAGTGTGTTAGTGTACTGTAAGTAGTGTGTTGATGTACAGTAACTCAGTAAGTGTAATGTGTTGGTGTACTGTAAGTAGTGTGTTGGTGTACAGTAACTCAGTAAGTGTAATGTGTTAGTGTACTGTAAGTAGTGTGTGGGTGTACAGGTACTCAGTAAGTGTAGTGTGTTAGTGTACTGTAAGTAGTGTGTTGATGTACAGTAACTCAGTAAGTGTAATGTGTTGGTGTACTGTAAGTATTGTGTAGGTGTACAGTAACTCAGTAAGTGTAATGTGTTAGTGTACTGTAAGTAGTGTGTTGGTGTACAGTAACTCAGTAAGTGTAATGTGTTGGTGTACTGTAAGTAGTATGTAGGTGTACAGTAACTCAGTAAGTGTAGTGTGTTAGTGTACTGTAAGTAGTGTGTTGGTGTACAGTAACTCAGTAAGTGTAGTGTGTTAGTGTACTGTAAGTAGTGTGTTGGTGTACAGTAACTCAGTAAGTGTAGTGTGTTAGTGTACTGTAAGTAGTGTGTTGGTGTACAGTAACTCAGTAAGTGTAATGTGTTGGTGTACTGTAAGTAGTATGTAGGTGTACAGTAACTCAGTAAGTGTAGTGTGTTAGTGTACTGTAAGTAGTGTGTTGATGTACAGTAACTCAGTAAGTGTAATGTGTTGGTGTACTGTAAGTAGTGTGTTGGTGTACAGTAACTCAGTAAGTGTAATGTGTTAGTGTACTGTAAGTAGTGTGTGGGTGTACAGGTACTCAGTAAGTGTAATGTGTTGGTGTACTGTAAGTAGTGTGTGGGTGTACAGTATCTCAGTAAGTGTAATGTGTTGGTGTACTGTAAGTAGTGTGCTGGTGTACAGTAACTCAGTAAGTGCTGTGTGTTAGTGTACTGTAAGTAGTGTGTTGGTGTACAGTAACTCAGTAAGTGCTGTGTGTTAGTGTACTGTAAGTAGTGTGTTGGTGTACAGTAACTCAGTAAGAGTAATGTGTTAGTGTACTGTAAGTAGTATGTAGGTGTACAGTAACTCAGTAAGTGTAGTGTGTTAGTGTACTGTAAGTAGTGTGTTGGTGTACAGTAACTCAGTAAGTGCTGTGTGTTAGTGTAATGTAAGTAGTGTGGTTGGTGTACAGTAATTCAGTAAGTGCTGTGTGTTAGTGTACTGTAAGTAGTGTGTTGGTGTACAGTAACTCAGTAAGTTGCTGTGTGTTAGTGTACTGTAAGTAGTGTGTTTGGTGTACAGTAACTCAGTAAGTGCTGTGTGAATTAGTGTACTGTAAGTTAGTGTTTTGGTGTACAGTAACTCAGTAAGTGTAATGTGTTGGTGTACTGTAAGTAGTGTGTTGGTGTAACAGTAACTCAGTAAGTGTAATGTGGTTAGTGTACTGTAAGTAGTGTGTTGGTGTACAGTAACTCAGTAAGTGCTGTGTGTTAGTGTACTGTAAGTAGTGTGTTGGTGTACAGTAACGCAGTAAGTGCTGTATGTTAGTGTAACTGTAAGTAGTGTGTGTGGGTGTTACAGTACTCAGTAAAGTGCTGTGTGTTTAGTGTACTGTAAGTAGTGTGTTGGTGTACATAACTCAGTAAGAGTAATGTGTTTAGTGTACTGTAAGTAGTATGTAGGTGTACAGTAACTCAGTAAGTGTAGTGTGTTAGTGTACTGTAAGTAGTGTTGTTGGTGTACAGTAACTCAGTAAGTGCTGTGTTTGTTAGTGTACTGTAAGTAGTGTTGGTGTACAGTAACTCAGTAAGAGTAATGTGTTAGTGTACTGTAAGTAGTATGTAGGTGTACAGTAACTCAGTAAGTGTAGTGTGTTAGTGTACTGTAAGTAGTGTGTTGGTGTACAATAACTCAGTAAGTGTAATGTGTTAGTGTACTGTAAGTAGTTTGTATGTGTACATTAACTCAGTAAGTGTAGTGTGTTTAGTGTACTGTAAGTAGTGTGTTGGTGTAAACAGTAACTCAGTAAGTGCTGTGTGTTAGTGTACTGTAAGTAGTGTGTTGGTGTACAGTAACTCAGTAAGTGTAATGTGTTAGTGTACTGTAAGTAGTGTGTTGGTGTACAGTAACTCAGTAAGTGTAATGTGTTAGTGTACTGTAAGTAGTGTGTTGGTGTACAGTAACTCAGTAAGAGTAATATGTTAGTGTACTGAAAGTAGGGTGTTGGTGTACAGTAACTCAGTAAGTGTAATGTTGTTAGTGTACTGTAAGTAGTGTGTCTGTTTGGTTGGTACAATAACTCAGTAAGTGTATTGTGTTAGTGTACTGTAAGTAGTATGTAGGTGTACAGTAACTCAGTAAGTGTAGTGTGTTAGTGTACTGTAAGTAGTGTGCTGGTGTACAGTAACTCAGTAAGTGTAATGTGTTGGTGTACTGTAAGTAGTGTGTTGGTGTACAGTAACTCAGTAAGTGTAATGCGTTGGTGTACTGTAAGTCGTGTGTCGGTGTACAGTAACTCAGTAAGTGTAATGCGTTAGTGTAATGTAAGTAGTGTGTCGGTGGTACAGTAACTCAGTAAGTTGGTAATGTGTTGGTGCACTGTAAGTAGTGTATTGGTGTACAGTAGCTTAGTAAGTGTAATGTGTTAAGTGTACTGTAAGTAGTGGTGGTTGGTGTATCAGTAACTCAGTAGTGTAATGTGTTAGTGTACTGTAAAGTAGTGGTTTTGGGGGCTGTACAGTAACTCAGTAAGTGTAATGTGTTAGTGTACTGTAAGTAGTGGTGATGGTGGACAGTAACTCAGTATGTGTAAGTGGTTACTGTACTGTAAATAGTGTTTTGGGTGTACAGTAACTCAGTAAAGTGTAATGTTGGTTGGAAGGGTTGGGGGTTGATATGAGGAGAACGGAGCAGGGGGAGAGGAAC
>JAMWET010002512.1:0-38744 GCA_024036415.1 Prochilodus magdalenae
GATGGAAATAAACACATTAGGCCATCATATCAATATTAAGCCAACATTTTATTACAAAACTATCATAAACCATTATACCAGGACATCAGAAGGCACTATATCTAATCATGACATGTAATACCTTTCTGTGAGGGGACCCCAGTTGTGACCGCGTGGACAACCAGTTGTCAAGAACACTGTGCAGGACTTACATACTGATGGAATCTACTGGTCTACACTAAAACGCATCATTGACTAGGTACCCACTAGGTTTCACTTTCAACTACTTCATGTACCCCAGTGTCATCGGATATTCCATCAAGATGATGCTCCACGCTTTTGGGCCCAAGTTTTCCAGAAGTGGTTTGAGAAGCATTCTGGTGGGTTTAGATGAAAGGTGTGGTCACCAGCAGAAGCCCGATTGAGGCATTTCACTATTATGCCTCGTTCAAGCTTTGATAATTTAAATGGCCTTGCTGTGAACATGCTGGCCAGTGTTCAACCTCACCTGGCTCATAGTGAAAGGGATCTGCGGTAGCGCACGTGCTCAGAACTCTTATTCCACTTTACACAAGCGGTGTAAAAGTGGTTTGAGTTCTAAAGAAGTGGTGGCCTGAACAAAAAGTGATGTGAGATCTTTTTCATGCTGCAAATAATGTTGCAAGGTAAGCAAACTGTAAAGAGGACTTGGTTCTGTTTTAGGTCCTTCTGGTCATGGCCACTTTCACACCCAACTGGCCTACAAGAAGTGGTCTGTGATCTCATTAAAGCTGAAGAGGAACAGAAAGTTCTCTGTAAAAGTGTGCTTACACTGTAAACACAAGTAGCACCGAGGTCACTCGGGCTGTTACCGTGTTTCTTCAGGCTTCATGTGCAATACACAGCCACAGTGGCTCCTTATGTGAATGGCTGTGGGTCATCTTCAGGGACGAGTCCTGCTTTTGTCTTGGTGCAGACGACCAGCAAATCCATGTGTGGATCATGTTCAGTGCCAAGAAGGTCTGGTGTGACTCCACCTCCAGCCCTACTCCAAAATCTGCAGGAACAGTGTGAGAACATTGAAGCTGCATGGGATGGGTTATCACAGGACACCATTAGGAACCTCTACAGCTCCATGCCGAGACGTCTGGTATGTTGTGTTAGCAAACATAGTGACCCAACATCATACTGAGAGACTGACTTCTGTATGTGTAGTTCAATAAATATTGTCCATATCATTCATTATTAATTTATTGTTCCTGGTAACCTTTATCTTCCTTCACAATAGCACCATACTTACCTCCTACTGTGTGCAAATACTCTTTTGACGATGGGTGTATGAATTACCCAAGGGGCTTCTGAGTTCTGAAGCTGTGGTAGGTCTGAGATTCCATCAGTGCTAAAGAGTACCAGGAGACACTGCATCTAATAACTAAATGTGAACCCCTTCACCTTCCTTGGTTGAGCTTCCATTACTCATAACAGGGATGCTTACCACAGCAGAAACAAGGGGCAGTTTGTTTTCTTGGAATTGTGACTACACTGGTCAGGCGGTGGTCTTGCTTTCTGGTATCTCTATACTGGTGTGCACAGTGATGACATACGGATGAGCAGTGTGCATACTATCTCCCTGTTGTTCCAGGGTCCCAGGTGATCAAGGGGCCATATTGGCTCACTACTCCAGCATTTGCTGGCTGATAACTCACCTTCCATAGTGGTGCCACCACTAGGATTGCCACCCGTCCGGTATAATATGGAATTGTCCTTTACTGGGAATTAAATGTTGCGTCCTGTATTAAACCAATATGGGATGCAAATTTGTTCTGTATTTCCATAAATGTCTGATATACTTGTCTGTCACACACACATGAATGACCCCCCACCCCCCCTCCCAGAGTCAGCTCAAATACGGGACGTGCTTTGTTCCATATTACCGTTAATGTCCGATAAACACATGTCACACATGCTTAATCACACTCTCCCCCAACAACCCACCCCACCGGAATCAGCTCAAATATGGACGGGCTTAATGTGGCTTTTGGCACTGTTGGGTCTTCCAGCATCCACCATCCAAGGTCAGGCAAACTAGTGCTGTTTTACACCAAAGGTGTTTCAACATTGGCACAATAGTTTGTGCTGTATTAAATTCACACCTCAACCATGTGATGCAGCACATACACCAACCGTGTGACCTGTGAACGCCACAGAACGCCTTCTGTATCTTTCACAATCTGGGGGCCTTGAAATCTCTCAACCACCCTTTATAGCCCACCTATACAGCTCAGTCTGTTTCTGAACAAGGTCTCTTTATTTATTTTCAGAAATAGAGTGTGTGGCGGACAGGTACAGGACAGAGAGACTTTCAACCACTGCACACGGCACAAAACTCAGAGAGCAGTCAATTCCGGTGAAATGCCACAACTTCCTCTCCTGAGAGCACGTATACATATATATCTGTACTACCACAGCTACATCTACACATAAAGCAGGAGCTACTTTATTCGACCTAATGGCATCAACACGTCCACAGAAGATTACAGAACTGAACATGGATGAGGGTATATATGCCAACTCAGGGATTACCACAGCCAACAAATCAACTCACTTAAACGACAGCAGCTTTTATGAGGATGTCTGCTTCAGTGAAGGTGCTGCAGAGACGGGAGTGACCAGAAGCCTTAAACGACCTAGCACCTCAGGTACCCACATCCTACATGGCACCCTGTGAACCCTAACCAGGTCAGCTGATAACATACAGACCTATGGGGCCTATTGGAGGTTTTAAAGCCTACACTGGAGATGGAGATGGACAGTAGCTCACTGTCACTTACAGCAAAACAGGTGGTGTTTAAAGTCCAGGTCAGTTAAAGTCTGTTTCCATGTTTTAAAGAGATCATGTACACAGCTTACTCAGCTGGTCTTCAGTCTAGCTGACTTTATCTCTTAGAAATGTCAGGCTATGAGGGAGCGTAAATGCACTTTCCAGTCCACTGAGATAGCAGACAGAAGACTGAAGATGGTGCCAGTGTGTTTGCTGGCTTACCATCTCCCTCTCCCTTTCCATCTCACTACCTGGTATGGGTTTAGTCGTGTTGCATGTGAGTGTCACTGTGTTGTGGCAGTGCTTATAGCGCTACACTGTTATCTGGTTATGATTAGTTACTCTACTGGGACAGAGTAGCTTTCTTTTCCCGTTCCTGTCTTTCTGGCCCAGGGACTTCTGTGGCTATACTTGCTTCATCCACAGAGGCATACAACTCCACAGCAGTATTTCTGTATCTCTGGTACTCTTAAAGAGGACATTATAAAGGAAAGGTGAGGTGGAGGGGGGAGAGAATTAAAATCATAACCTATATAACACACAAACTATATAACACCTATATTACACTATATACACTTACCAATGGACTAGCATTTAGAGGGCTCACCTGCGGTTAGCTGGTACTGCCTCCACACAGAGATTTATTTTTCGCCTTCACCAAGAGGTGGGACTCGTCCCTGAAGATGACCCGCTGTCATTCTGAGTCGCTCTGTGACAGTCTGGCAAACAACATTGCAGTCTTTGGCAACACTGATGTTGTGCTAAGGGTAGTCATTGTAACCGTCCTCGTGCATGTCATTCTGTGTTGTGCAGCCGTCTTTACTATCAGGGTACATCAGTCCATCCACGCACCCCCCCCCACCCCACCCCCCGCTAGTGCTTTTCCAGACAGTTGAGATGGAAAGCATATCATTACCCGTTTTGGACTCTGCATAAGCATTTTTGCATCCCCTTTTTCTAATGTGTTTTGTGAAAAATGAAAACCTTTGTGCTTTTTTTTTTTTTTTTTTTTTTAAATATCCAGTGTGGTGATTCTTGTATTCATTTCCTCAGAAATAATTTTATACATTGGGATTAACCAATCTCTATTGGTACAATTATAGTTATTCCAGAATGCTGCAAGTAGATTACTGACTAGCACCATGGCTAGAGAGCATATTTCCATATTACCAGTCCTCGCCTAGCTTTTCTGGCTACCAGTCTAGAACAGGATACAGTTTAAAGTGCTTTTATTTGATTTTAGAGCCCTAAATAGTCTAGCCCTCTCTTACGTTGCCAATTTTACCAACACTGCAGGAAGCAGATGCTGCAGACAGGCTGCAGTGTGTCTGGGGCTGCTGTGTATCCTCCTGCTGGTTGCCATCATGGTGCTGTGGGTCCAGTTCACTACAGAGATAGACCAGCTGCAGACCCATAATGGTAAGATAAAAGATGAGATGGGCCAGTTACAGGAGGAGAAGGAAGCTCTTCAGAAGAAGTATGAATATGTAGGTGAGTAATGGTGTATAGGTTACTGGCAACAGGAAACTTCTCTGTAACTGCTCTATTAAGAACCGAGAGTATAGTTCACATGTATACTGTGTCATGCTGTCCTCCAATAGTGTGTGTATGTATGTGTGTATATATATATATATATATATATATATATATATATATATATATATATATATATATATATATATATATGTATATACATATATGTGTATATATATGTATATATATATGTATGTATGTATATGTATTACAGTTTATATTATATATATACTGTTTGACCTTGTTACCTGTATAAAAGACACCTGTCCACAGCCTCAAACCGTCAGAATCCAAACTCAACCATGGCCAACACCAAAGAGCTGTCGACAGACACCAGGAAGAGAACTGTAGACCTGCACCAGGCTGGGAGGAGTGAATCTACAATAGGCTAGCAGGTTGGTGTGAATAAATCAACTGTGGGAGCAACTGTAAGAAAATGGAAGACCTACAAAAAGCCATTGGTAAAAACCAACCTCGTCATGTTTGGAGGAAGAAGAATGCTGAGCTGCACCATACCTACTGTGAAGCATGGGGGTGGAGACATCGTGCTTGGGGGCTGTTTTTCTGCAAAGAGGACAGGACGACTGATCCGTGTTAAGGGAAGAATGAACGGGGCCATCTATTGTGAGATTTAAGACCAAAACCTCCTTCCATCAGTGAGAGCAGTGAAGATGGAACATGGCTGGGTCATCCAGCATGACAATGATCCCAAACACACCGCTCAGGCAACGAAGGAGTGACTCCGTAAAAAGCATTTCAAGGTCCTGGAGTGGCCTAGCCCGTCTCCAGACCTCAACTCCATAGAAAATGTGTGTGGTAGTCTGTGTTGCCTAGCGACAGCCCCACAACATCACTGCTCTAGAGGAGATCTGCATGGAGGAATGGACCAGCTACAGTGTGTGCAAACCTGGTGAAGACTTACAGGAAACATTTGACCTCTGTCATTGCCAACAAAGATTATGTTACAAAGTACTGAGTTGAATTTTTTGTTATTGACCAAATATTTATTTTCCTCCATAATTTACAAATAAATTCTTTAAAAATCCTACAGTGTGATTCCTGGATTTTTATTTCTCATTTTGTTTTTCATAGTTGAAGTGTACCTATGATGAAAATTACAGACCTCTCTCATCTTTCTAAGTAGGAGAACAGCCACAGTCAGTGGTTGACTAAATACTTTTTTTGCCCCACTGTGTGTGTGTGTGTGTATATATATATATATATATATTTATATGAAATACAGACTTTCTTTACAGTTGTGGTGATGTATATGATGTACATGAATCTCGCTTGTAGAGGCAGTAAACCATTCCAGTGTGTGGTTCCTACCACTGCCACTCTGACCAGTTCTGACTTAGTAAGAAAGGAGAAGTAACATCTCAGTGACTGAGCTATACAGAAAATCTGCTGAGTCAGTGGAAGACCTATTACATGGAACTGAGCTATTAATGCATGCCTTTCTCTGTCAAAGAGCAAAGGAGGAGTTTCTACTACCTCTCTACTGAGAAGAAGAGCTGGAGAGAGAGCAGACAGTACTGCACAGATAAAGGAGCAGACCTGGTGATCATCAACAGCAGAGAAGAAGAGGTGAGAGAGAGAGAGAGAGAGAGAGAGAGAGCGAGCAAGTAAGAGATTGCACACAACTCCTCTTCACCTATATCTGTTTACATTGTTCCATACTGTACCACGTCAGGAGTTCATCAGTAAAGCATTTGGTGGCACTGAAGCTTGGATTGGCCTGACAGACAGTGACACAGAGGGGGTCTGGAAATGGGTGGACGGTTCAGCACTGACCACTGAGTAAGAATTGTTCATGATGCACACACTCTCTCTAAGAAGGTCTAGAAGTGTACTAGTGAAGAAACTCTGATGGTCTGTGTTTCAGGTTCTGGTGGACGGGGGAACCCAATGATTACAATGGAGAGGAGGACTGTGGTATAACTGGCTTCAGAGGTGCTGGACCTGATAATATATCCACCTGGGCTGATTATCCCTGTCATCACCCTGTAGTTGGAATCTGTGAGAAAAGTGTAACTTGGTCTACGTGACGTTAATCTGTAAACTGACGCCTCTATGTGTTTAATATACTTGTACAGTGTTTTGCATTTCTGTCATTTTGAAAGGATGTGAGTTTGTGTGCAGAGGTAAAAGTCTCTGAATCCTTGTACTTGAGGAATTGACCTGATTGCTCAGTTACTGTCCAACAAGCATTCGATTCTGTCCTGAAAATTATAAAATCACTTGATCGGCAAAACTGGCACACTGCTAAAATAAACAAATCCGAAGTCACAACACGAGGTAAAAACTGCTTTAGTGAGTATTACACTGGTAGACACGGGATCACGGGATAGCAGTATGCACAGTGATTATGAAGTGGTGTTACCTCAGAGGACGACTTGGAAAGGCCCGCACCTGCGTAAGTTGTGAGGTGTTATCTTGTGGCACGGTGCAATACCCTGCTGGAATATCCCATCATTGTCAGGGAACATGAGTCATGAAGAGCTGTAAGTGATACCATGAAAACTCATCCCACACCTGTATGGAATCACCACCAACCGACACAGTCCCTTGTTGATAACTAGGGTCCATGGTTGATAACTAGGGTTCATGGGGTCTGCGCCACAAACAAACCATACCATCAGCCCAAAAAACTGATATATCGTGACTGATCAGACCAGGGCACATGTTGCCAGTCCTCAAGCACCAAGTTAGCAAACTCATAAGCCCAGGTGAGACATTGTGGTTGGTGCTGTGGTGTTAACCAGAGAGAGTAAGAGAGACCAGTTACAGAATAGTTGCATCAGCCTGGCTATAGAGAGAGACCAATTAAAGATCAGTTATACCAGCCTGACTAAAGAGAGAGACTAGTTTCATAAGCCTGATTATAGAGAGAGACCAGTTACAGACAAGTAACACCAATCGGACTATGGAGAGAGACCAGTTACAGACCCCATTACTCCAACGTGACTATAGAGAGAGACCAATTAAAGACCAGTTATACCAGCTTGACTAAAGACAGAGACGAGTTACATCAGCCTGATTATAGAGAGAGACCAGTTACGGGCCAGTAACACTAATCTGACTATGGAGAGAGACCAGTTACAGACCAGTTACACCAACCTGACTAGAGAGACAGACCAGTTACACCAACCTGACTATTGACAGGGAACAGCCTTACTGTCAGAGGCGATGTAAACTGCCTATGGACTCTGGATCCACTTCATAAGAAGTTCAGTGCAACACAATAAACCAGTTCCATGATGATTTAATATAATACTGAGTATGTGACCATCTTTTCTAATGAGAAAGCCTGTGCTAACAGCCTCCCCTGCTGGAGAAACTCTAGACTGCCTAATCTCCAAATCAGCGTTTCTCAAACCTGGTCCTGATAGAGGAGCAGACCTGGTGAACAGCAAAGAGTTCTCCTTCTGGGGAGCAATGCAGTTTTGCTTTCTGCTTCTAGTAACAAGTAAACAAAAACCAAAGCAGTGGAAAAATCTGATTTCATATTTGCTTTAGATTAGGATGTACTGTGTACACCTGTGAGCAGGTCATGAGTATCTGTGTACGCTCCTAAAGGCTAGAGCTGCGTGAAGATGCCACTAACTCCCAACCCCCGTATACAGATCTGTCTGTTATTAATATCAGGACCGGAGGTGACTGTATCTTATTCTCAGGATTATAGAGTGTGGCTAACAGAGTTCCCGGAGAGCAGTGATATGACGCAGATGGGCCAACTTCCTTTCCTGAGAGTGAGCATACACACATATCTGTCCTGCCACTTTAAGGAACTCTAGCATTAGCGCTACATCTACACTTGAAGCAGGAGCTATTTTATTCTACTCGATGGCGTCGACACATTTTCAGAGGATGAAGGAACTGAAGGTGGATGAGGATTTCTATACAAGTACAGGGATTATGACAAATGACAGCAAGGGTTATGAGGACCTCTATGCCAATGAAGATGTTCCAAAGACGAGTGTGACCAGAAGTCTTAAAGGACTCACCATCTCAGGTACACACACACACACACACACACACACAGGCATATCCTACATGGCACTCTGTGATCCTCCTCCAGGTCGGGAATTAGCTGATAACATACAGACCTATGGGGCCTATTGGAGGTTTAAAGCCTACACTGGAGATGGACTTGTACAGCGTCACACCGTACGGGTCATGCTAGTGTAGTAACGTTTCTTCCTGAGCAGTATCTCTTCGTACCCTCGAACTTGTTACAGCTGGATGGTACTTGTGCTTCTGTACCAACCCGCTAAAGCCTCGGCTGACAGTTCAAGCCAGAAATAGAGAAGTTAGTCTTTGTGATGACAGAGGCTCAGTTCATATAGCACTAGTCCTGTCCACAAAAACACGTTCACCTGAAACGACTTCTCCACCTCTCACGGTCTGGACCAGCTGTTTTAACGGAAATGTTTTACTTATGGCTGATTTTAATATCAGTCATCATCACTACTTTGGGAGTGCAGTGCTGTTGGGAAGGAAGATAAAGGTCACCAGGATCAATAAATGATGATACATTTAGACTGATCTGGAGAATATTTATTGAGCTACACATACAGTAGTAGTGTCTCTCAGGTTGGCGTCAGGCCGTCATGCTAACACAACACACCAGACGTCTCGGCATGGAGTTGTAGAGGTACCCTGATATAATGGTAATGGTAATGGTGTCCTGTAATAATCCATCCCATGCAGCTTGATTATTCTCAGACAGTTCCTGCAGTGTGTGTGTGTGTGTGTGTGTGTGTGTGTGTGTGTGTGTAACCTGACCACTTATATAGTCAGTCTGGTACAGCAATAAAGCCTATCCTTGCTCACGTCACATGCACGGCTGAACATGAAACCTGAATCTTTTGCATGTCCCACAGCATCGAACCTTCTGTCTGTCCTGAACATCATTATTTTTGGTGCTCTCGTTAAGTGTCTTTAAAAACCCTGGTCATTTTTCATCCTGTTTTTGAGTTTTTAGCAAGAAATCTTTTATCTGGTCTGTCGCGAAATCCGTGTCTTTGATTCCGACCTCAGATTCCATACACAAATCACTCAAAACTATTGTATTTCTATCATACAGTGGGCTTAACCGTTCCAATAAATGGTCTAGCTGTCTCTTATGTTGCTAATTTTGCCAACACTGCAGGAAGCAGACGCTACAGGCGGGCTGCAGTGGGTCTGGGGCTGCTGTGTGTTCTCCTGCTGGTCGCCATCCTGGTGCTGTGGGTCCAGTTCAACAACATGACTACAGAGAGAGACCAGTTACAGACCAGTTACACAAACCTCACCTCAGAGAGAGACCAGCTACAGACCAGTTACACAAACCTCACTACAGAGAGAGACCAGCTACAGACCAGTTACACCACCCTGGCTAAGGAGAGAGACCAGTTACAGACCAGTTACACCAGCCTGACTAAAGAGAGAGACCAGTTACAGACCAGTTACACCATCCTGACTAAAGAGAGAGACCAGTTACAGACCAGTTACACCATCCTGACTAAAGAGAGAGACCAGTTACAGAAGGAGAAGGAAGCTCTTCAGAGGAAGGTGTCAGATTTAGGTGAGTAATGTAGTTCAGGTCACTGGCTACAGGAAGCTACTCTGTAACTGCTCCATTAAGAACTGAGAGTCTAGCTTATATACATACTGTACAGTGTAATGTTACATGCCGTCATGCCGTCCTCCAAAAGCACCTACTGCTATCCAGTTCCATAGCAGACAGGATGTACTCCGGATGCATGTACTTTACATATTTAAACAAATGAAGTTTCAAATTAACTCAGGCTTTTATTAGCTCATTTATTATTTCCCAAGACGGTGGTCTTACCTTTCCCAACACAGTGGTCTTACCTTTCCCAACACAGTGGTCTCACCTTTGTGGGTCGGTGGCTGGTGAGGAGAGGAATTTGACTAAATGCTCAAAATCTACCAGTAATACATTAAACTCTGCTTTAATTTATCATAACAGTGTTACAGGCTTTCGGTAATATACCTTGTAGAGGCAGTCAGCATCTCGAATGTCTTGGTTTCTATCGCCACCACTGTGGCCAGTTCTGGCTCCGGAAGTTTTATAGGAATAGAGAATTAGTGACCGACTTACGTAGACAATCAGGAGCATCTGTGGAACTCCCTTTAACTGAACTCTCTTACTAATGTATGACGTTCTCTATGAAAGAGCAAGGACAGAGGTGTTTCAACAACAGCTTCTACTTCATCTCTACTGAGAAGACGAGCTGGAGTGCGAGCAGACAGTACTGCAGGGAGAGAGGAGCAGACCTGGTGATCATCAACAGCAGGGAAGAACAGGTGAGGGTTCTTTTGCTGAGGAGCTGTGCCTTGAATTCTGAGCTCATCACTTTCCCTGCATATATGTGTATGTGTGTGTGTGTGTGTGTGTATGTGTGTGTGTATGTGTGTGTGTGTGTGTGTGTGTGTGTGTGTGTGTGTGTGTGTGGATCTGTTCACATTGCTCCGTACTGCACCATGTCAGGAGTTCATCAATAACGTATTTGGTGCCACTGAAGCTTGGATTGGTCTGACGGACACTGACTCAGAGAATGTCTGGAAATGGGTGGACGGCTCTACACTGACCACTGAGTAAGAGACCGCTAAACTAAACTCTGCTCATAATCCAGATATACACTCTGTGTAAGAGAGCCTAGAGGTGTACCAGTGAAGACACTCTGACTCTGTGTTTCAGGTTCTGGTGGACGGGGGAACCCAATGACTGGAATAGAAGTGAGGACTGTGCTGTAACTGGCTCCAAATTTGCTCCAACCAAAAATGTAACCACCTGGGCTGATTATCCCTGTTATCATCCTGTAGTGGGAATCTGTGAGAAGAGTTTAATTTAGTCACATGATCCACAAAACATCCTTTCATCTTTTTAAGGCTGTGAATTGGAGGGCGGAGTAAACTTTCTTTCTTTTCTTTTTTTTTCTAACTTTATTTTTGTCATTTTACAAATTTCCAAACACAACAAAGTGCAGGGAGTATAAACAGCTATGGGCATAAATAAAGGAAGGAGGAATAAGATAAGGGCGAAAGAGAGATGGAAGAAAGGGGAGAGGAAAAAAATATATACATTTACATTTAGGGCATTTAGCAGACGCTCTTATCCAGAGCGACTTACAACCGTGCTTAGTGTCCTATTGGATAATATTCCAGCTAGTACAGGAAGTGCCTAAAACTCACCATGAGCTCAGACACTGCCCGAACAGGGGGCCAGTGCTGATACCTAGAGATTAATACACAGATATAGAGCAAGTAAACCATCACCTGGCAACCGCAGCCCAGTGCTCATTCCTATAGAGGAGAAAAGGTCATTATAAGTGCAACACAATACACACAATTTACACCTCTACTAGAGCTCACTCACTTAAGTGCATTACGAAGAGATGGGTCTTCAGTCTGCGCTTGAAGACCGCGAGAGACTCCGCTGTTCTGACGCCCAGTGGGAGTTCATTCCACCATCTGGGAGCCAGAACAGAGAAGAGTCTGGATGCTTCCTCAGGGATGGTGGTTCGAGACGAGCTGTACTTGGAGCGCGAAGGGCTCGAGGTACAGCTCGACTCTTCACCATTGCCATAAGGTAGGGAGGCGCTGGTCCAGTCTTGGCTTTGTAGGCCAGCATCAGAGTTTTAAATCTGATGCGAGCAACAACAGGAAGCCAATGAAGGGAGCGCAGCAGTGGAGTGACGTGGGTGAACTTTGGAAGGTTGAAGATGAGACGGGCTGCAGCGTTCTGGACAAGCTGCAAGGGCCTGATGGCCCGCAGAGGAAGAACAGCCAGAAGCGAGTTGCAGTAGTCTAGCCTGGAGATAACCAGAGACTGGACCAGCAGCTGGGTGGCCTCCTGAGAGAGGAAGGATCGAATTCTCCGGATGTTGTAGAGGAGGAATCTGCATGACCGAGTCAGGTTCGCTATATGAGCTGAGAACGATAACTGGCCATCCAGAATCACTCCAAGACTTCTACATGACACATGAAATATATACAACTGGCTGTCAAACAAACACTAGTGTCCAATATCTCATTTACAGACTTCAGGGGTTACATAGCTTATATAATATATACCTCATACTGATCTCTCCACCTTACAGTTTTAAACTTTCTGATTGTATCCTAATCCTTATATTGGAGGATCTGACCCCTTGCTCATCCCTGGGTTCCTTTGGTCAGTATGGAATTGTGTACACATGGCTGAATCCCAAATGGGACTCGTATTAGACTGTTGTTTTCAGGAGCCACTAGATGGTGCACTATGTAGGGTGCAGGGAGTCGTTTGAGATTGAGCCAGTGTTTCAGGAATCAGACTTGTTATGGAGGGGGATCAGTCTTCGAAGAACTTCCAAGTAGGCATTTCCAGTTTTCCTAGTAGTAATATTGTTTGTCTGACTTTTCAGCATTTATAAATGTGATGGCACATCAAACGTCTCTCATTAGCTTCCTTTCACCACATACATGTTATTATCAATCAATCAATCAGTGTTTATTTGCATAGCGCTTTTTACAACCAACGCTGTCTCAAAGCAGCTTCACAGAAACAGCTTCACAGTTTGTTATAAAGGAAAAGAAAAACATGGAGTCAGGGGCGGAACACAACCTCCCCAGGTCCAACCCAGATGAAGTATTGTGACACACGTGTAGATGATGATTCTCACTTCAGGAGTCTAACCATGATATATCAGCCAACCATTGTATCGCTCAGGCCCTAGTTCCCACAGTCCTGCTCATATTAGTCTTGTATCCCCAGCACCAAACCAAATGACCATAGTTTGGTCACCAAGGTGTCAAGGCTTAATGACCGCATTCGGGATTTACGGAAAGCTACTGAAATGTATGGCCTCCTAATTACTGAGGGCAGATGTTTAAGCCACACCCACTGCTAACAACTGCTAACAGGGGTACACAATCAGGCACACAGCCATTCAGTGGGTTACCCTGAAGAGCTCTGTGACTCTATCAGTTTTTTATTTCCGTGGCCTTCTAGAACAGATTTCCCCAAACACAGTGGCTTTCTCATTCTTTCCATCTGTATCCCGGTGCCAGGCTCTGTGTGGGTGGATTCTGTAAGTCCACTTGGTTCATTTCTTTATTGTATGTTGCATAATGCCATAACAGCCCTGTTATTTGAAGAACAGCCCATAAACCTCATACATGATCTGCAGCTACATGAAAGTCATGGATACTGATGAAAAACACTGGAGGAAACAGAGGCAACAGAAAAGGAATAACTCAGAACGACTGCACTGCTAATCCGAAGTCTTGGACGATGTAAAATCAGAGTGAAGGAACACTAATATTAATTTTGTGTTGATGGAGATCTCTGTATAACCCCCGTTGTGATCACTAATACAGAACAGGGAAATAAAGAGTGAGATGTTTAGAAATCAGAAGTTGGATATCATGAGTAAAAGTTGGAGCTGCTCAAAGACGCCATCAGATGGCAGCTGGAGAGTTTGTGGGCTATAAGAACGGTGGTGTTCCAGAAGCAGTGGTGTTCTGTAGGCAGAGGCAGGACGAGATGATCTCGACATTGAGAAGGAGATTGGGGAAGATGCGCCTCCCCTCGTCATCCAGGAGAAACCCATGATAAGCGTTCCTGTGTAGGCCCTGTGGTGGGGATGTGATCAGCCACCTAGTACTTGTCCTCTCCATACGGTGGGGTCATATCCACATATGCCACTCCTGTGTGTGTCTACAGCCAAGTGAACGTTCTTTCAAACGTTCACACCAGCAGGCGATAGAGCGACAAGTGACCAGTCATTTACTATGGGAGCAGGTGGCCCCAAAATCCCCTCAATCCTCAGAACCTACTGATTTAACTGTGTAGCCTTAAACAGGCCAAAACCAGCGCAACATGTCCAGGGTAATAAAAAAACCCAAAAGAAGATCCTGGCGTGCGAGGTAATTATGGAATCCTTCAGTCAGAGTAAGTAGTGTACTATTAGACCCCTGCTGGCTGCTTCTGGAACATCACCATTCCTAGAGCCCACAAACTCTCCAGCTGCCCTCTAGTGGCATCTTCAAGCAGCTCTAACCCTTAGGAGCTTACACAGACACTAGTGTGTACACAGCACATCCTAATGATGTTTATTCCATCGCTTTGGTTCTTATTTACTTGTTACTACATGCACAAACCAAAACTGCACTGCTCCCCAAGCCGAGAACTGTCTGTAGCGATTCACTCTGTAGGAAGTTGGCGTCCTTTGCGCACTATGTGTCTCCCATTGCTTTTCATGGAGTTGTGGGTCTTATTCTCCCAACAGTGTACAATGATGAGTGTGAGTACCAGCACTGCTGTCAGGTTCCTCCTCGTGTTGCATGCTAGTACCAGCTTCCACCAAAGAGGTCTCAAAATCCTCAAAACTGATTTAATGGTGTAGATTTTTTTTAAAGCACCAAAAGGTGCACATTCTCAGCTTAATCCAAAAAAAAAAAAAAAAACAACAACAACTAAGAAACACATACAGCCTTGTTGTGAAACACTCTGCTGCTACCTTCTCAATTTCCTTGCTGCTCTTTCTCTCTATATTTTTTATATATTTTTATATATTTATGTATATTGTATTTATATAAGTACTGCTGCTTGGGTGTAACTGGGTCCTTGAGTACTACAGTTTCGTTCCACCCCATGTACCACATGTGATGCATGACCATAAAGTCTCCTTGAATCCTTGAATCATTTTGGGATCTCTGGGAGAGACACAGTGCCAGATTCTATAAGCCTCCTGCTGGCAGCTTCTGGAACACCACCGTTCTTATAGACCACAAACTCTCCAGCTGCCCTCTAGTGGCGTCTTTGAGCAGCTCCAACTTTTATTCATGATGTCCAACTTCTGATTTCTAAACATGTCACTCTTTATTTCCCTGTTCTGTATTAGTGATCACAACGGGGGTTACACAGAGATCTCCATCAACACAAAATAATATTAGTGTTCCTTCACTCTGACTTTACATCGTCCAAGACTTCGGATTAGCAGTGCAGTCGTTCTGAGTTATTCCTTTTCTGTTACCTCTGTTTCCTCCAGGTTTATGGGCTGTTCTTCAAATAACAGGGCTGTTATGGCATTATGCAACATACAATAAAGAAACGAACTAAGTGGACTTACAGAATCCACCCAAACAGAGCCTGGCACCAGGATACAGATGGAAAGAATGAGAAAGCCACTGTGTTTGGGGAAATCTGTTCTAGAAGGCCACGGAAATAAAAATCTGATAGAGCCACAGAGCTCTTCAGGGTAACCCACTGAATGGCTGTGTGCCTGATTGTGTACCCCTGTTAGCAGTTGTTAGCAGTGGGTGTGGCTTAAACATCTGCCCTCAGTAATTAGGAGGCCATACATTTCAGTAGCTTTCCGTAAATCCCGAATGCGGTCATTAAGCCTTGACACCTTGGTGACCAAACTATGGTCGTTTGGTTTGGTGCTGAGGATACAAGACTAATATCAGCAGGACTGTGGGAACTAGGGCCTGAGCGATACAATGGTTGGCTGATATATCATGGTTAGACTCCTGAAGTGAGAATCATCATCTACACGTGTGTCACAATACTTCATCTGGGTTGGACCTGGGGAGGTTGTGTTCCGCCCCTGACTCCATGTTTTTCTTTTCCTTTATAACAAACTGTGAAGCTGTTTCTGTGAAGCTGCTTTGAGACAGCGTTGGTTGTAAAAAGCGCTATGCAAATAAACACTGATTGATTGATTGATAATAACATGTATGTGGTGAAAGAAAGCTAATAAGAGACGTCTGATGTGCCATCACATTTATAAATGCTGAAAAGTCAGACAAACAATATTACTACTAGGAAAACTGGAAATGCCTACTTGGAAGTTCTTCGAAGACTGATCCCCCTCCATAACAAGTCTGATTCCTGATCAGAAACACTGGCTCAATCTCAAATGACTCCCTGCACCTTACATAGTGCGCCATCTAGTGGCTCCTGAAAACAACAGTCTAATATGAGTCCCATTTGGGATTCAGCCATGTGTACACAATTCCATACTAACCAAAGGAACCCAGGGATGAGCAAGGGGTCAGATCCTCCAATATGAGGGTTAGGGCAGAGAGATCAGTATAAGCTATATATTATATAAGCTCCCCTGAAGTCTGTAAATGACAATGTGAGATATTGGATACTAGTTTCTAGACAGCCAGTTGTATATATTTCATGTTTTTTATTTTCCTCCTTCCCTTTCTTCCATCTCTCTTTGCCCCTTATCTTATTCCCCCTTCCTTTCTTTATGCCCATAGTTGTTTATACTCCCTGCACTTTGTTGTGTTTGGAAATTTGTAAAATGACAAAAATAAAGTTAGAAAAAAAAGAAAAGAAAGAAGGTTTACTCCACACTCATCCTTAAAAAGATGAAAGGATGTTTTGTGGATCATGTGACTAAATTAAACTCTTCTCACAGATTCCCACTACAGGATGATAACAGGGATAATCAGCCCAGGTGGTTACATTTTTGGATGGAGCAAATTTGGAGCCAGTTACAGCACAGTCCTCACTTCCATTCCAGTCATTGGGTTCCCCCGTCCACCAGAACCTGAAACACAGAATCAGAGTGTCTTCACTAGTACACCTCTAGGCTCTCTTACGGAGTGTATATCTGGATTATGAGTAGAGTTTAGTTTAGCGGACTCTTACTCAGTGGTCAGTGTTGAGCCGTCCATCCATTTCCAGACATTCTCCGAGTCAGTGTCCGTCAGACCAATCCAAGCTTCAGTGGCACCAAATACGTTATTGATGAACTCCTGACATGGTGCAGTACGGAGCAATGTGAACAGATCCAGATGAGGAAGAGTCAGTCTGACTTCACACACACACATATATCTATGCAGGGTAAAGTGGTGAGCTCAGAATTCAAGCCACAGCTCCCCAGCAAAAGAACCCTCACCTGTTCTTCCCTGCTGTTGATGATCACCAGGTCCGCTCCTTTATCTGTGCAGTACTGTCTGCTCTCACTCCAGCTCTTCTTCTCAGTAGAGATGTAGTAGAAGCTGTTGCTGAAACACCTCTGTCCTTGCTCTTTCATAGAGAACGTCATGCATTAGTAGGAGAGTTCAGTTAAAGGGAGTTCCACAGATGCTCCTGATTGTCTACGTAAGTCGGTCATTAATTCTCTATTCCTATAAAACTTCCTGAGCCAGAACTGGCCACAGTGGTGGCGATAGAAACCAAGACATTCGAGATGCTGACTGCCTCTACAAGGTATATTACCGAAAGCCTGTAACACTGTTATGATAAATTAAAGCAGAGTTTAATGTATTACTGGTAGATTTTGAGCATTTAGTCAAATTCCTCTCCTCACCAGCCACCGACCGACAAAGGTGAGACCACTGTGTTGGGAAAGGTAAGACCACTGTGTTGGGAAAGGTAAGACCACTGTGTTGGGAAATAATAAATGAGCTAATAAAAGCCTGAGTTAATTTGAAACTTCATTTGTTTAAATATGTAAAGTACATGCATGTGGCTTTGACACTTGGTCATGTACAGCACATTAAGCAGGCTACAGTTTCTCCAGCAGGGGGTGCTGTTAGCACACCAGTCTCTTTTTTGTGTGGCATTCAAAAGAGAAAAAGCTGTCACAAATAAAGATGTCTGCAGATTTTTAAAATGAGAGGTGATTTTTTTTTTTTTTTTATCTCAGATAAGATGATATATGGTATTGTATTACTAGGACTTCGGGTGATTTTGGAGGATGGCATGACGGCATGTCAGATTACACTGTACAGTATGAATATAAACTAGACTCTCGGTTCATAACGGAGCAGTTACAGAGTAGCTTCCTGTAGCCAGTGACCTGAGCTTCATTACTCACCTAACTCCTCATACTTCTTCTGAAGAGTGTCCTTCTCCTTCTGTAACTGGACCATCTCATCTTTCATCTTGTCTCTCTCTGTAGTCATGTTGTTGTACTGGACCCACAGCACCAGGTTGGCAACCAGCAGGAGAACACACAGCAGCCCCAGACCCACTGCAGCCAGTCTGTAGCGTCTGCTTCCTGCAGTGTTGGCAAAATTAGTGAGACAGCTAGACCATTTAACGGAACGGTTAAGCCCACTGTATGATAGAAATACAATAGTTTTGAGTGATTTGTGTATGGAATATGAGGTCGGAATCAAAGACAGAGATTTCGCGACAGACCAGACGAAAGATTTCTAGCTAAAAACTCAAAAACAGGATAAAAAATTACCAGGGTTTTTAAAGACACTTAACGAGAGCACCAAAAATAACGATGTTCAGGACAGACAGTAGGTTTGATGTTGTGGGAGACGCTAAAGATTCAAGTTTCATGTTCAGCCGTGCATGTGACGTGAGCAAGGATGGGCCTTATTGCTGTACCAGCAAGATCATCCAGTTGCACAAGCTTTTCATCCTGACTTGTGCTGCTGTGTTTTTAGCATCCTTTGCAAGCAAAGCACGCCTTAAAGAGTCCGCAAGCAATACAAACAGTAGGAAGAGATCAAGGGTAGGCGCATCGTAGGGCTCTGGAAAGCAGGATGTTAGTGCCAGCACCATTGGCAGACGACTGCACGATGCAGGACTACATGCATGCGCCGCAGTCGTTACAACAACTGACCTCTACACCATGTCAGTGTCACCAAAGACTGCAATGGTGTCGTGCTAGACTGTCATGGAGTGACTTGGAAAGGCAGCGGCAGTTCAGTGACGAGTCTTGCTTTCGTCTTGGTGGAGACAACCAAAAAAATCTGTGTGTAAAGGTCACCATGGTCACACCAAGATGAAGCGTTGATTGGCATGTGTCACACGTTTAGAAGATCTGGTTTCATGGTGCGGGGAGCAATTTCATAAAATGCCAGATTACCATTGGTTTTCAATTCAGGCACTTTGACAGTCCAGTTTTATGTCAATGAGGTCCTGCAGCCAGTGGCCCTAGATTTTCCAAATGCACACTCTGGTGCGCTTTTCCAAGGCCTCAATTCCCGTTGGAAAATGTGGAGGATGCTGTACACACACACACACACACACACACACACACACACACACACACACACAATCTGCACAATCTGCAGGAACTGCTTGATATTAATCAAGTTGCATGGGGTGGATTATCACAGGACGCCATTTGGAACCTCTACAACTCCATGTGTTGTGTTAGCATGACGGCCTGATGCCAACCTCAGAGACACTACTACTGTATGTGTAGCTGAATACATATTGATCATATCAGTCTAAATGTATCATCATTTAATGATCCTGGTGACCTTTATCTTCCTTCCCAACAGCCCTGCACTCCCAAAGTAGTGATGATGACTGATATTAAAATCAGCCATAAGTAAAACATTTCCGTTAAAACAGCAGGTCCAGACCGTGAGAGGTGGAGAAGTCATTTCAGGTGAACGTGTTTTTGTGGACAGGACTAGTGCTATATGAACTGAGCCTCTGTCGTCACGAAGATTAACTTCTCTATTTCTGGCTTGAACTGTCAGCCGAGGCTGTAGCGGGTTGGTACAGAAGCACAAGTACCATCCAGATGTAACAACTTCGAGGGTACGAAGAGATACTGCTCAGGAATTATGGACACAGAAGAAACGTTACTTCACTAGCATGACCCGTACGGTGTGACGCTGTACAAGTCCATCTCCAGTGTAGGCTTTAAACCTCCAATAGGCCCCATAGGTCTGTATGTTATCAGCTAATTCCTGACCTGGAGGAGGATCACAGAGTGCCATGTAGGATATGCCTGTGTGTGTGTGTGTGTGTGTGTGTACCTGAGGTGGTAGGTCCTTTAAGGCTTCTGGTCACACTCGTCTCTGGAACATCTTCATTGGCATAGAGGTCCTCATAATCGTGGCTGTCATTTGTCATAATCCCTGTATTTGTATATGAATCCTCATCCACCATCAGTTCCTTCATCCTCTGTAAACGTGTAGACGCCATCGAGTAGAATAAAAGAGATCCTGCTTCAAGTGTAGATGTAGCGCTAATGCTAGAGTTCCTTAAAGAGGCAGGAAAGATACATTTATATATATATATGTATGCTCGCTCTCAAGAAAGGAAGTTGTGACATTTTAAAGCCCATCTACGTCATATCACTGCTCTCTGGGTTTTGCTCTGTGTGCAGACCACCAGTCCTGATATTAATAACAGATAGAACTGTATATGGGGGATGGGAGATTCCAGGGCCCTGAAAGAGACAAAAGGACTGTATTTATTTTGCTCAGTGAAAGATTCTTTATGGAAACACGTCCTCCATTAGATATAATTAAAGACTAGTTTTAGAAACAGTGCCTCCAATTGCAATCTGTAATCCATCCAGCAGAGTTTAGCTTTGACAGATGCCTTTAAGAAGCATTTCAAAAAAGAATTTTGATATGAAGCTGTGCTGCTTATATTTTCCAGCATCTTGCAGAAACCAGGCATGTTTGTGCTGTTCTGAAGGTCAAAGGTGACTCAACACTAGTGTGATAGTTTGGGCTCCACTGAATTCACACCTCAACCACATGATGTTCATCTGCACAGCCAACAACCATGTGATTTGTAGACACATGGGTGTAGTCCTCTGTATCTGACACGATCTCTCGTCTTTAGCGAGCTCCATATTTAATTTCTAATGCTGTATCTTTAATATCGATGGCCAGGCACACACAGTAAACACGCTGTAAACAGAAGCAGCACAACTTCATATCAATATCCATTTTTCAACTGGCTGAAATGCTTCTTAAAAGCATCTGTCAAAGCTATATTTAATTATATATAATGGAGGACGTGTTTCCTTAAAGAATCTTTCACTGAGCAAAATATGCACAGTCGTTTTGTCTCTTTGGGGGCCTCGGAATCTCCCAACCCCCTTATACGGTTCTGTCTGTTATTAACATCAGGACTGGAGGTGACTGTATCTTATTCTCAGGATTATAGTGTGTGGCAAACAAAGAGTTACAGGACAGCCAGGACGACTATTTAAACCACAACTTCCTTTCTTGAGAGCGAGCATACATGTATATCAATATATCTGCACTGCCACTTTAAGGAACTCTAGCATTAGCGCTACATCTACACTTGAAGCAGAAGCTATTTTATTCTACGCGATGGCGTCAACACATTTTCAGAGGATGAAGGAACTGATGGTGGATGAGGATTTATATGCAAATACAGGGATTATGACAGACGACAGATCAGGTCATTCAAATGACCTCATCCATTATAAGGACGTCTACAACAATGAAGGTGTTCCAAAGACGAGGGTGACCAGAAGCTTTAAAGGACCATCCATCTCAGGTAATCACCCCCCCACACACAGAGGCATGTCCCACACGGCACCATATGGGGCCTATTGGAGGTTTAAAGCCTACACTGGAGACGGACTTGTACAGTGTCACACCGTGCGGGTCATGCTAGTGTAGTAACTGGGAGCTAATGTTTTAAGCTAATCTGTTTATCTACAGTAGCTCACTGTCACTTACAGCCAAACAGTCCGAGTTTAAACTTGGTTATGATCATCAAATGTTGCTCAACATTCATTCCTCTAAAGGGGATTTCTGGAAGTGGGATCCCGAAACAGTAGCTTTCACTTCCGGTTTCTCCCTCTCTGGCCTAAGGAGGTCTGTTGCTGTCCTGTGGTTTACCCACAGATGGAGCTGTCAGAAGAACCGGGGAGGTGGTGGGATTAAGGAGCTGCTTGGGGGGCTAACTGGGTTTCCCAGCACGCTTCTTCTGTGTCCAGTGGTCATAATTACTGAGAGGTATCTCTTTGTACCCTCAAACTGGTTTACAACTGGCTGGTACCAACCCACTACAGCCCCGGTTGGCTGTCCATGCCAGTAATAGAGAAGTTAACCCTCGTGACCACAGAGCACTGGAACACACACCCTTACTGCAGACTCGGTCTGTGTCTAACCAAATAGCACCAGTTAATGTTCACTCTGTCCACAATAAGACGCTCATCTGAAATGACTTCTCATGGTCTGGACCTGCTGTTTTTAACTGAAACGTTTCGTAGGAGTGCAGGGCTGCTGGGAAGGAAGATAAAGGTCACCAGGAACAATACATGTTGATACATTAGACTGATATGATCAATATTTATAGAGCTTTATAGAGCAACACATACATATACATGCCACAAGCAGCAGCATGTGAACAAGCATTGACCCATTGGAATAGCACCGGACACTGGAGTGTGTGTTCCAAAAAAGGTAGAGCCACTGGTTGCAGGACCTCATTAACGTTAAGGTGGTCAGCCAAAGACCCTGTAATGAAGGCCAAAGGAATTCTGGCATTGTATGAAATGAAACCACCTTCTCTGGATGTGTAACAAACAGACCATGGCCGCACCATGGTGCCTTCACACACGGATTCGTTGGTCGTCTCCACCAAAGACAGTTGTAGCTGTTGGGTCCCTCTATATACAATATGTTGGACAATCCATTGGCTCTCTCTCTCTGCCAGATTCTTCTATCCACTGCTGCCAACAGCGTGCTATGCTAATATCCACACAAATGGTCTGGTGCTCAAGACGCCAATAAATCCATCCCACTTCCCAGAGCCCTATGATGCGACTACCCTTGAACTTTTCCTATGACTTGTTTTGCTTTCGAGGTCTTTAAGACATACTGTGCTCGCTATCAACCGCAACAGCCCAGGTCAGAATGGAAAGCATGTGACACAGGGGAACCTTATATAGACAGTCAGGTACAGCGACAAGCCCCGTCCTTGCTTACATCACATGCACGGCTGGGCATAAACCTGAATCATTCACAATCATCTCACAACATTAAACCTTCCCTCTGTCCTGAACATCATAAATACCTCCCTAGCTTCCGCAACGCAATCCTGCCAACTTTTTCAGTAAACACTGATTGATTTTTCTCCATGTCTGCCAAAGCTATACGATGGGCCATGCACTCTATTTTTTATTATACATGCTACAGTCAGGCCAAATTATTAGGAAGCAGCATGTCAGCTTTCATGGCTATGCTGATGATGCAATCTCTTATGTTCCCAATTTTGCCAACACTGCAGGAAGCAGATGCTACAGACTGGCTGCAGTGTGTCTGGGGCTGCTGTGTGTCCTCCTGCTATTTGCCATCACAGTGCTGTGGGTCCAGTTCAACAACATGACTACAGAGAGAGACCAGTTACATACCAGTTACGCCAACCTGACTACAGAGAGAGACCAGTTACAGACCAGTTACGCCAACCTGACTACAGAGAGAGACCAGTTACAGAAGGAGAAGGAAGCTCTTCAGAAGAAGTATGAGGAATTAGGTGAGTAATGAAGCTCAGGTAACTGGCTACAGGAAACTACTCCTCTCTGAGTCTCCTCCCTGACTCTGAGGCAGTCAAACAAATCCAAAGAGGTAAGACAAGAGCATGAACCAATAAACAAACAGAGTCAACAACCAGAAGGGCAAAACAAACCAGCAGAGAGACCAGAGAGGAGAACCGAAAGAGAGAGTCGAAAACCAAAGGAAAGTCAAATACAAATAGAGAAGACAGGCGAGACCGCTCAGTAAGCCGACTAGGTTTGGCAATACTCCGCAGTGTGTGTGTGTGGCTAATGGTAAAATGAGGAGCAGGTGTGGAATCGGTACTGGTGTGAGTGGAGAGTAAGGGACATGTGGCAGCGATGTCATTGGGTAGTGAATTCTGGGAAATGGAGTTCGGGAGTTTAGAGGTGTCAGGGAAACCTAGAGGCATAACAATTTGTACATAAGTACTTACACCATAATGCCAAAAGTATTCACTCACCCATCCAAATAACTGAATTCAGGTGTTCCAGTCACTTCCATTATCCACCTGACAATCCGGTGGTTGAGTCTGGGTTTGGCGGTTGCCAGGAGAACGGTACTTGTCTGACTGCATTGTGCCCAGTGTAAAGTTTGATGGTGGGGGATTATGGTGTGGGGTTGTTTTTCAGGCGGTGGGCTCGGCCCTTCCAGTGATAGGAACTCTTAATGCTTCGGCAGACCAGGAGACTCTGGACCAGTTCATGCTCCCAACTTTGTGGGAACATTTTGGAATGGCCCCTTCCAGTTCCAACATGACTGTGCACCAGTGCATAAAGCAAGCTCCATAAAGACATGGATGAGGGAGTTTGGTCTGGAAGAACCCGGTAGAACACGTTCTGGTTTAATATCAGTGCCTGACCTCACAAAGGCTCTTCTGGAAAAATGGTTGAACATTTCCATAAACACATTCCTGAACCATGTGGAAAGCCTTCCCAGAGCAGCTGAAGGTGTTATAGCTGCAAAGGGTGGGCCGACATCATATTAAACCCTATGGATTAAGAACGGGATGTCAGTTAAGGTCATATGCGTGTGAAGTCAGACGAAGGAATACTTCTGGCAATAATGTGTTAAAATAATAATAACGTTTTAAACTGCTTTTAAAAATAATTACTTTAAGTTATTACAGTCATTATGTAATTAACTATATTAACATTATCTAACAGTTAACTAATGTCTGCAGACATGCAGTCCTCTTTAACACAAACGTACTGCATTTTACTACATACATATTAAATCACTGTGAAATGAAACACCTGCTCTGCTTAGTTCCTATCATGTCATCTCGTCAGTGTCCATGTTCATATTACACAATAGTAAAATCTCATTTTACCATATTATTCCATAAAGGTACACTGAATGTTTACAGTAATTATGAAATCACTGATAATAACATTTTTAATTCATTAAAAGGCTTTAAAAGCAGCTTTAACTCAGAACTCAACTTTTACTCACATTCAGAAGGTGGGTACTTTGTTCACTCCTGGTGAGAAGCTGTCACATCCTGCCCTGTCCTGCTCATGTTTGTCTTCTCTGGCTTTCTGTTTCAGTCCGGTCATGTCCATGTGCTTCTGTTTGTTTTGGTTTTTGGCTCCTCCTTCTCCGTTCCCTTGTCAATCCCCCCTACCTGTTCTTGGTTTGTAGCTCCGCCCCTTACCAGGTGTTCCTTGTTAGTCTTTGTTCCCTTATACTCCCTGTAGTCCCCTGTCTCCCTGCTGGTGGTTTGTCTCCCTGCTGGTTGTTTTGTCTCCCTGCTGGTTGTTTGTCTCCCTGCTGGTTGTTTGTCTTGCTGCTGGTTGTTTGTCTCCTTGTCGGTCTGTTTTTGTATCCTGGTTCAGTGTTTCTGGTTTCGTTGGTTTTGTTTTGTCAGAGTTCTTCAGTTTATTAACTTCTTGCACTTGTATCCTGCCTCCCTGTCCTGTCTCTGCGTAACAGAAGCTTGTGTAGCTGTAGTTTTGGTGGGAGGATATGGACACTAGAAGTAGAGGAGAAAAAATGATTTCAATAAAGTATTTTTTTTTAAATCTGGGATTCACCATGTACGCAGATGCATGCAAGTACGTCTGTAAGGGTCCGGGCTGTACCGCCGGCAGCCAGCAGAGGGCGGCCGCGGCGGCGCTGTTCTGGGGGAACTACAGCCCGGAACTCCAAACCCCAGAATGCCCCGGGCTGATCAAGCCAACGAGCGGCACCTGGGGTGGCAGCCATATAAGCCCCTACCACACAAACACCTCCGCTGCACCTTTGTAGAGGGGTAGCCAGCACGGTACACCAGAAAGCAAAAGCTGTTTAAAATACTTAACTACAAAGAGTAGAGAGCATGGGTCACTCTCCACGGAAAGATCCACAAGTCCCCTTTCTGTTAAACCCTCTTCTGTTTATTTCTGATATTTATTTTCTGTTTATTGAGACCGCAATCGTGGCGTCTCCTTTGTTTGTTTTTCCCGCCATTTCTCCCTCTCCCTCACAAAACCCTTCCTGACTGACCTCACGTGTACTACCGCATAGCGCAGTGGTAGCACGTGGGGTTCTCACTACAAAGGTCGGGGATCCCCGCCTAAACCAGAATTACAAAACACGTTCCTTAATACACTTTACACGTAGTTTCACTGCATCCAGGAAGTCCGTTTGCTTGCAATTTAACATTTACATCGCCGCAAATGGATTCCTGCCCTGTGCTTGAGTCCACACCCCCAGCCGCGCCGTGACAACGTCCTAGGAATGAAACATCTGAAAACATTACAAGGCTTTTGTTTTCCAGAACTCACCACTGTGTGTTCCAGTCAGTCAGTGGGAAATCAGGAGAGAGATAAAGACGTACTTGTGCCGACTTTTTCTTAAAGTAAATTATGGGCGATTAAAATTGGCTGAAACCAGCAATCCAGCTGAAAAGGAAAGGTAAATAAACATTGTTTCCATACCTGAGAGATAAGCTGATGGAGTAGGAAAGGTGTAGATGAGTGGAAGCAGGAAGGAAAGATGTTCGGTTAGCTTTTTGAAGTAGTGAAAATCAGGAGAGAAAGTGAAAGAACTGGTTTCAGTCTGACTGAACTCTAGCTCTAGTGTGAAGACCAGATTTCTGGGGCTACAATTAATATCCCCGTAAAGTGGAGGCTGAAATTCCAGTGTGCAATATTCCACCTCAAAATCAGCCGGAGAGACCCTGTCTATCATAATCCATCACGACTTCAAAAGTCATGTAGTGTTTTCCAGGCTTAAACTTCCTACACCTTTTCTACACTAACATCATAGCATACTAGGTTGAGAGGGTCGTGTAGGAATGCATTTTAAATTTTATATTAGAACGTCATTTCAATAACACCTCCCTCACCTCAAACCAGGCGGAAGAGTAGAACCTCAGTGTCCTACATATGACGTAGTCGGTGTCATTGCAGATTGAGACTACTGAGACGAGGTGATGGTAATGTAGGTATTCAAAACACACTTTAACTGAGTTTTTAAAGTGTCTGTATAATTCAGCCACTGAGATGATATAACAAAGCCATTCAGAGTGGTTCCATGTGAAGCAGTTGGATTATAGAGAGACCTAGTGACTTGGATTTCCACACAGTGGTGGTAATAGGTGCACACTGGAACAGTATACAGTGCTCTATTGTGCTCTATTGGAGTCTGTGCCAGTGAAATGTTGAGGTAGTGTTTAGTTCACTTCTACTGAGCACAGTGTTCTATAAGAGTCCTTGTCAGTGTGTGAGTGTTTGGAAGTGTTCAGCTCCCGTACGGCTCTGGGGTTAAAACTGTTTTTGAGCCTGTTTGTCTGGGACGTGATGGACCTAAACCATTTACCAAAGGGCAGCAGGTCAAACAGATGATGTCCTGGGTGAAATGGGTCTATCAGGTTGGTGGCTGCCCTACTGAGGCAACGGGAGCTGAACAGGTCCTCCAGGCAGGGCAGTGGGCAGCCGATGATCTTCTGGGCTGTGTTTATGACTCTCTGCAGTGCTCTCCTTTCTGCCACCGAGCAGCTGCTGTACCACGTTGAGATACAGTATGTCAGCACACTCTCGATGCCGGAGCGGTAGTAGGACACCAACAGCTTCTCCTGAAGGTTGTTTTTCCTAAGAACCCTCAGGAAGTAGAGCCTTCTTGACCACTGCCATGGTGTTGGTGGTATATCCCTCTCCACTATGAACACCACTACAAATATGTCATAGACGAAAACCTAAATGAGTCTTTGCATGTCTGGTTCCTACCATCACTACTGTGACCAGCTCTGACTTCTGAAGAATAAACTGAAGATCTATTAAACAGAACTGACTTATTAATGTTTGACCTTCTCTTTGAAAGAGCAAAGGAGGAGTTTCTACTACCTCTCTACTGAGAAGAAGAGCTGGAGTGAGAGCAGACAGTACTGCACAGATAAAGGAGCGGACCTGGTGATCATCAACAGCAGAGAAGAACAGGTGAGGGTTCTTCTGCTGAGGAGCTGTGTCTTGAATTCTGAGCTTCTCACTTTCCCCTGCATATATATGTGTGTGTGTGTGTGAGGTCAGACTGACTTGGTGAGTGAGTGAGTGTGGGAATGCACTTCTTCACCTGGATCTTATCACATTGTTCCATGCTGTACCATGTCAGGAGTTCATCAGTAAAACGTTTGGTGACACTGAAGCTTGGATTGGCCTGAGAGACGCTGACACAGAAGGGGATTGGAAATGGGTGGACGGCTCAGCACTGACCACTGAGTAAGAATTGGACTCTGCTCGTGATGCAGTTATGCACTCTCTCTAAGAAGCTCTAGAGATGTACTAGTGAAGACACTTGGATTCTCTGTGTTTCAGGTTCTGGTGGATGGGGGAACCCAATAATTATGGAGGAGAGGAGGACTGTGGTATAACTGGCTTGAGATTCGCTCCATCTAAAATTATACCCAGCTGGGCTGATTTTCTATGTCATATCTCTTTAGTTGGAATCTGTGAGAAAAGTTTACCCTAGTTTCTGAGGCTGAGCCGCAACACCTGCCTATATGTTTGGTAAACCTTTACAGCATTTTGCTTCTCAGTAACTTAGAAAGGAAATTAATCGTCTGGATTGTATCTAGATCCCTGTACTCAAATAACCGATGCTCTGCCTAGTCCTGATCTCCCAGTAACTGTCTAACAAACTTTTGATCCCGTCATGTTAAATACCAACCTCCAGACAAGCACAAGCCTCGATTGGGATCATGTTGGGCGAATGTACAGCCCAAACCATTCCTTGCAATTGCTAAGTGGTTGCTATAGAATCCCAGGTAGTTGCTAGGGTCCCAGATAGCAAGATGACCACTGTTGGCCCACATTGGTGGCAGTCCACTGGTGTTTGGCTCAGCGAATTCTGGGCTGGTGGTTGAGCTGCATTTTCGTTATTCTGTAATTGAGTTAAATCAGTTGTTTAGTGTCTGCAACAATAGTTTCAACTAAATCATTTCATATCAAGCCTGGTTCCTTTTTTCCTTTCAGTTATTTGTAATATTCGTCTATAGTCTGTTTTTCTAAAAGTAAGCTGAACACATTTAAAGGAGAGTAAACACTAGTTCGATTTTGTACCCAGTGCAGTACTCTGGTGGGTCCGAGGGTGGACTGGCAGTGGCAAACAGTCAGTGGGGTGGCAACCTGATCAAGCCAGTGGACTAATATTGGCTGGCTATCTGGGGTGATGTTAGGTACTTGCTAAAGTGTCTCAGGTGGTTGCTAAGATGTTGCTATGCCCCCATAAATCAAGCAGTATTCGATGGGCACAACCTGACCCAACCCAAGCATAGTGAACGGACTTCTCTGTTACAGATTACTGATTACCTGATGAACAACATAGCTGTAGCCTAGTCCAGTGGATTACTATACTAACATAATCGAATTACTTTCCATTACTTTAGGATTTCATGTCCACTCAACTAAATAAAGAAAAAATAAAGTACACAAGTCTTTCATTGAGGAGATTATCATTCTCTCCACATAGTTTTATTATTTGTATTATTTTGCACTCATTATGATTGTACTGATTGTACTTCTATGGAGATATCTGTTCTTCTAGAACTACAGGGAATTTGGGAACATTAGAAGCTAATCACAGCTGTCCGGCCACCAGAAGTTCAGTCTGGTAGATCTTTTTTTCAGACCCTCAAAAGATCAATAACCCATCAATAACTATCACTCTAAAATCTAACTGCTCATCACTGGAGCTCTAATGCCTAAAGACTCCATATGAGCTCATTAAACTTCATATTGGTCTCTAAAGCACTACAGTGTGTCCTTTTTCCATGTGGGCCCGGACCCATGGCGTTTGACTCTATATGTATGCTATATATGAAAATCTGAAACTCAAGCCGTGAGCAAATGCCAATCTCTCAGACCTCATTTCTAGAGATTATTTGTGTAAACTGATGTTTCTATGAGTGATAATTAATTAGGAACATTATTTGCTAACCTTGCTCTGTATCAGCCTGTTTGACATTCCCATATTACTCCTTAAACTATAACTGGAACTGCGATGCAGGCGACAGGGCTTACAGCTCATTATAGGATATAAAGACAAAGTGAAACCACTCATGCTCTGCGCAGATCCTTACTGTACAGCATAGTGCGTAGTCAGTGCCATCGCAGATTAAGACTACAGAGACGAGCTTTAGTACACAGTGTACATGGGCATATTCATAACTCCTCTAGACTCATTTTTCTAAATGTCTGGATAATTCAGCCATTGAGACGTAAACAAAGCCACTCAGATTGGTGTACTGTGTTCACTGTTCCATGTTTGTTTTGGTTTTTGGCTCCTCCTTCTCCGTCCCCTTCATCAGTCCCCTCACCTGTCCTTGGTTTGTAGCTCCACCCCTTCCCAGGTGTTCCTTGTTAGTCCTTGTTCACTTATACTCCCTGCAGTCCCCTGTGTTCTTGCTTGGTGTTTTGTGTCCATGCCGGTCGTTTGTCTCCATGTTGGTCTGGTTTTGTAACCTGGTTCAGTGTTTCTGGTTTCTATGGTTTTGTTTTTGTCTTATTTGTTCTCTTCATTAAATCCTTGCGCTTTCATTCATTAAAATCCTGCCTCCTTGTCTTGAACCCCACGTGACATAGAGAAACATACTAACAGATTTCTCTACATTAGTGGTGATATGGACCAGGGCGAACTGCCTGCAACAGAAACATGGGCTAGGCTGTTATTTTACCCCTTCAAATGAATCATCTGTAGTTTATTCTCAATCACAACAAACTGTGATAGCATCGTGCAACCTGAGGGAGGCACTGAGTAGCGGCATCCTGCTCCAAGTTCTGTCCCAGTCTAGCTATCTGCACACAGACCCTTCTCTCCTATGCCGCTGACCAATCCACTGTGGGGTTTTTTATACAGTGGCATCTTTTTGACATTGTTACGTACTGAACCCCTCCTCTCTGCCTCCAGTAGGTGCTCTGAGTTCTGTGAGGATGTACTATGCCTGCTGGTGGACGGGCAGTAAGGCTGGTGGTACGAGATTGTCATCTTGTAACAAATTATGCAACCCTGGAACTCCAGTGAGGTGGTTCGGCAGCTGAGCAGGGTGGTCTGGGTGGGAGAGAGAGTGTCTTTACAACTTTGCAGGCTGTTTACATGCACAAAAAAGCTCCAGAACAGACTAAAGGAGGGAGAAAACAGAAGAGCAAGAATAACAGGTCCCTTTTAAACATGGCACGGTCACATGATAACACCTTTACCACGAGTCAGTGAAATGTAGCACTGCTAGATCTGCACTGGTCACCTGTGAGTGCCGTCATTGTCAAATGGTGCCCATGGGATGTCCACCAAGCTCATAGAGGTGTAATGATCAGATGTCCCCATACTTTTGTCATATAGCATGTGAGCCACGGAACTGGACACAACGAGTTTAATATTTCTGCCATAATAACATTAACATTTTCTCAGATAAACACCACAAAGACTTGATATTTAATGTTTTACTTTCATACAAGTCAATTTTAATCAACTGATGCATGTAGTACTTTCCAAAAAGTTTGCCACAGTGTCATTGGGACAGACTAGGAGCCCTGGGAAATGTTCATCAGGCTTGGGTATAAAAGGAACATCCAGGTAAGGCCTCGTCCTCTAGTAGCAAGGATGGGTCCAGTAGTAATCCAGTAATCCAGTAGTGTAAAAATCCCATGTCACGCTAAGCAGTGCTTAGAATTCAGGAGGAATCTCTGGAATACTCTGTGCATAAAGGACAAGCCTAAAAAGCATAAATGAATGACCTTGACCTTTGACCCCTCAGACAGCACAGCATTAAACACTGGGATGCCTCTGTGATGCAGATCACCACCAGGGCTCAGGAACACTCTGATGACCCGCTGTCAATAAACACTGTTCAGTGCTCCACCCACAAACACAAGTTAAGACTACAAGATGTACTTTAGAAACCATCTATCAGCGAAATCCAGAACCGCGGCAAGCTTCTCTAATGACCGGTCATGTTCCCTGAGCCATAGAAGAAAAAGACCATCCAGGTTGTTACTAGAGTAGGGTTCAAAAGGTCTGTTATGGTATGTTGGGTATGGGGGTGTTAGTAACCTAGACATCTGTGAAGGCACCATGAACACTGAACACGTTTAGGATCAACATAGGCTGCCATGCTGTTTTCAAAATGATGATGCCAAGGCCTCAAACGATGTCTTCAGTCCCCAAATGACTTAGGAGGAGTTACAGAATAAGTGAGGTTTGGGGAAGGTCCATGCATGGAACTCCTTTTCACAACACACTTTTGCACCAGTTCAGTTTCGTGCTAGTCACCTGCTGTTGCTGTCTCGTCATGGTCGCCTCCAATGATTAAATCTTTTCTGGAAGGCCTAGGTTGGTCAGTGTTCCTCCCCAGCTTCCCTGATGCTCCGGGCCAGTCTTTCAACCCTCAACCCAGAGCCCCAAACTCCGGCAACTCCTATGGCTCCCAAGGATGTGTCGCACTAACATCCATCCTCCTCCAGGTCTAGGCCTCCTTTATTGTCTGACTGACCTGCAGCAAAGCTGCAGAGAGAAAAGTGCATCCCTTTCTCCCATTCGGCCCCTAAAGCTGAGCTTTTCTTCTTCTACGTCCATCTCTTGGGAATAAGCAACGCTTGCCTCCTGCTGCATTGGTGCATGCCATCACCTCCACTGGGTCCACTGCTGGTCACATGGTGCAGTCTATTGGCCCACCTGGTCTTGTACCCGAGCAACACGACTCTTCTGCATGCTTCTGTCTTTTTTCTCCCCTTTTCCTTTCCTTCTCTTCCCCAGCATGCTCTGTCAACATCCCAGCTCCTCACTTCTTCTTTGTGTCCCTTTCCTTTATCCATTCCAGCCACTCTTGCTTCTTCCTTCATGATTGGTTTGTTCATTTACCTTCATTTTTCCACTCACCATATTAATTCAGATTCCATCACCACACATCAGTACTCTAGTAAAAACATCTAGTCCCTGATTGGCCTGCTCCCAGTGGCATCTCTGCACCCTTCATTTACATTTAAGGCATGTAGCAGACGCTCTTATCCAGAACGACTTACAACCGTGCTTAGTGTTCAGTTGGATAATGTTTCCCAGCTAGTTTAAGAAGGTTAGAGTCTAAAACTCGCCATGAGCTCAGACACTGCCCGAACAAGGGCCAGTGCTGATACCTAGAGAGACCGAATACACAGACATATATAAGCATTACCTGGCAACCCAACCCAGTGCTCATACCTACAGAGAAGGAAGGTTATGATGAGTGTAAGTTCACTCACTTAAGTGCATTACGTAGAGATGGATCCTCAGTCTGCGCTTGAGGACCGCAAGAGACTCCGCTGTTTGGACAGCCAGTGAGAGTTCATTCCACCATCTGTGAGCCAGGACAGTGAAGAGTCTGGATGCTTGTCTTCCATTTGCCTTCAGGGATGGCGAAGCTTGAAGCTCGAAGGGCTCGAGGTACAGATCGACTCTTAACCATTGCCATAAGATAGGGAGGCGCTGGTAGCAACAGGAAGCCAGTGAAGAGGAAGGGCAGTGGCATGACATGGTTAAACTTAAGAAGACTGAAGATGTGTCGAGCTGCTGTGTTTGGCATTCCGTTCTCTGATATCCTGAAGTCAAGAGTTTTGTAAGGCCATGTGGTTAGTTTCTTTATTGTTTGTTGCAGACTGTAATGGCTGCCTAACATCAGTACAGCTTTACTCTAATTCATATCAATATTCATATCAGTACTTATTTTGTGTTGATGGAAATCTCTGTGTGACTCCTAATACAAACCTTGTAAGTACCTTTCCATGTTTGGAAAACTGATGCTGTACATTATTAATAAAAGCTGGAGTTGCTCAAAGTCACCACTAGATGGCAGCTGGAGAGTTTGTGTGCTAGAAGAATGGTGATGTTCCAGAAGCTGCCAGCAGGGGGGTTATAGTATCTGGCACTGTGTCTCTCCCAGAGATCCCAACACGATCTTTCACAACAAGGCTGTATGTGTTTCTTAGTTGTTAATCTTTGGATTAAGCTGAGAATGTGGCACTTTAAAGAAATCTACACAATTAAATCAGTTTTGAGGATTTTGAGACCTCTTTGGTGGAAGCTGGTAATAGCATTCAACACAAGGAGGGAGATGACTGCAATGCTGGTATGCCACTTATTACTGTACACTCCTGAGCCAATCGCTACAGACCTCCAAACTTCATGTGGCCTTCGGATTAGCTCTAGAACAGTGTGTGGAGAGTTTCATGGAATGGGTTTCCATGGCCGAGCAGCTGCATCCAAGCCTAACATCACCGAGCGCACTGCAGAGCTAGACTCTAGAGTAGAGTGATGAATCATGCTTCTCCGTTTGGCAATCCGATGGATGAGTCTGGGTTTGGCCGTTGCCAGGAGAATGGTACATGGCTGACTGCATTGTGGCGGGTGTAATGTTTGGTGGAGGGGGAATTATGGTGTGGGGGTGTTGTTCAGGAGGTGGGCTCGGCCCCTTAGTTCCAGTGAAAGGAACTCTTAATGCTTCAGCAGACCAAGAGACTCTGGACCATTTCACGCTCCCAACTTTGTGGGACCAGTTTGGGGATGGCCCCTTCCTGTTCCAACACGACTGCGCACCAGTGCACAAAGCAAGATCCATAAAGACATGGATGATGGAGTTTGGTGTGGAAGAACTTCCCTGGCCTGCAGAGAGTCCTGACCTCCACCCAAAAGAACACCTTTGGGATGAAGTAGAGCGGAGACTGCGAGCCAGGCCTTCTCATCCAACATCAGTGTCTGCCATCAGAAGAATGTCTAAAGACCACAAAGTAAAAATGGGCATCTACAAAAAAAAAAAAAAAAAAGAAAAAAAAAAAAAAAAAAAAAAAAAAAGAAAAAACAAAAAAAAAAAAAAAAAAAAAGGAACAAAAAAAGAATGGTCAGAAATTCCCATAAAAAAAAACAAATTCCTAAAAAAAAAAAAAAAAAAAAAAGCTACACCCTAAAGAAAAAAAAAACACCCTACACCTAAATCCTACACCACTGTGTTCGACGCTTTGCAGTGCGCTTTGTGATGCAAGGTTTGGATGCAGTTGCTCGGCCATGGAAACCCATTCCATAAAGCTCTACACACTGCTCTTGAGCTGATCTAAAGGCCGCATGACGTTTGGAGGTCTGTAGTGATTGACTCTGCACAAAGATGGCGACCTCTGTGCACATGCTCCTCAGCATCCGCTATCATTTTACGTGGCCCACCACTTCATGGCTGAGCTGCTGTCGTTCCTAATGGCCTCCACTGTGTTTTAATCCCACTGGCAGTGGACTGTGGAATATTTAGTAGTGAGGAAATTTCAGGACTGGACTTGTTGCACAGGTGGCATCCTATCACGGTTAACCGTGCTGGAATTCACTGAGCTCCTGAGAGCGACCCATTCTCTCACTAATGTCTGTAGGAGCAGTCTGCATGTCTAGGTGCTTGGTTTTATACACCTGTGGTGAATGGAAGTGATCAAAACACCTGAATTCAATGATTTGGATGGGTGAGTAAATACTTTTGTCAACATAGTGTACCACCTACAGCTGATCATGGAATACCCAGGAGGGAAGACATTTCACAAACTGGCTTGTTGCAGTGGTGGGATCATATTACAGCACCATGCTCATGCTTTGAGCTCTTTAGAGCGACCCATGCTTTACAGTTGTCTAGGGAGGGAGATTGCAAGGCTCGGTTCTGTACAATGGGACTTAATGCAGCACTTGATTTAGAGTGGCGTCCCAATACTTTTGTCTATATAAGGTATGCGTCATTAGTAGTTGTATGTAAAAGTGTTCTGCTGCTCTTTGTAGCAGGCCGCCAGTAACAACAAACAAGAGGCCAGTAAACTGACCAGGGCAAATTTGTGCTGCTCTGAGGTTCATTAGCATGAAGGTTTGTGGTGAACTGAAGTCACACTCTCGAATTCACACCTCCAGTGTGCAATGTTCCTCTGCCTAGGCAACAACCATGTGACTTGTAGTCAGGCGACAGAAGTCTTCCATATCTGGCACAATCTCTCTTTAGCGAGCTCAACATTTCTCAGGCACGGTCATTAATAGCAGCTGCAGGGCTGGCATGGTGACTATTTTAACAGTGTACACCAACACAAGCCGCACAGCAGCGACAGACACGGGTACAATACTAATGAAATGTCTCAGCTTTCCTGTCTCAGACCAAGTACATATCCGTAGGGTCACTCTAACATGATGCAGAAGAGACTCCACATCTACACACGAAGCAGAAATACACTCAAGGGCATCCACAAGCTTACAGAAGATGAGAGGAATTTAGGCGGAGGAGCATATATATGCAAATAACGGGAAAGCGACAGACAACACATCGACTTACTCAAACGACAGCCACGATTATGAGGACGTCTATGCCCCTGAAGCTGTTTTTTCCGAGGACGTGCCCGGACAGGAAGACCTAAAGGACGTACCAAATCAGGTACCCACACAACACACTAAGCCTTGGACAGCTCTGTGGATCCGCCTATGGGGCCTATTGGAGGTTTAAAGCCTACACACTGGAGATGGACTTGTTACAGCGTCACACTGTACGGGTTCATGCTAAGTGTAGTAACTGGTAGCTAATGTTTTAAGCTCAATCTGTCAGTTTTAAAGATCTAGGTTTTAGGACGTTTACCAGGGCCTTTAGGGAGAGTGAGGTAACTGGATTGGTGAATATGATGGTGTGTCTTTCTCTAGGCTCCTGGAATCGACACTGTCAGGAAGTCAGATACTACAGACTGTTTTTCACTGGGTCTGGGGTGCTGCTGCTGGGTGTCCTCCTGCTGGGCTATCATCGCAGTTGCAATTCCTGTCTCGGGGAAAAATTGCAGATGCTGAGGGCAGTTTTTACAGGAGGAGAAGGAAGTCTTCAGAAGTTGTCAGAATCAGGTGAGTAATGAAGCTCAGGCTTACTGCTTCTGTCCACAAGCATCCCACTGTCTCCAATATCTCCAGCCAACTGATCCACTAGAGGTCAGCTAAACTCACTGTAGGTCCCCCCTGGAACTAGTCAGAACCGTGGGGCGACCTAGTTTAAAATCCACTTAAATCTGGTAACCTTCCGTCCTGGAGGCAAAGGTGAAGGTTAGAGCTGGATGCCTGGACTGGTGGGGACACTTTGCATATGTAACCGGTAGCACCTTTTGCCGCTAGGGTAGGCTTGTGCAGGCACAGCCAGCCACCGTTAGCTGAGTAGTGTTGCATTAGGAGTATTAGCGTTAGCATGTAAGCATAGCAGCACCCTCTGGTCTGGAGCTCTTACACGCCTGGCTTTTTTGCAGCCGCTCGGTCAGGTTGGCAGTAGGTGTGTGGCTGGCGTGGGGTCCTGTGCAGCTACTGCCGTTTTTGCCTGGGTTGGATTGGAACTTACAGGCTGTCCTACTTTGTCAGCTGAGCCTTTTAAACCCCAGCGTTTTAGTTTTTATGTACATGATTAGTTTGTTTTATATGATTTATGATGGGATCATGTATATTGGGCTGGTAATGTTTTTAGTTTATCAGCTTGTGGCCTGCTCATGCTAGTGTGATGGACCCTGGGTTACATTCTTCTTTTATAGGGCACCGATGTGCATGAAGTGTCCCTCCTGGGGCGCTGGGTGCTCATGAGGCTCCTGTTCCTGTTCTCCTCACTGGCTTCCTGGCCCCCTGCTTTGCTTGTTGGTACCTCTTGCAGTGTGTCCGTTGCTGTACTCTGTAATTTTGATGTGTGAGTGAGATCTTATACGTGTTTCCTTTCTCCATTAATTCACACATGAAGCCACTTTGCATTGGAACCCTCTAAAAAGGCAGTATATCGAACCCTGGTGCTTTTGGTGCCATTGCACTAACTTCTTTTAAAATGTATGTGTAATACAATTTGTGATTTTTATTGATATTAAAGAGCTTAACTGTTTGGACCTCAAAACACCACGTCTCAGAGGCTTTATGTAGTTTTAAGACTTTACCTGTGTGTGCTTTAAGATAGCTTTTCCTCTTTTACTTGTGTTAATATTTCTGGGGAGCATTCCGCTAGCTGAAGTGTCAAAAACCTATAGGTCAGCAGGGGTCCACACATAGGCCTTCACTGACAGAGGCAAATTTTTGAAAAGCTTGCAAACAAGTGCATTCGTGGCTTCTTCTGTTGTAAATGAGATCCAACAACGTGGGCTAACAGGCACCCCATGCTGTTAGCACACAACAACTGTCGACCAGTGTACTGTATCTCAACCCTGGTCCCCTGGAGTCCCCTGCCCTGTATCATTTTAGTGGATGACCCTGCTTTTACCGTGCCCCCTGTAACTCAGAGAAGGCTTGGTAATGAGCTGATTGGTTAAAGCAGGTAGTGTGTGAGTTTTGCCGTTCAGGACCAGAACTGACTGAAATTGACCAAGTTTCAAAACCACATGCTTTTTACATATTTTAAAAAATGTTGTTTTCAATGAACTAGTCAATTATACAGATATTATTCCCCAACACGGTGGATTATCAGCTGTGACGCAATCCTTCTCAGCTTACTTGATAAGTCCATACTGTAGGGTCCTGCTACTGGCTTGTGGCAACTGCAGCTCATGGGAGGCACCAGAGGAAGTTGTCCATTGTTAGCTGGCGGATGTTGGTATGTGCCTATGTGGGGCTTATGGGGGTAGTTGGTGCAAGTGCCATCATATAGAGCTGCATGGTTAGAGTGACCTGCCCATCGTAGCCAATTCAGTAGGGTTGGATGGTGGTTTCTCACTGGCTG
>JAMWET010002513.1:0-22989 GCA_024036415.1 Prochilodus magdalenae
AAAAAGGGTATATTCTCAGTTTTGTTTGTTTGCTGATATGGGGTTTTTTAAGGGCTGCATGAATTTACTGATTACTGTATTTTAGAATGAAAACCTGATACTGTACACAACCCAACTTCTAAATAGAACGATGTCCATTTTGCTTTCAGTGTTTAACAGGAGGGCAAGAAGACGAGGAGAGGACTGTAGTTTTAGAGCTTTGTATTGGTAGTTCAAGTAGGTTGTAAGTCAGCTGTAGTTGTTTTTTCTCAGGTATATTTGAGTGATAATAGCCTGCTGGAAGAAGAACATTTCTGCTTCAAAAAAAATCCTGTTAAAACATGGAAAACCTCAAACTGATGCTGAAATTGTTGAACATTAAAGGGACCTCCGGCCAACTGAAACATTTTGCCAAAGCTACAGGTGTTAGCCTGCTTACACAATCCTGCAGTTTGTCAACAGTAGCCACAACAGTGAGAATGCAAGTTTTAGAGGAGCAATTTGTAAGATGGCGCAACCTGCCAAATTCATACTCCTGACAGTGGAGGGCACATATCACCAGTTAATGCGCCGCTCCTCCACCTCCAAACGTCATCCCTTTATCTCCAGCAGTGAAAAGGAGCACCAATGTTAACTCTTGTTCTGCTTTTTTTTAATATCACTATCTTGCTATAAGACTGCTATAAGACAGACCATTGTGGTTCCTTGTTTGGAGTGCACGGTTGCGGACTACTGGGTTTACTTGCACTTCTTTTTTTCGTTGACGTTCTCGTCCTTAAATGATCTAGCCGAAGAGCAGCAAGCTTCAACATCATTACTAGAGGTTATGTAAACCGTCTGGGCTTCATCCGCTCATGTTGGACTCATTTCCACTAACACGCGCTACATTGTCTAACATGTCTTGAGGTACAGTACGGTGTTTGGAGAGGAGATGGGACGGGCCAGGGCTACCTGGTTGTCATGCTATCCATAGATATATCCATAGATATTTCTGCAGCGTGAAACATACGCAGCATTAAATTCCATTAAAAACTTATTTCTTAACTTTCTGTTTAAAGTTTTAGTTCCTTTTGGAATGTTTTAAACTACATAGATTACATATTGCTCCTGTGAAAAGACTAGGACAACTACTACTTTTTCCTGTTATTTGGTGAATGCTTAAGGGAGGCAGCTGAAGATCTGGCTGAGGTACCATGTTTAAATCATCATTATAGTGGGACTTGATTACTTATAACAGAAATGTATATGTCTAAATACCTCAATTTGGTTCCTTTTTTCTCTGACTGAAAGGTGAAAACATCGATAAGGGTATGTATTGTGCAGAATGAAGATGGAACTGCTGTTTTCTTGATGATTTGGTTGAATGAGATGCGCGGGTAAGCGATAATCTGGCTTTGCTGTATTTATTACCTGTAGGTCAGTGACTATGCTAGCAGTCAGGAGTGGCTGACACCACGATCCCCCCCATGGTTCTGTGGTTTTAATTTGTGGGATGGTGTGTGTGTAGGCTTGCTCTGCTTATTTGTATTGAAAGAACAATTAGTGTATGAAAACTGATATAAGATCATGAATGTCAAACCAGTGTTGTTGAGGATACATTTTTTTGAGAAACCAGCTGTAGTTTGAGGCCGGATGTGCCCCTTTAAAAGAACGTTCAGGTTGTCCAGCCACAAACAACCACATCATCTGGTAATGTTTTTCAGGTAAAGAAAAAAAGACTCATAAACAAAACTGTTAGCAATAATTCTTTTTTTTAATGTCCAACATTTCTCTTGTACGGTTTCTGTGGTAACCAATTATGGGCAGCTTTTTTCCCCCCAGGAACCCCCATTGTAAACGGGATAGCAGAACATCCCATAATAAAACCACATTAACCATGCATACAGCCCCCTCCCCTTTCTCTTTCTTTTTCTCCACCTCGATACCTTCTTTCACTTGGAATGTTCAGTGGAGTGGGGCTCATATCAAACATACATGTACCAAAATGTTACACGTTATACATTTTAACAAAGCAAACTCTCACGCTCAGTTTTCAAAACACACCTTTCTCTCACTTGCTCACACAGGCTCTTCTCTCGCTCTCTCTCACACACATTCTCACACACCCAATTATAAAAAATCAAAAAAAAAACACTCCAGGAAAAATGATGGGACTGATAAATTAACCTTAATAAATATTGACCATAAATAAAATAAAATGAATCTTATGTCTGTACAAGATCAAAGTACATTGTAATAAATAAAATATAAAAGATGCAAGTATTAAAAAAAGGGATTGGAGCACTTCTTGACAGGTATGAGGGTATAAAAGGAATGATATTCGTTCTCTTATTTGGCTGAATCTTATATGTATTATGATACTCAGGAAAACCCAGGAGATGAAACAAGTAATGGCTTATCTTTTTTTTTTTATATAAGCAAAATACTGTAGCTTTATGAGACTTACAGCGCCAGAGACGAGTTTGGTATTTTGTTCCACATTTTTCTACACAACTGTGAGGCCTTCTGACTCCTGAATACTGGACTGACATTGATATAAATTGTCTCTGTCACAAGGACCTCCCTTATAAGTTCCAATCGACAGAATCACTTGCAGCTAATCTAGAGGTCCGGCTGTTTTTTCCTCATTCAGAGTCTGAACTGTGATAAACCTGACAACAATAGCATTCCTGAATCAGCAGTTTCAAGACATAAAAACTGAAATGTACACATTCTAACCGCTTCCGCACAACAAATTCCAACAAACATGACCACAGTGGCAGCTCCACAGGACGTAGAACTCAAAAATTAGTGACAAAAAGGCCCGATTCAGATTAGAACTGAACTGGGAACGTTCTAGATTATAACAGTTTGGATGAATGTGATTGAGGGAAAACACTGCATAAGCTTGCTCAAATTTCATATCAGTAAATTCAGTGGATGACTAGAATGATTAAAAGCAGCAGTCATGTACATTTTTGATCATTTATGTCAAAAAACTGAGAGAAGTAGCTTTTACTGAGTTTTGGAGGGAAGAAGAACACACTTCTGTATGGTGAGTCGTGCACTGCTGGAAGTTGCCATGTAAAGCCTGAAATAGTCATTTAAAAGTTACTGGGACAGATTTTGGCTGTTTTTTGGACTTTACATATTAACATGGCACACACAGGCACAAAAACACGACTAGAATGCAAAATCAACATTATACTGATGAAAGTATGATTGACTGCTCTACACAAAAGTCAGATACATCTGGCTTGTGGCTCAACCATTACAAAATGTTCCTCCATGTGGAAAATGCATTTTGTCACCAGAGAGCGCCTCCAAATCTTCCATTTATACCTTCATTCATCTAAACTGCTTATCCTCCTTGGCTTGAGTTAGGACCTCAAGAGCTGAGCCGAAGGGTGTCCGACTTTGCACTAACACAGGTGTCACTAACCTTGACCCGGATCAGAAGGGAATCACCAAACCGACAGTGGAATCAATCAGTCACATTGTTTTGACTGAACTGACTGATTTTGTGACAGACAAAACACCCTAGGTCTGGGGTGTCCAATCTGTTTTCTGTAGCACTATTGTCATCGATACATGAATGTGGAACATTGGCCTTTTCAGCTGTGAGTTCACTTTAAAGGCCCTGATATTGCTGAACCTGAAAGTCAAGGAGGCATTTAACATGGCTGTAGAGTCCTAAAGGATGGGGCAGTGTTTTAAAAACACAGCAATCACACTTTGGAGTACGTTTGGACAGGGAGCTAAACCAGCAGCCCTAAAACAATTCCCTTGATTGACAATCATGTCGGTCAGATCTCTTAGTTTAAATAAAAACAAACAAACTTTTACATTAACAATCACTAGACTGCTGGCGTTGATCGGAGCACCCAAATCAATTAACCAAATCCAAGCCTCTGATCCCAATACAGCTTCCTGTTTTTTATCAGTCTGTCTCTGGGAGGAATTACGTAGAATGAGGATCAGATTGGAAATAGGTTTGGGAATGCTTTAGAGAATTCTCCTCAGTTTGAAACACATATCCACTCACTCAACAACCCCATATGCCGGACACAATCTTTAAAAACATCACTTGAGATTTTTTTTTTGTTCATCCCCATGAAAAAATACAAAAATGTAGAAAAAAGGTTATGTACAGGCTATGTTTTCGTTCTGTCGCTGACTCAGTTCTTTCTATGGTTAGTTCTTCAGTGACTCCGCAGTAAGAGGTTCAATACTGCCTTTTCCCCATAACGCTCTCCCTTGGTTTTTGGTAGGCTGTGACCCGAAACCACCATGATCAGAGATTCCACCTCACCGTCTCCCCTAACAGTCACTCCCCAGGTTTCTCCAGTATCACACGATGCACCTGAAGGCTATTCATTGTTCCTGCTTTTTCCCTGCTGTTCCTCTCCGCCCGTGAGCAGTACTGCATCATGGGACTGAGAGGATGTCCATCAGGACTGTCCCTCACTTCTGTGGGCTCTGTTAGGGAAAACAAAAGAGGGACAAAAAGAGAGATAATAAATGTTAAAAAAGAAAGCATAAAAAAACACATTACTTTTTTTAACCAGCTGTGGTTTCTAAATGGTTCTTGGCATCGTAGTATGTTCCCTGTAAAAACTTTAATTACCAGAGAAAAACAAAGGTTTCCACGTCTTGACCTGAGTTGTGCGTAGGAATGACCACTAGTGGTCAATCACACTTGTTACAATGTCACTTCAGTTAACTACCAGTGATTACACACTCTATAACCAGAAATCAGATCAGGGTTTGGTTTAAAGGCCACTGTATAGAGAGTTATGTGGAGGGTTTTTCGAAGTTTAAAAGGGTTTTCCACACTCACATAAGCTCACTTACGAATATAGTACTTTAAGATGCCATAGAATGTTACATTTTATTATGCTACAATACTTATGTCATACCACACAGAAATGACATCCTGTGGGACAGGAAAACTGGCCAATTAAAAATACTAAATTGGCTATGCAACTGTCCCATTCATATTTACAACCCCAACATTTTTATAAGACAACAGAGCCACAGCATTGAAAATGACTGATTATGTGGATAAATCTACTGTAAAGTCTGTACAAGCTACTCTTGGGACAGTTTCTCAAACCGTTGCTCAGCGTTTTGACACTGAAGGCTAAATATAGCTGGGACAACAAAACTTTAATTAATGTAAAATCAGTGTAAAAAAAAGCAAAACCACCATAGTGTAGTGTGCATAGCATATGCATGGCAACTGTACAGGTACGTAGCTACTAGCAAGTTCATGAGTAACATTGTTGGCATTGCTAGCACAGCCTTCCACATGCAGCCCCAACTTCAGCCTTGTGGATGGTATGGAAAGTGACACCCCAAAGCTATTTACATTAGAGGTTAACTTTATTTTGTCTATTTCGAAATGAAAGAAGTAGTAAAACTGTACTACAAATCTAAAAGGCATGGTGGCTCCACTAATATGGGCATAAAAACTGTGTGTTTTAAGTGAGCTTACTATAAATATTTATGCCTTTCAAGTTCATATTTCATTGGTCTTTAAGTATTCTGGTTGCTTCTGTGTGCTCAATGCAGCATCTTGCTGTAAAACAGCCCAATCAGAGCAGAGCTCATCAATTTTTGTGTGTGAGCATACTGTGGCGATAAGGCTGCATGGACAGGGACCTTTATGATAGCTATACTTGCAGATATGCGACTGGCTGGCTGCTTGGATTTATGTTGAACTGCAGTTGTAAAAGGACTGGACGAGTGGTGTTTGACTGCGATGTATGAGCAGTGCTATGCTGGAGCTACGAGCCTATATGGGCCGGCTGTCTATGCGAGGCTACATTACAGTTACGTGGTTGCTTGGGCCTGCAGCATTACTGCTTTGCTGGACGGAATTGTTGTTCAGCTGCATTAAATATCTTGGAGGAAAACATGGATGCATCAGTCTTAAAGATGCAAATTGGGAGCATCTGGATTTTTTAAGGCCAAGATGACCCTTCTGTTGCTGCAAGGAGTCAGAGATCAATAACATAAAGGTTCTGGAGTGACTCTTGGATTTTAGTTACCAAACAAATGATAAATATCAGTCAGCAGGATTTTAACTAATCAGTAGAACTGTACATATTGATGACATGATCAATGATCATAAAGAATAAATAAGTGCATGAGATAAACTCACAAATCCCACATTGAGAAAAAAGGATAAAAGAAAGGGTCATCACTCACTCGAGTCTGGTGACACTTCTGAGACGCTCTGAGAGGTTGCAGATTGAGGAGGCGGGGAAGGGGAGGGACCAGCGGCCTGCAGAGGCAGCATTAGGGGGCGGGGTTTAGAACAGAGGAGCTGACAAGGAAGCTAGGATGAGGGAGAGAATGTCTAGGGTGTTCACTGGAAGGAGGTCGACTGGGTGGAGCTCCATGAGCTGTTGCAGGAGCTGTTGTGGGGTACCTACACGGAGGGGCGGAGTCTAGACGGGGGCGGTCGTGGGGGGCGTGGGCTTCTGAGGGCTCCTCTGTGATTGGTGGAGGAGGGGACGATGTGGGGTGCGGCTCGGGGTGTGACAGCAGTTGTCTTGGGGGCAGAGTTCGGAGGCCACTCACGGCAGGGCTTGTGCCGACCCGGTAACCTCCATTAGTCTCCAGCTGCTCCCCCCGCGCCGGCGCTGCTCATCAGTGCCCCACCGAGGTGTTCCCGCGACCCCTGCCGCCCTCGTCAGGGAACTGAGCTGCACCCTTGACGCACCTAACGAAAATCTCGGGCTCCCACTAGCCCCAGACACACCCATTCCTGCTGCTAGATCCTCTCTAGAGGCATGAATGGTGTGGGTGGGGCCTAGCCGCTCTCTGGACCCACCCAGGTGCTCAGCCCCAAGTTCCCGTCGCCGCGGCAGCAGGTCAAGGTTGTCACGGGAACGCTGCCGCCGCGCCAACGAGTCCAGGTGTTCCCGGGAGGAGTAGCGTGAGGCCGGCTGGGACAGTGAGCCCGTGGCCTGAGTACATGCGGCCATTAAGAGGCTGCTGGGACGCCCCGGTGGCCCAGTGTGATGTGCGGTACCAGCGAACAGTTCGCTAGGACCTCGCCCCACTGATTGACAAACCCTGCCCCCCCCCCCCCCCCCCAGAGCCGGAGGGCAGCCAAAGGACGATGTCTTCAGAATCCCTAGATAAAAGCAGTGAGAGGAATTCAAGTCAGGGAAGCATAGAAGGAAATGTTCTAACTTTAGAGGACCTGCAACAGAGTAACAGGGTCAATGTTCCCCTAACTAAAAGCTGTACCTTTGAAGGCACACAACCCAGTGCCTGTCAATGAAAAGACAATTTCCTGTTTGTAAATGGAACTTTGTTGATTCATTATACCGAAAAATGTGTATATAAATAACAGAACAATCTACACCAAAATTTATAACACGACCAAAAAGCGATTGATTAACTGGAGCGGTACAGCTACAGACAAAAATGTGACCCTAAACACATAACAGCAGATAGCAGACCCCTGAAGACCCTTGACCTTAGTCAACCCACATTTTATTCCCACCTAGGTAGAGTACTCTGACCATATGTGTGTGTCTTACCTTTGCGGTGTCTGTGTGTGTGTGTGTCAGTCCGTTTCTCAGTCCCCGCTGGTCAGTGCAGCATCGGGCTGGTTGTTGTTAGCCGCATCCTTACTGTAATCGCCCCCTAGGCGGCGCTCTGAACCCCATTTTTTTTGCAGAGAGTGCACCTCACACTCCTCCAAGGCTGGCCAATAGGAGAGCAGATCATTCCATATCCAGATCTGACATGCAAACAACAACAGCCATTCTATTGGCTGGCAGATGCACAATTTACTTACTTTATTAAACTTTTCTTTGTATTTGCAATACGTCTATATCACAGCAAGTCTGACTGTGATATAGACGTATTGCAAATACAAAGAAAAGTTTAATAAAGTAAGTAAATTGTGCATCTGCAGCCAAAAAAAAAAAAAATAGAAAAATTGGGGGGGGGTGTGTGGTTGTTTTTGCATGTCAGATCTGGATGGGAAATGATCTGCTCTCCTATTGGCCAGCCTTGGAGAGTGTGAGGTGGCACTCTCTGCAAAAATGGGGTTCAGAGCGCCGCCTAGGGGCGATTACAGTAAGGATGCGGCTAACACAACCAGCCCGATGCCTGCACTGACCAGCGGGGACGAGAACGGACTGACACACACACACAGACACCGCAAAGGTAAGACACCCACATATGGTCAGAGTACTCTACCTAGGTGGGAATAAAATGTGGGTTGACTAAGGTCAAGGGTCTTCAGGGGTCCTGCTATCTGCTGTTATGTGTTTAGGGTCACATTTTTGTCTGTAGCCTGTACCGCTCAGTTAATCAATCGCTTTTATTTGTGTTTATAAATTTGGTGTAGATTGTTCTGTATACACATTTTCAGTATAATGATCAACAAAGTTCATTTAACAAACAGAATTGTCTTTTCAGTGAAGGCACTGGGTTGGTGCCCTTCAAAGGTACAGCTTTAGTTAGGGAACATTGATCTGTTGCAGTCCCTCTAAAGTTGCATTTCCTTTATGCTTCCTGACTTGAATTCCCTCTCACTGCTTTTCTAGGGATTCTGAAGAATCGTCTTGGCTGCCCGCCGGCTCTGCAGGGTTTGTCCATCCAGTGGGCCGAGTTCCTAGCGAACTGTCCTGGGTACCGGTGCACATCACACACTGTGGCCCACCGGGGCGTCCCAGCAGCCTCTTATGGCCGCATGTACTCAGGCACGGGCTCACTGTCCCAGCCGGCCCGCACGGCTACTCCTCCCGGGAACACCTGGACTCGTTGGCGCGGCGGCAGCGTTCCCCGTGACAACCTTGACCTGCTGCCGCGGCGACGGGAACTTGGGGGCTGAGCACCTGGGGTGGGTCCAGAGAGCGGCTAGGCCCCACCCAACCATTCATGCCTCTAGAGAGGATCTAGCAGCAGAATGGGTGTGTCTGGGCTAGTGGGAGCCGAGAGTTCGTTTAGGTGCGTCAAGGGTGCAGCTCCAGTTCCCTGACGAGGCGGCAGGGGGTCGCGGGAACACCTCGGTGGGGCACTGATGAGCAGCCGGTCGCGGGAGCAGCTGGAGGACTAATGGAGGTAAAAAAACCGGGTCGGCACAGCCCCCTGCCGTGAGTGGCTTCCGAACTCTGCCCCAAGGACAACTGTCACAACCCCGAGCCGCACCCCACATCGTCCCCCTCCTCCACCATCACAGAGGAGCCCTCAGAAGCCACGCCCCCACGACGCCCCCCTCTAGACTCCGCCCCTCCGTGTAGGTACCCCACAACAGCTCCCTGCAACAGCTCCTGGAGCTCCACCCAGTCCGACCTCCTTCCAGTGAACACCTAGACATTCTCTCCTCCATCCTAGCTTCCTTCAGCTCCTCTGTTCTAACCCCCGCCCCCTAATGCTGCCTCTGCAGCCGCTGGTCCCTCCCCTTCCCCGCCTCCTCACTCTGCAACCTCTCAGAGCGTCTCAGAAGTGTCACCAGACTCTGAGTGAGTGATGACCCTTTCTTTTCCTTTTTTCTCAAGTGTGGATTTGTGAGTTCTCATGCACTTATGTATTTCTTTATGATCATTGATCATGTCATCAATATGTACAGTTCTACTGATTAGTTAAAATCCTGCTGACTGATATTTTATCATTTGTTTTTTTTGTTTTTTGGTAACTAAAATCCAAGAGTCACTCCAGAACCTTTATGTGTTATTGATCTCTGACTCCTTGCAGCCACAGAAGGGTCATCTTGGCCTTAAAAAATCCAGATGCTCCCAATTTGCCATCTTTAAGACTGATGCATCCATGTTTTCCTCCAAGATATTTTAATGCAGCTGAACACAATCCGTCCAGGCAAAGCAGTAATGCTGCAGGCCCAAGCAACCACGTAACTGTAATGTAGCCTTGCATAGACAGCCGGCCCATATAGGCTCGTAGCTCCAGCATAGCACTGCTCATACATGCAGTCAAACACCACTCGTCCAGGCCTTTTACAACTGCAGTTCAACATAATCCAAGCAGCCAGCCAGTCGCATATCTGCAGTATATCATAAAGGTCCCCTGTCCATGCAGCCTTATCGCCACAGTATGCTCACACACAAAAATTGATGAGCTCTGCTCTGATTGGGCTGTTTTACAGCAAGATGCTGCATTGAGCACACAGAAGCAACCAGAATACTTAAAGACCAATGAAATATAAACTTGAAAGGCATAAATATTTATAGTAAGCTTACTTAAAACACACAGTTTTTATGCCCATATTAGTGGAGAACCATGCCTATTAGATTTGTAGTACAGTTTTACTACTTCTTCATTTCGAAATAGACAAAATAAAGTTAACCTCTATGTAAATAGCTTTGGTGTCACTTTCCATACCATCCACAAGGCTGAAGTTGGGGCTGCTTGTGCAGGCTGTGCTAGCAATGCTAACAATGTTACTCTGAACTTGCTAGTAGCTAACGTTACCTGTACTAGTTGCCATGCATATGCTATGCACACTACCACTATGTGTTTTGCACTGATTTTACATTAATTAAAGTTTTGTTGTCCCAGCTATATTTAGCCTTCAGTGTAAAACGCTGAGCAACGGTTTGAGAAACTGTCCAGAGTAACTTGTACAGACTTACAGTAGATTTATCCACATAATCAGTCATTTTCAATGCTGTGGCTCTGTTGTCTTATAAAAATGTTGGGGTTGTAAATATGAATGGGACAGTTGCATAGCAATTTAGTATTTTTAAATTGGCCAGTTTTCCTGTCCCACAGGATGTCATTTCTGTGTATGACATAAGTATTGTAACATAAATAAAATGTAACATTCTATGGCATCTTAAAGTACTATATTCGTAAGTGAGCTATGTGAGTGTGGAAAACCCTTTTAAACTTCGAAAAACCTCCACATAACTCCTATACCAGTGGCCTTTAAACCAAACCCTGAATCTGATTTCTGGTTATAGAGTGTGTCATCACTGGTAGTTAACTGAAGTGACATTTGTAACAAGTGTGATTGACCACTAGTGTCATTCCTACCGGCACAACTCAGGTCAAGATCGTGGAAACCTTTGTTCTCTGGTAATTAAAAGTTTTTACAGGGAACCATACTACGATGCCAAGAACCATTTAGAAAACACAGTGGATAAAAAAGTAATGTGTTTTTTTATGCTTTCTTTTTTAACATTTATTATCTCTCTTTTTGTCTCTTTTGTTTTCCCTAACAGAGCCCACAGAAGTGAGGGACAGTCCTGATGACATCCTCTCAGTCCCATGATGCAGTACTGCTCACGGGCGGAGAGGAACAGCAGGGGAAAAAGCAGAACGATGAAGCCTTCAGGTGCATCTTGTGATACTGGAGAACCTGGGAGTGACTGTTTGGGGAGACGGTGAGGTGGAATCTCTGATCATGTGGTTTCCGGTCACAGCCTACCAAACCAAGGAGAGCGTTATGGGGAAAAGGCAGTATTGAACCTCTACTGCGGAGTCACTGAAGAAACTAACATAGAAAGAACTGGTCAGCGACAGAACGAAAACATAGCCTGTACATAACCTTTTATACATTTTTGTATTTTTTTCATTGGGGATGAACAAAAAAATCTCAAGTGATGTTTTTAAAGATTGTGTCCGGCATATGGGGTTGTTGAGTGAGTGGATATGTGTTTCAACTGAGGAGAATTCTAAAGCATTCCCAAACCTATTCCAATCTGATCCTCATTCTACGTAATTCCTCCCAGAGACAGACTGATAAACCAGGAAGCTGTATTGGGATCAGAGGCTTGGATTTGTTTAATTGAGGGTGTCGATCAACGACAGCAGTAGTGATTGTTAATGTAAAGTATTTAATCTAAGAGATCTGACCGACATGATTGTCAATCAAGGGATTGTTTTAGGGCTGCTGGTTTAGCTCCCTGTCCAAACGTACTCCAAAGTGTGATTGCTGTAAAAACACTGCCCCATCCTTTAGGACTCTACAGCCATGTTAAATGCCTCCATGACTTTCAGTTCAGCAATATCAGGGGCCTTTAAGTGAACTCACAGATTAAAAGGCCAATGTTCCACATTCATGTATAGATACAATAGTGCTACAGAAAACAGATTGGACACCCCAGACCTAGGGTGTTTTGTCTGTCACAAAATCAGTCCAGTCAAAATGTGACTGATTGATTCCACTGTCGGTTTGTGATTCCCTTCTGATCCAGGGTCAAGGTTAGTGACACCTGTGTTAGTGCAAATCTGACACCCTTCGGCTCAGCTCTTGAGGTCCTAACTCAAGCCAGGAGGATAAGCAGTTTAGATGATGAATGTATAATGGAAGATTTGGAGGCCTCTCTGGTGACAAAATGCATTTTCACATGGAGGAACATTTTGTAATGGTTGAGCCACAAGCCAGATGTATCTGACTTTTGTTAGAGCAGTCAATCATACTTTCATCAGTATAATGTTGATTTTGCATCTAGTCGTGTTTTTGTGCCTGTGTGTGCCATGTTAATATGTAAAGTCCAAAAAACAGCCAAATCTGTCCCAGTAACTTTTAAATGACTATTTCAGGCTTTACATGGCAACTTCCAGCAGTGCACGCTCACCATACAGAAGTGTGTTCTTCACCTCCAAACTCAGTAAAGCTACTTCTCTCCGTTTGACATAAATGACAAAAATGACATACTGCTGCTTTTAATCATTCTAGTCATCCACTGAATTTACTGATATGAAATTTGAGCAAGCTTATGCAGTGTTTTCCCTCAATCACATTCATCCAAACTGTTATAATCTAGAACGTTCAGTTCTAATCTGAATCGGGCCTTTTGTCACTAATTTTTGACGTTCTACGTCCTGTGGAGCTGCCACTGTGGTCATGTTTGTTGGGAATTTGTTTGTGCGGAAGCGGTTAGAATGTGTACATTTCAGTTTTTATGTCTTGAAACTGCTGATTCAGGAATGCTATTGTTGTCAGGTTTATCACAGTTCAGACTCTGAATGAGGAAAAACAGCCGGACTAGATTAGCTGCAAGTGATTCTGTCGATTGGAACTTATAAGGGAGGTCCTTGTGACAGAGACAATTTATATCAATGTCAGTCCAGTATTCAGGAGTCAGAAGGCCTCACAGTTGTGTAGAAAAATGTGGAACAAAATACCAAACTGTCTCTGGCGCTGTAAGTCTCATAAAGCTACAGTATTTTGCTTATATAAAAAAAAAAAGATAAGCGCATTACTTGTATTCATCTCCTGGGTTTTCCTGAGTATCATAATACATATAAGATTCAGCCAAATAAGAGAACGAATATCATTCCTTTTATACCTCATACCTGTCAAGAAGTGCTCCAATCCTTTTTTACTACTTGCATCTTTTATATTTTATTTATTACAATGTACTTTTATCTTGTACAGACATAAGATTCATTTATTTTATTTATGGTCAATATTTATTAAGGTTAATTTATCAGTCCCATCATTTTCCTGGAGTGTTTTTTTTTTATTTTTTATAATTGGGTGTGTGAGAATGTGTGTGAAAGAGAGCGAGAGAGAGCGTGTGAGAGAAAGGTTGTTTTGAAAACTGAGCGTGAGAGTTTGCTTTGTTAAAATGTATAACGTGTAACATTTTGGTACATGTATTGTTTGATATGAGCCCCACTCCCACTGAACATTCCAAGTGAAAGAAGGTATCGAGGTGGAGAAAAAGAAAGAGAAAGGGGAGGGGGCTGTATCACTGGTTAATGTGTTTTTATTATGGGATGTCTGCTATCCCGTTTACAATGGGGGTTCCTGGGGGGGAAAAAAGCTGCCCATAATTGGTTACCACAGAAACCGTACAAGAGAAATGTTGGACATTAAAAAAAAAAGAATTATTGCTAACAGTTTTGTTTATGAGTCTTTTTTTCTTTACCTGAAAAACATTACCAGATGATGTGGTTGTTTGTGGCTGGACAACCTGAAACGTTCTTTTAAAGGGGCATTCCGGCCTCAAACTACAGCTGGTTTCTCACTGTATCCCTCAACCACACTGGTTTGACATTCATGATCTTATATCAGTTTCATACACTAATTGTTCTTTCAATACAATACGCAGCAAGCACTACACACACACATCCCACAAACAAACCACAGAACCATGGGGGATCGTGGTGTCAGCCACTCCTGACTGCTAGCATAGTCACTGACCTACAGGTTAATAAATACAGCAAAGCCAGCATTATCGCTTACCGCACTCATTCAACCAAATCATCAAGAAAACAGCAGTTCCATCTTCATTCTGCACAATACATACCCTTATCGAGTTTTTCGCCCTTTCAGTCAGAGAAAAGGAACCAAATTGAGGTATTTAGACATATCATTTCTGTTATAAGTAATCAAGTCACTATAATGATGATTTGAACATGGTACCTCAGCCAGATCTTCAGCTGCCTCCCCTTAGCATTCACCAAATAACAGGAAAAAGTAGTAGTTTCCTAGTCTTTCAAGGAGCAATATGTAATCTATGTAGTTTAAAACATTCCAAAAGGAACTAAAACTTTAAACAGAAAGTTAAGAAATAAGTTTTAATGGAATGTTAATGCTGCTATGTTTCACGCTGCAGAAATATCTATGGATAGCATGACAACCAGGTAGCCCTGGCCCGTCCCATCTCCTCTCCCAACACCGTACTGTACCTCAAGACATGTTAGACAATGTAGCGTGTAGTGGAATGAGTCCAACATGAGAGGATGAAGCCCAGACGGTTTACATTAACCTCTTAGTAATGATGTTGAAGCTGCAGCTCTTGGCTAGATCATTTAAGGACGAGAAGTCAACGAAAAGAAGTGCAAGTAAACCCAGTAGTCGCAACCGTGCACATCAAACAAGAAACCACAATGTCTGTCTTATAGCAGTCTTATATCAAGAAAGTGATATAAAAAAAAAAGCAGAACAAGAGTTAACATTGGTGCTGCTTTTTACTGCTGGAGAATAAAGGGATGACGTTTGGAGGTGGAGGAGCTGTGCATTAACTGGTGATATGTGCCTCCACTGTCAGGAGTATGAATTTGGCAGGTTGCGCCATCTTACAAATTGCTCCTCTAAAACTTGCATTCTCACTGTTGTGGCTACTGTTGCACAACTGCAGGATATGTGTAAGCAGGCTAACACCTGTAGCTTTGGCAAAATGTTTCAGTTTGGCCGGAGTGTCCCTTTAATGTTCAACAATTTCAGCATCAGTTTGAGGTTTTCCTGGTTTAACAGGATTTTTTTGAAGCAGAAATGTTCTTCTTCCAGCAGCCTATTATCCAGCCAAATATACCTGAGAAAAATAACTACACTGACTTACAACCTACTTGAACTACCAATACAAAGCTCTAAAATACAGTCCTCTCCTCGTCTTCTTGCCCTCCTGTTAAACACTGAAAGCAAAATGGACATCGTTCTATTTAGAAGTTTGTGTTGTGTACAATATCAGGTTTTCATTCTAAAATCCAGTATCAGTAAATTCATCAGCCCTTAAAAACCCCATATCAGCAAACAAACAAAACTGAGAATATCTCAGTAGACATTAAAGGTATTTTGTGTTGAACCCAGAGCTATTTTAACTGGAAGATCAAATGAGGTAGAGGAGCGAAGAAGAGGAGGCTTTAGAGCATTTGGAACAGGCTGAATATCTTCAGTGATATGATTCACATAAATGACAGAAAGGACATACATTAAAAGGACACTAAAACACCACGGGACATACTCCAAAGCACATGGTTACTCAAAAATAAACTCATCTGTTTTTGTAGGAAAATAAAAAAGCATCAATAGAAAAACAGAAAGAAAAAAAACACACACAAACAACTAGATGTTCTTGACTCGAAACATCATGTCTGGGGATGATCCTCGTCACTGTCGCTGCCAGAGGCCAGCATTTCGGCCCCTAGCTTGCGCAGTTTTGCCTGGTAGTAGCGTTTCTTGGCTCGTGCTGCTTTTTCCTTCTGCCTGGCCGCTCTCCTCTTCTCCTCCCACACGCATTGCTGCAGGAGAAGAAGGCTCATGGTCTGCTGATGCTCCTGCTCCAGCACCTCCTGCCTGCGTGCCTCCCAGCCTGCCGAGTCGAGCCCACGAGCATCTGCGAACGCAAATGAGTTCTCTGCTGGTGCCAGGACCGGAATATGAGGCGGTGCTATTGATCCTCTGCGTGGGGCATCAAATGTCAAGCCCCTCGACCCAGACCCCAAACCCGAGCTGACTCTGGACAGGCTGGAACGATGGGCGGTAGCCCTGGAAGTGGAATGGGTGAGGAACTGATGTGATGGGGAGGAGGGGGCAGGGCCAGGAGACGTTGCAGAGTTCTGTGGGTGTTCAATGGGCGAGGCCAAGCCAAGGTTGATGGCTACAAGCTCTTTACTTTCAAGTTCCTGTAAAAAGATACTTATGCATGATGCTAGTACTCTACGAATGACAGTTTCTAATAATTCAATTCAGACAATCAATTAATAAAATTAGAACATTTTATACATGTCAAAGTGGAATTATTCTTCTCACTGATACTAAACCAGTTTCCTTGTAGATACATGTTTAAAATTATACTAATGCATGCTGATGCTAGCGAATTAGCAGTGCCTCATCCTGGTGCTGGAGGACCCCCTGCGCTGAATGTTTTTGTGTTTTCCTGACATAACACAGCCTCTTCCACGCAGATATGGCTTGTTAATTAGCAGGTGTGGTGCAGGGCCATTTCCGAGTAGAAGAAGGTGCATTGTGGCAGGAAAACACTAAAAAGTGCAGGGCAGGTCTTCCAGAATTTCGATTGGGAACCTCTCTGTGATTATAAAATGACAATAAATAAATAAATAAATAAAAAGCTGCAGGCCATCAACAATTAAGTTAAAAATAAAAACTAGTATTAAGATTTCTCATGTTGAAGTGTGAAAAAAACCTGGCCTAGCTTAGTCATACAGCAAACTGCAGTTCTAATGTTTAATCACTAACTGAAATTCTTAGGAACATTAGAATTAACCTTGCTCTGGGAAATGGGCACTAAGAGTCTAATATATATACATATATATACACATACATATACATACATACATATATATATATATATATATATATAAAATTTGCCTTGTGTTGTATAACAAAATTTACTAACAAAGTGACTGTAAACGTTACATGCACATATTTGCCATATTTGCCTCAAGTAGTCTGTCAAATACTTCCACTGCTATCAGATTAAACATTAAATTATGTCTAAAGCAGTTTTGTGATAAGACACTAAAAATATTTAATGAAGATTTAGAAGAATTACATCATTTTGGTCCAAATCTTCAGGTTCATTCCCATTGGTACCTCCGATAACTGAAAGAAAATGAAAACATGCCAATTAAATCCTTTACTTTGTTTAAACTCGAAGCATCAACCCTGTGTTTGCCAGAGTGTAAAATTAGCTGTTTACCAGGACCCTTGTGAACTGTTTGTGACCAAGCCATAGCTGCCATCCTCCATCCATGTCCTCGAGGTTTGGTGATCAGGTTTGGCACCAGAGCCATCACGCTCCCGCTGCACCTGGAGGAAAGAAACAGGAAATACTATATGCCATCATGAAATAATAATAATAATAATAATAATACAATTAATTAATAGATGTAACTTAACAAAAACATTTAAGCTTATTCAACAAAAAGTTAATTTAGACCTATTCATTTTATATACAGGACAAATGGAAAGTAGGTGGATATTTGTAACAAATGTGGAGTAACCTGTTGTGAGTTAGCAGTGAGGGGCAGGCCGGCTGCCTGCTGTTCCTGGCGCCTCTGCTGCGCCAGCCGCTACCCGGCACTCCACCTTCAGCCCTCTTCCACAGCGTCTTGAGGTTGGACCCTACGCTGCTGGGTGGCCGGTTCGGGAAATGGGAGAAGGCCTCATTGAAAGCCTGCGCAAGCTCGGCCCACACAGCGTTGCGGTTACACAGTGGTGTTGGTGTCCTTCCGGAAGTCCTGCACACAGCATCTACAACGCTGTGGATCTTATGAAGGAGGTAGAGCTTCTGCTCCAGTGTGAAGTTGAGGCATCCGGTATGTCATGGTGGTGAGATCAGTGTCTTCATTTGTTTTGTGTGAGTTTAGGTGGGTGTGTGCATGCAGAGAGTACTGCTGGTATAAAGTCAGGATGGTCACACATAGAAAAGTAAGGCTGTCGGTCGGTCCTCGAAGCACGTCTAACTCTCATACATGGAGTTGTAGGGGGTTTAAAAAAACTACAGTGTGAAACTTTATATCCTTTAAAATCTGAGATTGTTACTCATTATTCCATTTGTAGAAGTTTCAGTTCTTGCTGTTACATAAAAGCATGTTATGTAATTCATTACACCGGGCTGTGGGTAAAATTGAGCCCATTTTATTAAAAAAAAGAAAAGAAAGAAAAAAAACCAAAAAACAAACCAAATAAACCCACAAATATGTAAAACTATGTCTTCTGCCAAAAAAAAAAAAACAAAAAAAAAAAACAAGTGTGTTTTTAAAGGCTGCCGGTCAATTCCTGCCAGTACCACACGACTGACTTGCAGTCAGGAGGCAACATCTGCGAATCCTGAAAATAAGGATAAAACATTTATTAAATATATTATTATTTTTATCTCATTTTGTTTTGCATGGTTAACTTGTGGCAACCAACCGTTTTTCTTGTTCTTGGAATTATACTGGTTTGGATACATGTTTTTGGTCACAATAAAAACTACGATTTCCTATTACTTAGATGTGTGACCACATATATATTACAAATTAGTCACTTGCTCATACAACTTTTTATCTGAAATTACACAATAACACTCTCTGTGAGTGTTCTGTCTAATATATGAGTGTATTTTAGGTACACTTGCATGCTTTGACCTATGAGACACTAGTATCCCTATCAAAACTCCATTAATCAAACAGAATAGGATCGTCTGCAGCCCATATGTTGACCTTAAGGTCACCATTCCGCAAATGGCACATACATGCTATTTTTATTGCGAGAGTGCAAAGTCCTACGGAACACACACCGGAGCAGTACAGGGACAGACGTCTTGCGCTGTACCTATTTTGGTCAACAGAGAGGGGGCTGCTGCTGCTGTCTAATAACTATTTCTATAACACTGAGCCCAGTATTGGAGAAACACTGCCATGAAAAAACTTCACCAGAGGGTGGTGAGTACTATTAGTTAGAACCACATCATTTCAATAAATGTCTTTTCAAGACATGAGGTAAACCAGGGATTAAAATCAGGGGTGGGTTACAAGTCTTTAATCATACTACCAGGTACTGGGTGCATCTGATTTAGCCTACTTGAACGTAGCTTCCATGACATCTACAAATAGTGGATCTTTTTAAAACCTGTCACCTTTTCAGTCATCCATGTATGATTGTAAACATATCCCTGCCTTAGCACCATGCCACTGGACTTAGTGACTTCTGAGGCCCTTTTAACAGCTTTCATTTGTAAAAAAGGGATGCATGTCCAGAAGGGGAAAGCAAGAAATATAAATCTTTTAAAAGAGTACTGTAATTTATTCCCATTTATATCCCACATGCTGCTCAGAGTACCACTAACATCAGCCAGCAGGTCCTACTGGCAACAGTGTCTTTATTTTTCTCTCTTCTTAGACTGTGTACAAAACTCTGGATATTTTAATGATATAAACCAACAAATGAGAAATTTCAGTTTGATTGATGGAGCTTTATGTAAAACCAAAGGGATGAGTTAACAGTGGTGTTTGTGATCCAGTACACATCATTCAACAGCACCTGACCTAGCTATGGCTAAAAGCAATCAAATATTCACATCTACTGTATAGCTATTCCCAGAGGAGAAGAAGCTGTTGCAAGGGACAAACTTCTTACTAATAGCCCAAATTTCAGAAAAATCACTGGATGAGCAGGTGTCTAAAATCTTATGGACATACTGTACTTACTGGATAACTCAACTAGGTGCCCTTAGAAAGGAATAAGTAGCACTAGATGTTTAGTGTTTAATGGAAGTCCGCAAAGCCTTATTATAGTATGTCAATTTTTTCTACTTAGATGTTGTTGACTATTAATATTTATAATGTATCGTTGTGGATGCGTGTCATTATTTAACATTAATATTATGTCAACATAAACATATCTTAAGAAGAAGAAGAAGCAGCATGCATGCGAGAGACAGAGATAAAAGAACAAACCTTATTGGCTTCCCACACGCTGTTCAGGGGGATATTACAATGCAACCCTAACATTATTTCTTTAAACGTATACCGCAGCAACTAAAACAATAAGTAATAAAAACAAAAGCATGCATTATGTTACGACCCGCTATGAATAAAATTAGTGCATTCAAAAAAAAAAAATCTGTGTCAATCCCGCTTTGTTGGTAAAATCCTCCATAGTCTGGGACTAGCTTAATCCGTCTGTCCTACTGTGCTGTGTCGGGAACACACAACACGCTCATCTTGCTAACGTTATCCGTCTATTGATTTAGGTTATGTGACCAGATGAAGAATATAGGTGCACGATGGTATCCAGTGAGTATGCCTTGTTTGATAGGTTTTGATGCCGGTAAGCGGCCGCGTAAGATTACTTCTCGTCATTTGTCTAGCTAGCTAGCTAACGCGTTAGCCACATAGCTAAACCTTTGCATCGTATTAAAGTTGCCAGACGAAGCGGTCGAGACTAGGATTAAGGCTAGCAAGATTTTTCACACATTCAAACAACGGCTGCACACCTCGCGCGCACTGTCGCTCACCAACCCCATGTTCAAACTCACCTCCAGGGGTGAATCATTTTGTTCCACAAAAAATATACTTTGTCGTCCCCACCCCTTTATGTTTGAGCCGGTCCGTACGAAATTTAGCTAAACCAACAGAAGGCTACTCGCGCGCAGTCCGACGATTCTGCGTAAGGACGAGCGGGGGGGGGGATACGTAGGCCTGGCGTAAATCCTCTGATTGATACGGTCATGCGTACTAGGGTTTCGCCACTATTTCACAGAGAAGGATCATTTGTAAGATCTGTTGCTTCCCCCCCCCCCCCTGCTCCCCTTCTCGCTGTGCAATCAACCTTTATTTAAAAACTAGGAGAATATACAAGTAAATGGCTAGCCATTAGTATTTTACTTAATTTTTTTTTAGTCATTTTATATGTTATAATCATTGTTCAATAAATATTTAATCAAATATTTAAAAACTAAAAAACGAACTAAAATCCAAACAAAAACAGTTGCAGGCTAAGTGAAAACAATAAAGGCACAGCGATCAAGTTCAGTTTTGGCTGTTCTACTCCTTACATAATATAACGATTGTCATTCGTGAGCTAAAACTCTTTTATGCACACTGAGCTGTTTGTTTATAAACGCCCTATCGTTGTTATTCGCAGAGCAGAATAAACAGCATCCCAAATAGATGTATCGCTAGCCTTCAAAGCGGAGACAAACATTCCAGTATTCTTGGCTGTAATTGGTCAAAGCAAAACCGCCAACGCCGGAAGAGGACAAAGACGCATTCGTGTGCAGTAGAAGCATGCTGAAGGGAGAATGAGAGTTGACTTGCGTCGTCAGTGCTGAATATGAGAAGTGTGGTCCTCAGGAAATAGCCTGCATTTCTGTGAGTGAGCCGATCTAACTGCTCGGTTTTTATTTATGTTAACTGTAGCAGGGATCGAATGTGAACGATTGCCAAGTTTTCCTCTACAGACTATCTGATTAAAAGTATAATCTGCTAATGAACTAAAGTGCAATTTTTTTCGAAGTGGCGGTGGTACGAGAGCCCTTTTCGCCTGTTGGAAAAATGCGGGGATGCAGTCACTTTGTGTTCTTTACTCTCTTTCATAGTTTTTCTAGATGCAAGTCTCGGATAGGCAATCACTGTCCTGGAGAGCCCCCCCCCCCCCCGCGCGCTTGTCGGCCACCTGTGACAGCGCTCGAGTTCCTTGGAGATGACTACCTGAGTGGACAGGTAAGTTATTGTAACTATGGCTCACCACAGACACAGTCTTAGAAAGCAGGTGCAGGGCAACTTGATCTTACCTACTGTTAAAGAGGAACGAATTTGGCTCCATTTTTAGTGCTCATACTTCAACAATATTTGTGTGGCTCTAATATTTCAAAAAACACATTTATATGTATATTTATATTTATGTTTGTAATCACATACCCTGTTTAGCGCTCCTGTGTTTTAAGCCCTTATCTCCTGATTAGCCCTATGTGCTGTAATGGTTAAGCTAACAAACTGTGTTTAGAGAGGTCACACTGACAGAGTGTGGTAGCGCATGCCAAGGACTTGTGTTACTAAATGGAAGTCACCTTGTGACAGGAGAAAGGGCTGGGGAAATTTTGTTTCAACAAGGTGTGCCAGGCAGATGAGAAAAAATTCTGTGGGGAAAGCCTTATAACTTTGCAGACTGTTTATTGGCACCCAACCCTACCCAAGACACTGAACACGCGAGAAAAATGGATAAAAAAGAGAAAGCATAATAGTTTCCCTTGATAGTAATCTGTCAAAACTCATATTTAAGCATTAGTTGTGTGTGCAATGTTTCTTTTCACTACTATACTTCTACTTTTTGCTAGGTGAGGGACCAATCTATCTATATTCTCTCTCCGTGCCCTAACCCAGACAATGCACTTCGCTTGGTGTTCTCCATAACTACCGCATCCATGGCATACGGCCCAATCAGCAAAATAAACATGGACACTCAGGTTCCTGAGAGGCCCTCTTGCGGATGATGATGTGGATGGCTGGTTGTTTTTGGAGGGAAAAGGTTTGCGTTTCATCACTGTCAGACACATGTTGCTGTGTGGTTTGGAGGTGGCAGGACCTCTCATGGAGCTCCAGGATTGGGGTGTTGGATGGTTCTTGGTTAAATGCAGGGCGAGCCCTATCCATTGCTGGGCGTTTCTCTTGCTTCATTAATGGCAGGCACTGCTTTCTAGATCCACAATCCGGACAGGTCCTGACACTCTGTTCCTGTGTGGAGTCGTTGCCCTTCTTTACTCTGCGCTCTGATTGGACCTAGCTTCTTTTGAAACTCAGTTGCGGTAGGGGAACTGTCTTCAACCAGCTGTGCTATGGAGGCCTGGAGGAGCCGGAGCA
>JAMWET010002514.1:0-17500 GCA_024036415.1 Prochilodus magdalenae
TCCGATACTTTACATGTACATATCTGCCTGATGATCGGATTACCAGATACTTTTACAACATTCGGTAAATATATCTGCTGGATGCCGGATATCCGATACTTTAACCTGTAACATATCTGCGATACAATTATCCGATACTTACATTGTACATATCTGCTGATGACGATATCCGATACTTTACGTGTACATGTCTGCGGATGCGATTATCGATTTCTTGACGTTATCTCTGCTGATGTCGATCTATCCGATATCATGTACATATCTGCTGATGTCGATATCCCGATACGTTAGACTATGTGCATATCTGCTGATGTCGATATCTGATACTTTTACATGTACATTATCTGCCTGATGTTCGATATCCGATTAATCTACGATACTATTTACATGTCGATGCTGATATTTACATCCTGCCTAATGCTGATGTCTCGATATAAAAAAATAGAACTGTTAATAAAAGTCAAACAAAAGCCGGATACTTTACATGTGACATAGTCGGTGCTGACTGTTCGAATATCTGATACCTTTACGATGGGTACATATCTGCTGATGTCGTATGTCCGATACTTTACATGTACATATCTGCTGATTGTCGATGTCCGATATACTTGGTTGCCTGGCATATCTGCTGATGTCGATATTCCGATACTTTACATGTGCATATCTGCTATTGCTGAAGCTGATGACTGATCCGATCCGGAATACTTTACATGTACATATCTGCCTGCTGAGTATCCGATAATCTGTACATGTTTATTAATTATACTGATACTTAATCTACACTGACTGTGTGTCGATGATATCCGATACTTTAACATGTAACATATCTGCTGATGTCGGATGTCCGATACTTTACAGTGTACGAATGTACATATTGCTGAATGGTCCGATATCCGATAATACCTTTACATGGTACATATCTGCTGATGTCGATATCTTGATACTTTACTATGTACATATCTGACTGATGTTCGATATCTGATACTTTACATTTCTAATAATGTACATATCGATCTTGCTGATGTACAGTCGCTGATGTTACGATACTTTACATGTAAATATCTGCTGATGTCGATATCTGATACTTTACATGTAAATATCTGCTGATGTCGATATCCGATACTTTACATGTACATATCTGCTGATGTCGATATCTGATACTTTACATGTAAATATCTGCTGATCCTGATATCCAATACTTTACATGTACATATCTGCTACTTTTCTTTTTAAGAGGCTGAAGGGAGTAAATGAAAGATAAATTAAGGCAGAAGAGTTGACTCTGAGTACTATGGTACACTACAATAGCATTGTTATGTCGTTTCTGTAGAAGTTACAGGGAGAAAAATGTGAATTTGAGAAAACTGGAACCACAGGAGTAGCACGAGGAACAACACAGAAACGTTTGTGCACGTTGTGTCTGGAGGTCACATGGATGTCTGCATCGGAAATGGAGACAGGTGCCTCGATGCCTTGCTGCCTGTGCTGGCTAATAATCCAGTGCCTTAGAGTGCAGCTTCGTCCACTGTGTCAGTGCTCCCGTTTTCTGCTGCTTTATACAGAAATCAGATTCAGACATGACTCAGCATCTCCCTGCCTCAGAATACTGTATGAGTAGGCAGCATTTATGACCGTTCAGACAGACATTATTGTCAATGGGCTTGTAAACATGAGTCACCACCAAATATGGGCTGTGTTTGGTGGTCAGCGGCTGATCATCCAGAGCGGTGAACTCCATCACCTTTGCTGGTACAGATTTGTTTCTGAAGGAAGCTGAGTTGATTCAGCTGAAGATAGCTGCATTCGATCACATGCCTCTACCGCAGGTTTTTGGGATTTTATTTGTGATAAGAATGAACTCTAAAATATGGCTTTAATACTTAATTAATAGGCTTTTAACACAGTCACAAAATAGACTCGCCAGTGTGTCTGAGGTTTCTCGATGGAGGCCACATCGATGATCAGACACAATGGCGACAAAGAACTGCACAGTTGGACTGGATTTTGTGGATGCCTCCCTGGCACAATTCGCATATCTACATAAGTAGATATGTACATGTAAAGTATCGGATATCAGGATCAGCAGATATGTACATGTAAAGTATCGGATATCAGGATCAGCAGATATGTACATGTAAAGTATCGGATATCAGGATCGGCAGATATGTACATGTAAAGTATCGGATATCAGGATCGGCAGATATGTACATGTAAAGTATCGGATATCAGGATCGGCAGATATGTACATGTAAAGTATCGGATATCAGTTATCAGGCAGATAGCGTACATGTAAAAAGCGGATATGTACATGCAGATATGTTTTACATCAGATAAATATCGACGCAATCAGTAATCGGCAGATATGTACATGTAAAGTATCGGATATCAGTATCGGCAGATATGTACATGTAAAGTATCGGATATCAAGATCAACGGATATGTACATGTAAAGTATCGGATATCAGGATCAGAAGATATGTACATGTAAAGTATCGGATATCAGGATCAGAAGATACGTACATGTAAAGTATCGGATATCGACATCAGCAGATATGTACATGTAAAGTATCAGATATCGACATCAGCAGATATGTACATGTAAAGTATCGGATATCAGTATCGGCAGATATGTACATGTAAAGTATCGGATATCAGGACCGGCGACATCAGCAGACTTATGATACATGTAAAAGTATATCAGTAATATATCAGACATCAATCAGCATATATGTCAAACATGGAAAGTATCGGCAGAATGTACATGATATCAGTATCGGCAGATATGTACATGTAAAGTATCGGATATCAAGATCAACGGATATGTACATGTAAAGTATCGGATATCAGGATCAGAAGATATGTACATGTAAAGTAAAGTATCGGCAGATATATCAGGTATCAGAAATCAGATCGACAGATATTGTACATGTAAAGTATCGGATATGTACATGTTAAGTATCAGATATCAGGATCAGAAGATATGTACATGTAAAGTATCGGATATCAGGATCAGAAGATATGTACATGTAAAGTATCGGATATCAGGATCAGAAGATATGTACATGTAAAGTATCGGATATCAGGATCAGAAGATATGTACATGTAAAGTATCGGATATCAGGATCAGAAGATATGTACATGTAAAGTATCAGATATCAGGATCAGAAGATACGTACATGTAAAGTATCGGATATCAGGATCAGAAGATATGTACATGTAAAGTATCGGATATCAGGAATCGCGGCATCATGTAAGCATGTTAAAGTATACGGATATCAGGATGTCAGAAGATATTGCTACATGTAGAGAGTATCGTATATCAGGATCAAAAGATTATGTACAATGGCAAAGTGATCGGATTTATCCATCGCCCATCAGAAGAGTGATGTACAATGTACCAATGGATCGGCAAGATGATGAGGCATCGGTAAGAGGATCGGTACAAATGCAGTATGTATGTGTGTGTGCAGGCTGACAGGGTTGTGGGAGGAAGAGCTCCGGCTGAAAGGGGACCAGGCCTCTCTTCACCGTGTTGTCTGGCTCTTTTGCCGAACTCGTCTGCTGCTGTCCATCCTGTGCCTCACGGTCACTCAGCTTGCCGGCTTCAGCGGCCCAGTAAGTAACACCATCTCAGCTTCTGCCTCTCTTTGTTTCTCTCTCTCTCTCTCTCTCTCTCTCTCCTGCTATCCCTCTCTCTCTCTTTCTGAATATTGTTAGTTCTGTCGACCGGCCTGCCCCTACATGTCATTCGTTGAAGGTGAGTGTGTTATTTGGGGCATGGAAGGTGGAAAATGTGCCTAAGCAAATTTGTTGTTATGAGATGCATCTCTGTAAGCAGTTTCTGTGATGAAGTGTGCCTGCCAAGTTACTTATGATTACCCAATGTACCATTAATCTGTAGTGTAATTCTTTTAGTGCCTTAAAAATGATATACCAGAACCAAGAAGACAATAACTTGTGATGAGCTTTAGTTCTCCCTTATACTGACAAAATGAACTAGAGTAGTCGTTGGGGTCTTTTATTTTTTATTGCTTTCTTATATTTCTTTACACATTCCGTTCAAAGGTTCCAAATCCTCTGTTTTTTTTCCCACCATCCAAGGTTCTCAACCCTTTACTCGTAGCACCACCAAAGAAGTGCTTGTACCAAGGTCATTAAATGTTTATACCTGAAATGTTTAGACCTAAAATGGCCAGAATATAGGCTGTTAAGTTTTATGACCATTTATTATTATTATTAATATTATATTAAAAAAACCAAACCTCATGTTGTGCCCAAAGGTGACGAGCATTTCCTGCATCTATCTATTCACATGCATTTGGACTTAAATGGCATTTCTGGAAAGGTTTCCGTTTTTCTTCCCCCCCCTAGATGTGTTTCATATGTTGCTAAGGAGGCCGCACCTATTCTCTTCAAGGACAGTCTGATTTGGTTTCACTTCTGAGTTTCTTCATAGCACTTGTTGGGGATCTGGTGAGTTGTTTAGATGTTTTAGGTGGAAGGTTTCAGGTTAATACTCGCGTTTAGAACTGGGCCATGTTGTAGTAAAATCGTTTTTTTTCAGTTAAATTATCGTAATATCTTGATAATTTGATACCCTCACATATTGATGTGCCGTATTTCCAGTGCTGGTCCAAATTATGATGGATTAATTTCTCTGTTTAGTATTCAGAAGCTAAAACTGTAAACGAAAGGGCTTTAGGTACGTCAGTTGACTCAGTTCTGTACAAAAGATATAGGTGCCTAATTACATTATTTATAACCATTTGTCTTGGCAATACGTGTATCTGTCCTTGAATAAACAGTAGGTGTCATTACATGCTAATAAACATATAGTAGAAAGTCTTATTCTGAAAACATAAGATCATATACATACACATACAAAATGTTAAAAAAAAATCAATCCTGAAAAAATTGGATTATATGCAAATAAACATAGAGTAGAAAGTAAGGTAAAACAAATGTTTTATTTAAACAATAAGATTTTATGCAATAAAATAAGGTAAAGAAAAACAGTAATGTCGTATTAGGAATAAAACAGATTTTATGCAAATGAACATACAGTAGAAATTACATTAAAACAAACAATGTCTTATTTTGGAAAAAAAAAATTAAATTAAAAAATGTACACAAAGTAAAAAGTAGGGTGAAAACATTTGTGTCTTATTTTGAAAAAAATATGATAAAATATTCTACACAAATAAACACACATATAGGAAAAAATAAGGGAAACCAAAAATAATGTCCTTGTGACATTCCTTATTTATTCCACAGCTTTTTAATAGTCGATTTCTCTAGTAGCTACATGTATGACTGAAATAACCCTGTTGATTTATCTATGGAGGTTTCAAATGATCAATCAGTCATTCATTCATTTCTCTTCTGAGCCGCTTATCCCCCCTGGGTCAATTTTGTAAGGCAGGAAACACCCTGCATGCAAATTAACATTATATTGATAACAATATGACGGGAGTTGTACAGAATATGCTCACATCCTCGGACAACATGTCCTCCACGAAGTTTTGACTGTTTGAATTCTCTTTCAGTCATCAGATTCATCACATCGGGCCCGAAGCCCAACTCACAGTTTCCTGCAGTTACACTTTTCCACCAGAGAGGTCTCCAAATCCCCCAAACTTCCATAGTGTAGCTTTGAATATACTGCAGTGCTATAGTATAGCTTCTCTCACGTGTGTGTTAATGGATGTAAGACATGTGCCTAGCACTGTCAGCGTGACTAGCACTTAATAAAATAGAAGTGCATTTCCTGCCTCAGGCAAATCAATAAAAACTCAAATATAGGGGTTTTAAAGATGGTTTTGGGCCACTCATTTGTAAATAGGTAATTCACATGTAAGATTTCAAAGGCTGTAAAGCACGGTTCTGGATGGCCACATCTACTGTGTAATCAAACTATGACTAGACCACTCAAAACAATGCTAGATAATACTTTATGACGTTATGAAACTTGCTAATATTGCAGATTCGTCACAGTGCATGCGGAAATAAGATAAGCATTTAAGATGATAATTGGATCTATAGATTTTGTCCCATCAATGGGAATTAAATACTTTAAATGAGAACCAGGATAGATTTTTTTTAGTTTATATAGCTTCCAGACTACAAACCACCCGGCAAGTGTTATGAAGTCCACAGTAGTGAAATCCAGTAGCGCAGTTAGAGCAGTATCACGAGCCACATCACAAACCACTACTGCCAGAAATCCGGACTCTAGCGAGAGAGGGAAAGAGAGAGAGCTGTCCTGCAGGTGCGGCAGCAGGCTAGGCTAACCATTTTTTCAAGGAGAGCTTCTGTCACTGTCTCTCCGTGGGTGACTCAGCAAGTCTCTGACCCTCTCACCCTCTGGAGGAGTTCGCACTGACCATTCGCCCACAAGCTCCTCCACACGTAGCGCCTCAGATCAACCTCAGGAACTAGATCCCACCCTTCCCCTTTTCTTTGGGCTTTGTTTGGGTTTCAGGGGCGTAGTCGGGGCGGGTGCGGGGTTAGGGCTGCAGTAGGGTCCGAGTTGGCTGCGGCCCCCTGTGAGAGACATGTGACAGAGGCTATTCTTTAGATTTCACAGGGTGTCCATTTTACCTGAGGAGAGAGCACTGGCAGACAGAGCCGTGATGACGCCCCGGAGGTAAGGGCACGTTTCTTATGCAGGGCTGGATCAAGACTAAATGCTGTTCTATTACCCCCACCCCTTTTTCTCTCTCTCTGTCCCTCTCTCTGTCCCTCTCTCTGTTTGTCTCTCTCCCTCTCTCTCTCCCTCTCTCTCTGTCTTGCTCTCTCATGCACAATGTCTCTTGATTTGATCCAGCTAGAGGTCGGAGAATCGATTTGCTCTTGTCTAATGTATATTTTGTAACAGCAGTGGACGGCATGTCCATCTCTGAGCTGGCTGCGTGCCAATGGACTATCGACCCAGCAACCGCAGGGCTTTGTCAAGCTCACGTTGACACCCTGGGCACCGAGGAAAAGCGGACTGATGGTGTTTCCGTGGTTTGTGTCTTGTCGGGACTGTTTCGGAGAAACTCCTCCATCTTTTTTTTTGTGCTTTTTCCTTTATTTTTTATTTTTTCCGAAGCCGATGTCTCTTTTTCTCTGCATGTCACTGGATTTTTGATGGACACGTGTCTGCGTGGCTACGTAAATAAACTTACGTACCTACTACCTTACTGTACCTAATATTCTGTCAAAGCTTTTTTTTTTTTTTTATTGCTCCAGAAAGCGAACACGATGTCAGCCCTACCGAGGACTCTCGCTCGCCGCTGTACGGACATTCGAAAATGACAACTTGAGCCCGAGCTAGGCCCGTGTATGTAGAGAACCAATAGCCACATGCACCTGCTTTCCTTTGGATTTGTATTCTGTGTGTATGTCCTCATCTACCCTGCCTACGTAATACTTACCTCTTTTTGTTTGTCCCTGGACCCCTACTGTGCATGGCTGAAACTTTTTTTTTTTTTTTTTTTTCGCTTGTTTTTTTTTCCAACCACATTCCTTTGCTGAAAATAAAGTGTCACTGCTGTGCTGAATGGTAGCGAATGTTCCCAGTTTTGTGTGAGAAGATTTCCTGACTTATGTGCATGTTAAAGACGCAAATGAGAGCGTTTCCAGCGTGCCCTTTTGTAACAGGGGCTGTTGCGTGGTGCCGCAGTGTGCCTGTTTGATGCTCGGTGCGGAGTGGTGTGGGGGGGGCGTGTGTGACGCTTATATATCAGTAAATTGAAAATGCTAAATCCATTGGCTTGCCTCTTGGTGGTTTTTTCTCGCGTCTTTAAATAATAAATAAATTATGTTGTGGTCCCTATGCTTTTATTATTTAATTATTTGCTCTTTGCTCCTAATTACTGATTTAATTGATATCGATTTTCAGGTGTTAAAACAAAAGTGCATCTCCGTCCCCGTAATCCCCACCACTGAATGTGACCTGTAGGTTACAATGTCCTTGTGCATTAATCTTGCGCAAAACAAAACAGAACAAAACCAAAAAGGAAAAAAGGAAGAGGGATGTCCCCCCTGTGGATTACATTGTTTTGTTAGCAGTGCATTGTCTCTCTTGGCGCTGTTGGTACTATTTCATTGTCTCTCTTGTTCTTTTCAAGGGGTAGAGAAAAGGGCCACCCAAGGTAAACGAATAGAACACAATTTCAAGAAAACAGAGAACAAACAAACGAAAAGAAAAAAAAAAAAAAAGAAATGGCTGCAGTTTTGCTTCTCAGCTATAGCAGTTGCTATTCCCTCACTGCCTACTTATCAGTTATCTTAGTGCACTCCTGATATGCATTCCTTTACCCTCCCTGCTCTCGGATACAGTAGTTAGAGATGAGGAGGATGATGTTGATGATGATGTTGATCGTAATGATGGTGCTGGATTGATGGTAGCGGCCGGTTTTTGTTTTTATTGACCTCGCACAGTGATGGCAAGGGAGATGCGTGTTGGTGTTTATGGTGGCCCTCAGTCACGCCGTGGGCTTGTGTCCTGTCCCTGGTCGCCCCCCCCTTTGCTCGTCCTCCACCTCATCCCCGCAGGCCGTTGTGGTGGTCAGGCGGTTGCTGGAGTACACGCAGCAGAGCGAGCCGGACCTGTCCTACGGCCTGCTGCTCGTGCTGGGCCTGCTTGCCACCGAGCTGGTCCGTTCCTGGTCCCTAGCCCTCACCTGGGCCCTCAACTACCGTACCGGCACGCGCCTGCGCGGAGCCATCCTCACCATGGCCTTCCACAAGATCTTACGGCTGCGCAGCCTGCGCGAGAAGTCCATCGGAGAGGTGAGCAGCAGCAGTTCCGGCTCATCTTACACTAGTATAGGAGAGTTTGTGTGTCATTGAAGGCAGCAGGAGCGTCCGGGAGACAGACCTCGCTGCTCCGCCTCCATGGGACCGCCCCCCTGCCTCTTAGGCACGGTTTTGGGCTTCCCCTCTTGCTGTCCCCACTCACGTACCGGCTGCTGCCCAGCTCCATTGTGGTCGAGCCCCACCACCTCCCTCTCTGCCTCTCGGTGCTGTTATTTATGCGTGCTTGGGGTCGGGGTTCGAAAAATCCAATTCCGCTCAGTTTTAATAGACAGTAGATGAATAAAAAGTGATTTTATAAATTTGGACAGTTTTTTATTTGTTTAAAATATGCTGTGTTAGAGGTGGAGCGATTAATCGATTTCATCGACTTAAATCAACGGTTAAATTAATTGATTAATCAATTAGTCATTTTCTCATTTCAGTGAAGACCTGTGATTGATCAACGGGCCGAGACCCGTATTTAGCCTTAGTTTTAGTGGGAGTCAGACCCGATATATATGCCCGGTTTTTAGCAGTCCAGGACTAAACTATATTATACGCCAAACTATTGACTAATTGGGCAGTTTGTTGGGCTTGGAGGTTAGGGAAACCATCCCTTGTGGACCGGGTAGGGTCGCCGGTTTTTTGATTTCCTCTGAAAAACTGACCCAGTAATGACTGAGGTGCCCTTGAGCAAGGCACCTAACCCAACTGCTCCCTGGGCGCCGTGGCTAGGGCTGCCCACCGCTCCGGGTAAGTGTGCTCACTGCCGCCTAGTGTGTGTGTGGGTGTTTCACTTCACGGATGGGTTAAATGCGGAAGACAAATTCCTCGGTGTGGAAAATCACTATCTTAATCTTAACACTATATCAGACATCTCCTTTCTGATATAAGATAGAAGACTGGAACCGTGAATAGGTGGACTGTTCAGAGGTAGACTGTAAGACTGTGTTCAATGAGACCAGTAGACACGTTATTACACTGGAACACAGCCACACAGACATCAGCAGTAGTTCAGTTACACTTGCTGTGTTGATACAGAGAGCATAAACTTCATCCACTCTTGTGTCCAGCTGATCAACATGTGTTCGACTGATGGACAGCGCATGTTTGAGGCCGCCGCAGTGGGCAGTCTGCTGGCAGGAGGCCCGCTGGTAGCTGTGTTGGGGATGGTCTACAATCTCTCTGTACTGGGACCCACTTCTCTTCTAGGCTCTGCGGTGTTCATTCTTTTCTACCCTACTATGGTAAGCAGCTCTACATTATGTCCCGTTAAAGAAGCAGCTTCAGCGGGAGCTAGCGGGCCCCAGTTAGCCTGATTCCATTGCCGTGAATCTTTGTAAGATTTAGCTGTAATGATGTTAAGCACTTATCTGTCTTTCCTGCACTCTCAGATGTTCAGTTCCAGGCTGACAGCCTACTTCAGGAGGAAGGGAGTAGCGGTCACCGACCAGCGCGTCCAAAAGATGAACGAGATCTTGAACTACATTAAGTTCATCAAGATGTACGCCTGGGTCAAGGCTTTCTCCCAAGCCGTGCGAAGTAAGGGCCTGTTTAAGTTCGTTGGGTCTTCATTCACACCAATCCCACTCTGGATCCAATCAGAATTACATTTTAACCCTGTAATTATACTCACTGTAATTATGCAGAGATTTTGATCAGTGGGTGGGGTTCCCCTTTAAACTGACTCCTGCTGGTGCCTGTGTAATCCGTTCATCATTATCGTCTATCAGGAATAAGAGATGAAGAGCGCCAGATCCTGGAGCGCACAGGATATTTCCAGAGCATTACCGTGGGCATTGCTCCCATCGTTGTGGTGATCGCCAGTGTGGCCACCTTCTCCACCCATATGTTGCTGGGTTATGACCTCACTGCTGCGCAGGTAAGCGCCTCCACACGGCATCGGTACACACAAATTCACAGCCACTTGTAGTAACTACGCAGTAATGTCCTATATGTGTGTCCCTCCCCAGGCATTTACTGTCGTGACTGTGTTCAATGCCATGACCTTCGCGCTGAAGGTCACCCCCTTCTCAGTTAAGTCCCTTTCTGAAGCGTCCGTGGCCATGGAGAGGTTCAAGGTGAGTGCTGTCACCTCTTTTCTCTTTCGCCACACAAGTCTGTCTTTATCCTTCAGTCTTTTTTCAGAGTTCTTATCACTTATCAAGCTCACCAGACAATGAATCACCTTGCGTGTTTAATGTGGTAGTGACTTCAGGCTCCTACAGATGGAGCTCCACGAGGATGATGGGGCTTTAAATACCTGTGGGGTGTGAGTGACGGGATCCATAGATTGGGAAGAGGTGCTACAGTGCAGGGAATGTCTCGTTCCATGTGTGGTAAATGGCTCCAGAGCAAATGTTAATGATTGGCTAAAAGGAGGGACTGCATGTGGGCGTGTCCAAAGACCAGCGTGTGAAGGAAAGTAGCGAATATGCAGGTGTCCCCAAAGAAGCGTACCGTCATACGGGTCTACCAGCAGTGGATACAATCCCAGTCTACAGGGAATTCTCATCGGAATTGTGTCAGGGAAGGAAGGCATCCACCAAATTCAGCCCAAATGCACAATTCTTTGATGCCAGAGTGTCTGATCTCTGACACTGATGTGGCCTACATCCAGTAACTTGTCCAGTACATGTCAAATCCAATCACAGCTGTTATTGGTGCTCGTGTAGGTGTGACGCTGTTAAGTACGTTCCAGTCACAGGGGGCTCATCTAACTTCATGGTGACCCTTATTTCCCAGAGTTGTGTAAATTAGAGTGGCAAATAGATGTGCAGATTTTTGACTCGCTTTTTTTTTGGTACTGAACATTATTGAAACTAAATTTGCCAAAGTTTGCATGGCTAGCCAGTTAGCTAACCTGCTAAATGAGAGCGCACACCATTTAAATAACCCACTTCTCAATTACCCCTCCTCCCAACTTTTCCTGTGGCACTCCCCTTTAACCTTTCTGTCTACCTCCCGACGTCTACGATTATTTTCGCGGGAAAGTTTAGAGAGAATCACATTTGAGGTTTACTGAAGCATTCAGTTGTCCTTTCCTGGCCTTCTGGCCCAATGTCTCCTTACCCCTGTGCTCTCACACTGCTCTTGTTCAGGTTTTTTGGGTTTTGCTGGCAGCACACATCTGTGTACATGGAGCCAATCCCTTGCAAAAAACCACATAAATCCCAGGATTGGGCAGGTAGTGTTGGAGAGCTGCGTGTTTGTTCTGGTTACGACGGGTGACTGTGGGGAATGTGCTGAATAAGCTCGTAGGGGTTCTGTCTTGAACTCAGAAGACGTGCCAGCCCGCCCCTCACGATCGATGCGCCATGCACAATAGCAACGAAACACCATTCACGAGTGCTGCGCGCAGCGTTAGGAGAGGGTCAGTTTTTTTGCCCCCCCTTAGGCAGCGAGAGATGGTGGGTTTTTTTTTTTTTTTTTTTTTTTTTTTTTTCTCGGAAATTAAATTAATGGAAATGTGCAAACGTGGGTGAGGACCTTTCAGAGCATGAATGATTAGTTGGATGACAGTCAAATCTAAGAATGTACTGGAAGTTTTTGGAACAAGATGCCCTGTACCCCTTGAGTAGCCAAGCTAGCTGAGAGTTTAAACACGGGCAGCCGTAGTGACCTCTAATGACAAGACAAGGAGCAAAAAGAGATAACGAATAATCTAATTTAAGAAAAGAAGAATCTCTTAAAGAAGAACCAGTCAGTAAGTCTGTTGCCATCAAATGTGAGGGCATTTTAAATCTACCTAAAATTAGTATAAGGGCTGCAGTGTGTGACCAAACTGAAGATCTGTAGTGCACTGGAGGTGTTCTACTCCAGACAGATGTTCTAGTATACACATGGAACTATCTTCATGGTGTACTGTATCCCATCATGCACCGCAGCCTCACCAGCTCCCAGCCTGCTTTAGCCAGAGAAAATGGCAGCGGGTAACACTGGGGAGCTAAACACAGCCCACTCAGAGTATAAATGTGAGTGTAGTGATTGTAATAGCGTGTGTTTTCATCAGAATGTGCCTCAGAAAGTTAAAATTAACAGGCCTGAAGATTAATAAACGATTAACTCCCTTTAGAGGATTGGTTTTAGAGTGAAATAGCCGATGGGAGCTAACAGCTAGGCTAACCGTATCTCAGGTGAACTGAGCAGCATTAGCAGCAGCTAGCTCTAAACAGTGGATACAGTAATAACAGCTCTGAGGTAAAAGTTGGTGTAGTGATTGTAGTGGGGTGTGTGTTCATCAGAACGAGCCTCAGAAAGTTAAATATACAGGTCTGAAGATTAATAAAAGATTAACTCGCTTTAGAGGATCAGTTTTAGAGTGAAATAGCCAAGGGGAGCTAACAGCTAGACTAACCGTGAACTGAGCAGCGTTAGCAGCAGCTAGCTTTAAACAGTGGATACAGTAATAACAGCTCTGAGGTAAGTGTGAGGTAACTGCTCATGTGACTGTATTAGTATACTACACTGTAGGTCAGAACTTGTTAATGTACTGTATACCACACACAGGTGACTAAATCCGCAATGGTCGTAATCGTAATATTTTAACCGTGCAGCAACAAAAAAAAGCAACTCAGCATCATTTTTACACCCTTTCAGGTCAGGGAGCTCTAGCCACCCTTTAAAAATGGGCACATGTTCATCTTTTTTATGCAGGGACTTGGGCTTTCAAGCTCTCTCTACTTCCATTTCTGTGTTTTTTTTATTTGACAGCAGGTGAGGACTGTGTGTGTAATATAATACTATGAATGGGCCTTTCTTACACTTCCACGTTCACTAAAGCGAAAGCGTAAACAGTACAGAACCAGAAATGGTATATAGTAGTGAGTTCAACCCAAATCTTGATGTGACGTGAGCTTCATCACAACCTGTTAGTGAGAAACGATGTAGTATGCTAATACTGTGATAGCTAATACTGTAGTAGCCTGCCGAACACATACTATCAAGGTCAGTACACAGCATATAGTGTGTAGTGTTTATGTGTAGTAGACAACTGAGACGCAGCCGAAATGTTTTGCATGACGGCCTTTAGCTATTCATCAATGTTGGGGGACTTCCAGACAAACCAACGACTCTCTTCTGTCAAATGGTGTTAGAAAAAAAATTCTGTAAAGTTGTTTGTTGTTCCCCAAACCACACCAGCGCCAAATGGTACTATTAAGCATCCTATTTAGCGGTCACTTTAGCGTCCCTGCACCTATCAAGGCTTAACTCCCTAATGCTACTGTCCCCTTCATATCTCCTGTGTCTCAGAGTGTGCTCCTGATGGCTGAGGTAAAGATTATTCGCGAGAAGCCGCAGAACCCACAAGTAGCTGTGGAGCTGAGTGGAGCCAGTTTGGCCTGGGACACGGCAGGCCACAGCGCACAGCCCACGCCCCGCGGGACACCTTACGTAGGCAGGAGTCAGAGAGTCGCCCGCAAGAAACGGCATCAGCAGGCAGACCCTGGCAATTGCGGGATGGTGGAGATACAGCACGGACCTTTGTTGACATGTGAAAGCTCAGGGGAAACGCTCTCGAGCACAGAAGACCAAACCCTTCACGTCCCCACCATTAGTCAGCGACTGCAGAGGACCTTGCACTGCATAGACCTCACCATAGAACAGGTTTGAATAAAATAATAACAAAATAATAACCAGAATTATTATAGTATGTGCTGTTTTTATACGCTGTATTTCACAGTCTCAAGGACTTTAAACAAGAGGAGCTGAACACCCACACACTACTTAGATTGCACTAACGCATTACACCTACTGAGTTACTGTACATCGACACGCTGTTTACAGCACACTAACACACTTACCCACTTACGTGAGTTTACTGTACTACCCAACAGACGCAAAAAATACTAAACAGCACACTACACATTACAACATACTGAGTTACTTGTACACCATACACACTACTTTACAGAAACACTATAACACATTACACTTACTGAGGTACTCGTACACCAACACACACTAACTTTACAGCACACTAACACATTACACCTTACTGAGTTTACTGTACACCAACACCACTCACTTACAGCACACTAAAAGCATTACACTTGCCCGGAAGTTTATCGTACACCCACACAACTACTTACAGTTACACTAACATAATTACACTCACTGAGCTTTTACTGTACACGCAACCACGCAACCGCTACTTTTTACAGCACACTAACCGCATTACACTTACTGAGTTACTGTTACACCAACACCATAACGCCTACTTACAATACACTAACACATCCACAAACTTACTGAGTTACTGTACAACACCAACACGCTACTTTACAGCACACTAACACACTACACTTACTGAGTTTACTGGTACACCACCACACACTACTTTACAGCAACACTAAACACAAAAAAAAAAAAAAAATTTTACACTTACTGAGTTTACTGTACACCTACACGCTATTAACAGCACCACTAACACATTAACACTGAGTTACTGTTAACACCGACACACTCTTTTACAGTCACACTAACACATTACACTTTACTGAGTTACTACTGTACACCAACAACACTACTTACAGACACACTAAACACATTACACTTACTGAGTTACTGTACACCGACACACTACTTACAGTACACTAACACATTACACTGTTACTGAGTGTAACTGTACACCGACACGCTACTTACAGCACACTAACCGCATTTACACTTACTGAGGTTACACTAAACACGCTACTTTACAGTAACACCTAACGCATTTTTTTACACGTTACTGAGTTTTACTGTACACCAACACACTACTTACAGTACACTAACGCATTACACTTACTGAGTTACTTGTACACCAACACAAACTACTTACAGCAACACTAAACACATTTACACTCTTACTGAGTTACTGTACACCAACACACTACTTACAGTACACTACACACTACTTACAACACTTACTGACCTTTGAGTTACTGTACACCAACACCGCTACTTACAGCAACACTAACACATTACACTTTACTTAAGTTACTGTCTACACACCAGCGACCACTTCTATTACAGCACACTAACACATTTACACTTACTGAGTTACTCGTTACACAACCGACACACTACTTACAGTACACTAACACACTTACTGAGTTACTGTACACCACCCACACACTACTTACAGTCACACACTAACACATTACACTTACTCTGAGTTACTGTACACCGGACACACACTTGACGCTACTTACAGCACACTAACGCATTACACTTACTGAGTTACTGTACACCCGACATACCGCTACTTACAGCACACTAACACATTACACTTACTGAGTTACTGTACACCAACACACTACTTACAGCTGACACTAACGCAATTACACTTACTGAGTTTTACTGTACACCAACACGCTACTTACAGCACACTAACGCATTACACTTACTGAGTTACTGTACACCAACACACTACTTACAGCACACTAACGCATTACACTTACTGAGTTACTGTACACCGACACACTACTTACAGCACACAGAATCTATAGAATTCAGTTTTTAAATACGTAGTAAATAAATAGAAACATGATTTGAGGATGTCTCCTTTCCTACAGGGTAAGCTGGTCGGGATCTGTGGGAGTGTGGGCAGTGGAAAAACCTCCCTCATCTCAGCCATCCTTGGCCAAGTAAGGCATTGACATTTCATCTGTTATCCAGTTCAAAGAGTCTTACCAACACAGTCTAACAGGAATAAGAGCATGCTTAATGTGCTGTGATAATGAGGTACAGGGCTGCCGAGGAAGACATGACTTAACCTGCTCCTGTCTGTCTGTTAGATGACTCTTCTAGAGGGCACAGTGGCTGTCAATGGGGATTTTGCGTATGTGGCCCAGCAGGCCTGGATCCTCAATGCCACTCTACGTGACAACATTCTCTTCGGGAAGGATTACGAGGAAGAGAGGTGAGTTTTGGTTCTGGTAAAGAATAGCATAGAGCTGGGCTGAGCTGATTAATTACCAGGATGAGTAGGTGTGTTGAAGCAGGAAGGTCACCTGTGTGGTACCTGTGACACTGCTTTGTGATATGGCAAACATACAGGACAAGTTTGTACAGGAGTATGAAACAGCTTTCTTAACCTGCAGTGGAAGCTGATATGACAAGATTTATTTCTAAGCGGTTATGGAGCAATAACTGCTTATTGGTCTATTTGTCTGTCCATTATAAATATTCGCTAAACTGAAGGGAGAACTAGAGCGTTTGCACTGTGCAGAAAAAGAGATCCAAGTTTTTAAATCTTAAAAAAACAAACTATTGCACAAATAGCTGCACCCAGAAGGAAGCAACCGACAGGACTAAACCTGTTGGGTAGGTTTGACATTGTGAGACATTCTAATGATTCAAGTTTCACACTCGGCCGCGCATGTGACATAAGCAAGGACGGGCCTTATCGCTGTACCTGGCTGACCCAGGACCCAGGACCGGGGACATTTAGCAAGCAGTGATGTCTCCATAACTCATCCTGTTAGTGCAGCACCATTGGTAGACGGCTGCACCACACAGGACTACATCCACGCAGACCGTAACAACGACTGTCCTTAACACCACGTCACCAAAGACTGCAGTGGTGTCGTACCAGACTGTCATGGAGTGACTCAGAATGGCTTTGGGTCATCATCAGTGACGAGTCCCGCTTTAGTCTTGGTGGAGACGACCAACGAATCCGTGTGTGGAGGCACCGTGGTCAGCACCGAGATGAACAGTTTGTTGTCAC
>JAMWET010002514.1:22500-62500 GCA_024036415.1 Prochilodus magdalenae
CACGCCCACATGCAGTCACTTCTTTTAGCCAATCATTATCATCTACTTTGGAGACATTCCCTGCACACCCTTCCCAATCTTTTGTTCCCATCACTCTCTGAGGTATTTATAGCCCCCCCATCATCCTCATGCAGCGCCATCTGCAGGATCCTGAAGTTACTACCGCATTAAACACGCATGGTGACAGTTTGTTTGTCCGGTGAGCTTATGTTCTGGCTTGTTGTGGGCATTTCCTTCTATTGTGGAAGTACTGACTTTATCGTTGATGCAAGTACTAAATCTTATACAGTGTAATCATCACTAGCATGTGTGGAGTTTTTGTACAACGCAGTCTTATCCTTTTCCATTGTGTGCAGAACACCACAGTGATGGTGGGGAACAGCTCAGTGGTGAGCGACAGCATGCGGGACAATCCTCTGATGCAGTACTACGCTGCCGTCTACACCATGTCCATGGGCATTATGCTTTTGCTCAAATTACTAAGAGGCATCGTCTTTGTAAAGGTGAGAGTCAGTTAATCTGATTAAACGCTGTATCACAATACAGAATAGGCATCATATTATTAAATTTCATTCACTCATCGTCAAAACAACAGCTACACCCAGAAGACATCAATTGAAAGGAATGAAACTTGGTGGGGAGGTATGACATAGTAAGACACGCTAATGATTCAAGTTTCATGCCCGGACACACGTGACGTAAGGAAGAATGGGCCTCATTGCTGTACCTGACTAGCTATATAAGGTTGTTGTGTTGCAGTGCTTTCCATTCTGACTGTGCAGTAATACCTAATAGATGAGTTCAAAAGCTATTCAAGCAGTTTGAGAGGGCTCAGATCGTAGGGCTCTAGGAAACATGATGGTCTTATCAACATATTGTGCACCATACCAGTCGAAGAAGGCACCCACCAGCGATATGAAGGGTCTGGGAGACTGACACTGAGAATAAGAAAGAACCGGTAAATTGTCCAACATGAACAGACATCTACAACTGCTCACATTTAGCGAGCAGTGATGTCCTCCATGAATCATCCTGTTAGTGCAGCAACGAATCCAGGTGTGGAGGCACCGTGGTCAGCACCAAGATGAACAGTTTGTTGTCACACGTCCAGAAGGCCGGAAAATACCGCACACTCTGCAGGAACCGTGTGAGGATATTCAAGATGCATGGGATGGATAACCACAGGACACCATTAGGAACCTCTACAGCTCCATACTGAGACGTCTGGCATGTTGGGTTAGCAAACACGGCGGCCCGACGCCATACTGAGAGACAGACTTCTGTATGTGTAGCTCAATAAATATTGATCATATCAGCCTAAACTTATCATCAGTTATTGATCCTGGTCACCTTTACCTCCTTCCCAACACCACTGCACTCCCACACCTCCTCCTGGGAGCAACAATGAATGTATTTGGTGTGCCTGTGGAATAAAACTAATGTTGATCTGTTCTGATTTGTTGTTCCCAAAGTTCAGACTAAATTAGAAAGATGGCTTTAAGGTCTGCACCTGTAGCATCCTACAAAAGGAACTTAAGATTCAGAATATTGTATTCTTTAGTAAGTTGGTAAATTCTTTTGTTGTTGTCTCCCTTGTAAAAGGGATCTTACTGGGGTTAACCTGGTTAAATAAAGGTTAAATAAGTGTATAAGAATATGCCCAGAGCAAAATGATCTGCCCCAACACGCCCTGTGAATTTAAGAGCACACTGAAGTCACAGTTGCTTCATAGCACAGAGACTGGTTATTCCCCAAAAACGTTCCGGTATCTTTTCTTTGTTGACGTGTATTTGCTATGTATTTGTTGTTAGGGAACACTGCGTGCCTCCTCTAGGCTTCACGAAGAACTCTTCCAGAAGATTCTTCGCAGCCCTATGAAGTTCTTCGACACCACACCCACAGCCCGCATCCTCAACCGATTCTCCAAGGACATGGACGAAGGTACAGCATGACTCAGCATCTCTGGCATCAGAACAAAGGCCATAAACTCGCTGGCTGTTTCTTTTTTCTTCAGTGGAAAAATACAGTCTTTCAGGCATTCATTACCGTTGTGGTTGTAAACAGTCCTTTATGTTCAGCTGTGTAATTCTCAAGCCCCATATTTAAATATATGCACTCTTGTATGTATTTAGAGAGAGTGGTGGTATGTGGGTGAGCTTTGTGCCTTAGTCATTTCTCAGTAGTGGTGGACGAACTACCCAATCCATATGCTTAAGTTAAAGTACAGATAGCCCTCCTTCAGTGTCAGTAGATGTTCCTCCCTTTAGACCTCCACTGGAGTACCAGTACTAAAGTATGTACCTTCAGATGTACTTAAGTATAGAGAGTAACAGTACTAAAGTATGTACCCTCAGATGTACTTAAGTATGGAGAGTAACAGTACTAAAGTATGTACCCTCAGATGTACTTAAGTATGGAGAGTGAACAGTACTAGTACTAAAGTAACAGTACTAAAGTATGTACCCTCAGATGTACTTAAGTATAGAGAGTACCAGTACTAAAGTATGTACCCTCAGATGTACTTAAGTATGGAGAGTAACAGTACTAAAGTATGTACCCTCAGATGTACTTAAGTATAGAGAGTAACAGTACTAAAGTATGTACCCTCAGATGTACTTAAGTATAGAGAGTAACAGTACTAAAGTATGTACCCTCAGATGTACTTAAGTATGGAGAGTAACAGTACTAAAGTATGTACCCTCAGATGTACTTAAGTATAGAGAGTAACAGTACTAAAGTATGTACCCTCAGATGTACTTAAGTATAGAGAGTAACAGTACTAAAGTATGTACCCTCAGATGTACTTAAGTATGGAGAGTAACAGTACTAAAGTATGTACCCTCAGATGTACTTAAGTATGGAGAGTAACAGTACTAAAGTATGTACCCTCAGATGTACTTAAGTATAGAGAGTAACAGTACTAAAGTATGTACCTTTAGATGTACTGAAGTATGGAGAGTAACAGGAGTATGGTTTATTATGGCTCTAATGTCCTATTATCATTTCTGGAAAACGACTCTTCATCAGCTCAGTGTAGGTGAAGAGACTCTAGTGTCTGTCAGATCATCATCAGCACAGAACACTGAAGGAGAACAGGTCCCATTAGCTAGAACCAAGCTCGGCCCAACAGCTCAATACAAGCTCAAAACAGAGTTACTGCTGAACCCTGTACCTTACAGTACACTAACACGCTACACTTACTGCCTTACTGTACACCAACACACTACACAGTACACTAACACCTTATCCTTCTGGTGCACTCAGTTCAGTTTTGTCATTTAACGTCTCTGCTCCTCTCCATTTTGTCTCCTCTCACGTGCCAGTGGACACTCGTCTGCCGTTCCAAGCAGAGATGTTTATCCAGAACGTGATCCTGGTGCTCTTCTGCCTGGGAGTGATTGGCAGTGTGTTTCCTTGGTTCCTGGTGGCCGTTGGCCCGCTGGTGCTCCTTTTCATTGTGCTGCACGCCGTCTCACGAGTCTTCATAAGGGAGCTCAAACGGCTGGACAACGTCACGCAATCGCCCTTCCTCTCCCACATCGCTTCCAGCATCCAGGGCCTGAACACGGTGAACGCCTACGGGAAGGGAGACGAGTTCCTCCGCAGGTTAGATTTAAGCAATGTCAGATCCCTTTTACCAGTTGATGTGCTGTGATGTCATTTGTCGGCCCATTGGGTGTGAGATGTACCGAACTGTCAGCCAAATTCCCACAGCATGTCCGAATTGGAAAATGAAAGCCTTGGGGTTGTACAAAAGGACAATCCCAATATCAATAAGACCACGTTCCTATTGGGTGCGGTTATTCCATTACTGCATTCCTGGAAGGCCATAGTGTTTTAGTGTACTTCCTGCTTTTATAGACCTTGATCAAGCACCTAATGATCAAGTCTCTCATGACTTTATTTAGGTGTGGAGGAGCAAGGAAAACAATTGGCTGTTCTGGAATACTTCGGATGTCGTCCATTCACATACACGACTGCCGTGTTGTGGTTAAGCAGTTTGCTGGTACTGATTTCTTATTTGTGCTTGTTTTCCAGGTATCAGGAGCTGCTGGATCAGAACCAGGCTCCCTTTTACCTGTTTAGCTGCGCCATGCGCTGGCTGGCTGTGCGTCTAGATGTGATCAGCGTCGCTCTCATCAGCATCACGGCTCTGATGATCGTCCTTATGCACGGAAAAATCCCCCCCGCCTACGCAGGCCTGGCTATATCTTATGCTGTGCAGGTGAGGCCATGGGTTTGTACGTGTTTAGGCCAGCTTCATATGGTGTATAAATATATACACATATTGTGAACACACTGACTGGTGAAACCTCATCTAGACACTCACACAAACACCCAGCGCAAGTGAACCAGAGAGCTTTATTCATACATAACCTGCCAACCAAACCAAAACGGAGCTGAAATAGCAGGCTTACTTGACCCTTTCTATGGGTCCTTTGCCCCTCAGTCTCTCTCTGGCTTGTGTAAGCCACATGTCCTCCCTTCCTCACACTGGAGAGAGGACCAGTTTATAAAGGCATGGTGCCCCGCCTTTTGATCACATGAACATTGGGGAGAACATGCCCACTTCTGTAGGGAATGGCAGCGGCTCCAGGCCATCCCTGCCACAATACGTACAGAGTGAGTGGAGAGAATTCATTGTAGGTCGCATGAACTGTAAGAGCACCAAGTGTGCAGAGGAGAAGAGACATGACAGTGAGTTTATATACAGGAAGTACAGTAACTGTGAAGACAGTAATAAATTCAGGGCAGTAATAAATAATAAACTGTGCGATTATGAATAGTATATCGAGGCACACAGTACAGCTGTGTTGTCGTTGTTGCGGTCCATACAAATAGCTGCATAAGGCTAAAGATGGTCTGGCTGTGTGGTCGTGCGTTCTCGCAGACAACCAGCTGCCTCATGAACGTAACTGTTCATGTACATGCCTATGTGCTGTGTGTGTTACTGGAGGCCTCCACTAGAGGGCAGACCACTCTGTTTGTCCAGCATTTTTCGCCTTGCACGTACATCTACTATATACTCTTCTCTCACTTGCTGTTCTGACAAGTATATTGTGCAGCAGCAAAGACACATCATACAGTAATTGAACCCTTTCCTTAATGCCTTCCTCTGTGTGCCTGCTGCTGAGTGTCTGCACTGCCCCTACTGGCTTTGTGTGTGTACTGCACCTTGCCTATGCGTAGCACTCATTTCTGAGGATGTCCAGAACCGATGAACCAAGTATACCCAGGATATGCAAAGCAGCCAACGGCGAATACATCTCTGGCCTAACTGCTCATCTAGGTTATGGCAAGGCATAAAAAGCTGGCTGTGGAAATGTCTAGATCAGAGGAAACGTGTGGACGATCATAGCTGGAAAAGTTCTAAGAATGCTACCATGCTATGCTCTGTTAATGTTTACAGCAGGTTCCCAGTTTTCTTTTGGTTTTCAGAATCTTTTTTCTAAAGGTAGGAGAAGGTTCCAGAAAACATCCTGGCATTTCAGGTCTCAGTAACAGCCATAAAATATTTTGAGGATGTGGTGCTGAGAACGTTCTTCCTTTTGTTATCATGTATCTGTGGCCCTGACACCATCCTCAGAACTTCCTCTGAAGGTTGCAGTTATGGCTTATTGAATATGTGACCTTACAGAACATTATTCGAAACTATCTGACATCTTAACATCTTAAAAAACGTTCTCTGAACCTTGGAACATTAATAGATGTTCTTTAAATCTTTATTAGAACTCATAAGGAACGTTAGCCAAAGCTCTAGGATTGTTCCCTGCTAGTTGGAAAGGGTGGGACGGTGAGTCCATTCCGTTTTTCCATTTCCCTTTCTGCCTTGTCCTTCAATTCCCAGAAAAGACCTTCAGCAAACCTTCAGAGTACAGAATGCCTTACATAAAATCACAACTCTTGAAAATGAAACTTGGACATGAACAACCATGCGCTCTAAAAACAAGACAGTGTACATGTAACTGCTTAAAAAGGATGATGCATGAACAGAGCACGTTCTTCCCTCTCTCATAGCTGACGGGGCTGTTCCAGTTCACCGTCCGTCTGGCCTCCGAGACTGAAGCTCGCTTCACCTCGGTTGAGAGGATCCACCACTACATCAAGGTATTACCACCTCTAGAGGGCTTGTTTGTTGTTGACTACCTGTTAAATCACATACCATCGGCAATTGTCCAGAATGTCCTTTCTCGGGTGACAAACTCCGGCATGTAACGTCATTCATTCGCTTCTCTCCACAGTCTCTGTCACTTGAAGCCCCAGCGAGGGTCAAGAACAAGGCTCCTCCTCCAGAATGGCCTCAGGAGGGTGAGGTGGTGTTTGACGGTGTAGAGATGAGGTACAGGGAGAACCTCCCACTGGTACTGAAGAAACTGTCCTGCACAATCCGGCCCAAAGAGAAGGTTGGGATTGTGGGACGAACAGGCTCAGGTCAGTGGAGCTCTCATTTCTGACATATCTTGCTACTTTAGTTTTGCAGTGGAGCTGCAGGGCTAATGAAGCTAGCACACCCAACCAGTTAGAACCGTGAGCCTAAATCATTGCACAGTTGCCTCAAACCGGTTCGAGTTGCCAAGTCAGAGTAGAGTAGCTGGTGTGCTTCCGTATACTGTCTTAGACAAACGTACAGACCAAAGTTAGGCTTTAGTGTGGCTGTTTTTATGCAGCGATGTTTTTACTTTTGACTATGATTTTTAGCTTTATTATGACTTATAAATACACTCCTCATCAAAAGAATAGCTGCACACAAAGGGAGTGTGGGATTGCAGTGGTGTTGGGAAGGAAGATAAAGGTGACCAGGAACAATCAATTATAAATTTAGACTGATATGATCAATATTTATTGAGCTACACACACAGAAGTCTGTCTCTCGGTATGGAGTCGGGCTGCCATGTTTAAAAACCCAACATCCCAGACGTCTCGGCATGGAGTTGTAGAGGTACCTAATGGTGTCCTGTCCTGACTCGTCACTGAAGATGACCCCCTGCCATTCTGAGTCACTCCATGACAGTCTGGCACAACACCAATACAGTCATTGGTGACGGTGACATGGTGTTAAGGACAGTTGTCTAATGGTCTGTGTGCATGTAGTCCTGGGTGGTGCAGCCCTCTGCCAATGGTGTCGCCACTTACACGATGGCTGCATCCAAAATGGCGTACTTCTATACTATACAGTATGCGAAAGCAGTACGCGAGAATAGTTCGTATATCCGAATATGTAGTGTTCATAAAACAGTGTGCGAAAAGTCCCCGGATGGTGTACTACATCGGGACAGATTTTGAAGTATGCAACTACAGCACACTGTCCTATCCCATGATTCCATGAGAGCTACAGAGCCGTTGGAAGCTGTGAAAAACATGGTGGAAAACGGGGAGCTAGCTGTTTACAAGTGTATACAGCTCAGTGGATAACACCACTACACATGTGGAAGACTGGGGTTCGAATCCTGGTCTGGGTGACTATGCTGTGCTACACCAACAAGAGTCCTTGGGCAAGACTCCTAACGCTACATAGGCCTACCTTGTAAGTTGCTCTGGATAAGAGCGTCAGCTAAATTAATAAATTCCTCAGCATGCGTTTTCTGCGACCTCCTGCTCGATGCTGCCTCAATGTGGAAGTGTTCATCGTGAAAACTACCCACACTGAACGCTACTTTTGTTAACAGACGGTAAAGATTTTTCCGACTTCTAGCTTTTAAAGAATGCGGTTTGCCACCGACGTCAGCAGAGATCCAGGTCACAGGACACGGGTAAGATGGCGGAGGTAGGGCGCCCAAGGACGTGTGCATACCGCGCACTCGCATACTAACGGTACATACTTTGGCTGAGCAGTACATTCTAGGGCTTCGCTGCTCGCTAAATGTCCTCATTCGTGGCTGTTGGGTCAGTCAGGTGAAGCAATAAGGCCCGTCCTTGCGTGAAACTTGGATCATTCGCACGTCTCACAATGTCCACCAAGTTCCTGCGGGTTGATTCCCTCTGGGTCCAGCTATTCATTTGATGATGAGTGTAAATCAAATCATATCAAACCGAAGTGTATTTGTCACATACATAGTCATACACGGTACAGCTAGTAGTGACACGCTCTGACAGCTTCCCGCTTACATGGAACCATAAGATAATATAAAGACAAGATACTTTGAATAGAACTGAATAGAACATAGAAATGAAGAGCTGCTATGTTTTGACAGCTAGTGCAAACAGTGGAGATGTCTTCCTTCCTTTATGGTCTGCAAACCTGAAGACCATGCTGCTGTGTGTTACTTGAGCTCTAACGTCTGATCTGCCTTTCAGGGAAGTCCTCATTAGGAGTGGTTCTCTTCCGTCTGGTGGAGCCATGTGGTGGCTCCATCAAGATTGATGGTGTCAACATCTGCGACATTGGCCTAGCTGATTTACGCAGCAAGCTCTCCATCATTCCGCAGGAGCCAGTGCTTTTCAGTGGTACTGTCAGGTTAGTGGACTCCTTTGAGGGGTTGTTGCTGTTTTAGAGATGTAGAATAATCTAGAACCATCGACCATGTGTGCTTGTAGCCATTCATGCAGTAAAACACCTGCTACACACACACACACACTAGGGGGCAGCGGTGAGGAGCCCCATTCACAACACTCAATAACGGGTTAGGGGCCTTCCTCAAGGGCACTTCTGTCGCGTTCTGGCGGCTCAGGGAATTTACCTGGCAACCTTTATGGCCACAGTGTTACATACAACCCCAAGGGCCCATTATATGGTGTCCACACTTCAGTCGCCCACACTCCTCACAACGTTGATACTGAAGTTAGTTACTAAATTAACTCATAGTAGCCACTGAATAATAAGTATATAATAATTTGATCTGTATAATGTGATTCTGTCCCTCCATCAGATCCAACCTTGATCCGTTCAACCAATATTCAGAGGAGCAGATCTGGGATGCTTTGGAGAGGACGCACATGAAGGAGTGTGTAAGTCACCAGGCAGAACCCCTTTGAGCCTCTACAGTCATTTTAACAGCCCTTCTTTCTTGTATACATACAGCTCTGGAAATACACAAGAGCCCACTCCAGTCTCTTCTTAAATCAGCATCTCTACATGTACAGCAGGTTCTTAGTAAGAACAGAAGGTCGGGTTCTAGCTTTACTGGCAGGTACAGTGAGTATCTGGTATATGAGAACAAGGTCAAGCAGCAAACACACAGGACCACACAGCTACAGACTGGCAGAGGGCCAAACCCCCTCTCTACTGACCGTGATGAGCGCCACCTCATTCCAATGTCCCTTACCCACCGTAAGATGACCTCAAGTGACCTACAGAGAGACTGGCGAGCGGTGGCTGGGGTGAAGCGCCCAGCGGGCATGGTTCTAAAAACAGGCTTCTGGAGGTCATTAGTGATTTTCTACATAAACAGATCTAATACAATATCTGATCTGGAGTTTGGGAGACACGGTTCCAGTAGTGTAGAGAATAAAACACAGCTGAGGAATTCTGGTCCAACACAAACCCAGAACCTGTACAGCTAGAGAAACTGATCATCTTTAGGTGGTCTCTTCAATTTATCCAGAGCTGTCTGTCATTCTGGGTCTGTTTCTGTTTCTGTGTAGGTGTCTCAGCTGCCCCTAAAGCTGGAGTCTGAGGTTGTGGAGAACGGAGATAACTTTTCGGTGGGGGAGAGGCAGCTGCTGTGTGTGGCAAGAGTGCTGCTTAGACAGTGCAAGGTGAGCTGTTTTCCATAACACACAGAATTTACCTTGTTCTGTCAACCTGAGGTCCCACTGTGGGGCCACCAGGGATTATCTCATGATGTACAGTGGAGTAAACCGGGCCTCCTCTTAGAGATCGCTTGTCCTGAGAGAAAACAAAATGATCATTTAGAGAAGTAGGATTGAAACTCGGCTCTGTAGGAGGGTGGGTTTGAAGAAGCCTGACTGGTGAGCACAGTGAGCAGGTGTTTTAGGTAATCTCTACTACTTCATGAGTCCGCATGGGTCATTTTAAGCACAGTTCGTCATAACACATCACATGTGATATCTCAAAACCTTGTCAATTTTTAGTAATTGACGTAATTCCAAGGTACCTGTTGTCCTTAACAGTGAGTGTAAATGTCAGGATGAGTGGACCGACAGAAATGGCCCAGAATTACTTGGGAAATGTCTGCTTCTATTGACCTACATTAACATTAATAATCACCATTCAGTTTCCTATAAAAGTATTATTCTGGAGATACAAGGTTTTGTTCCAGCAGCAGCAATACAGTAAATAATAAATCATATCATTAATCATGCTTATCATATATAATATAATATCAAAACTTATCATATCACATGTATCATAACTTCATATTTATTTCATCACTGATAATGTTATTCCCACCTCCTCCCACCCTTACCTCAGGAATGCATCTAGGGCTGTTTGTGAATTTACATAGTCAAACCTGATTGGTCAAGACTTGCCTGTCATCAACTGGGCTTGGTGTCTTCGTGATTTTAGCTTCTTCAATTTCATTTATGAACGTTCCGTGCTGCAGACAGATTTCCCACTCGCTCAGTCTCCCAGCTTTTGAACTATTGCATATCAGAATCCTGCCAAGGCTACACCAATATACTTGCTCTTGTATAAATGAGATTTTTATTTTTGGCTGATTTAAACATTTATCCTTTTGGAGAATGGATGACTCCAGTAAACCATCTTGTTCCTATATTCCACAGTGTAAACACTGTATGTGTGAACGTCCAGCGCGTGCTGCCGGTTTGCTAACACTCCTAGGTAGCATCTGTGAATCCAGTGTGATGGCATAAATCATAGGAGGCCTATCCTGATTTCTTGGGAGAAACCACACAGTCAGGCAGTCAGCCGCCCATTCAGCCGACATGGAATGATCCTTACTTCCTAATCGGATCTCGCCATCACTCGACAGTGAGATTAGCAGGCAATTCAGACTCGACTGTTTGGAGGGGCTCACTCACAAATATCCCCAGTATGGAGATGAAATGCTTTCTGATTTCTGACTGATTCTGACCTCTCTCTTTCCAGGTCCTGATCCTGGACGAGGCCACCGCTGCTATGGACACAGAGACGGATTCTCTGATCCAGGAGACGATCCGGAACTCATTCCAAGACTGCACTACATTAACCATCGCGCACAGGCTACACACCGTGCTCAATTGCGACCGCATTATGGTGCTTCAATATAATACTATATATATATATTTATATATATATATATATACACAAAATCCAACATTTTGGTAAATAAAATGGCTTTTACATTTAAATGTGTTATTCAAAGCCATTACGTACTCATAAACCTTGGTGTGTAACAATCATTTGTGATTCCTGTTACAATCAATACATGGGGAGGTCTGACAAAGATTCAAAATATTCAATAGAGGTTTTCCAATAAGAATAGAATTTGTCTGTTGATCCACGCAAAGTGAACTTAATTTTTTCCAACTTTAAAAATAACATCATGTCTGTGAGCCAGGAGCCAAAAGAAGGGAGCTTGTGAGATTTCCATTGTAATAGTATTCTAGGCCTGGCTACAGGAGGAACAAATGCGACAATCTGAGATTGCCTAGAAGTTAGTTGCAAGCTGGAATCCGGAGTCCCAGAAATTGTGATAAAAGGAGATGGTGATATGTTAACATTAATGATTTTGGACAATGTTTTGAAAATAGAGATCCAATAGGACTGGAGTTTATGACATGCCCAGAACATATGAGATAAGTTAGCAGGTATGCCACCACACCAATTGCAAGTCTGATCTATGTGAGGGTAAATCTTGGTAAGCTTGGTTTTGCAATAGTGGACTCTGTATAAGACTTTGAATTGGATATTCCGTGTGAGAAGCCTGCTGAAATGTATGAACTGGGGTTACGTACAACTTTTCCAAATTAAAAAGTTCACCTAGGATCATCGCTAAACGTGGTCTTTCACATGAGTCTGTCTCCCACCCAAGTCTTTGTTTTGAGCACAGCTGTCATCATCAAGGGTTAAAATATAGTTATATAAATGAGAGATTTGGCCTTTCTGATTGTGTGTTAATTCAAATAGGATGTTATGTGGGTCGATTGCAGGCAGAACTGGGAATGATGGACAATGAGTACGCACAAAGTCTCTGAAATATCTAAAAAGATTTCTTTGGGGGATTGCAAATTTTTTTACAGAGATCAGAGACAGTCATTTTTAACACAGAATTTGTCCTGTTCCGTCGCAGGTAGTGGAATTCGACGAGCCGTCCAGGCTTCTGGCCAACGAGAACTCCCGGTTTTGCGCCATGCTGGCGGCGGTGGAGAACAAGATATCCGTGAGAGGCTGAAAGTACGGGCTCCCTAGGATAGAAGGGAACGTCCTTCACTGAGTAGTCCACCGTGTCACCGCCTCTCGTCTGCGGAGGGGCAGTATTGTGTCTCTAAGGAGACTTGAGTCGCGGACTGTCTGCTGAACATGTCTGTTCGAACGTACTAATCATCAGCTGAAATGGTCAGGTCACCAAGCACTGATACTGTAATAATGTTTTGCATTATGTGTACATATAAACAAGGACATCGGTTTTCATGTAGCTCCATTCATGCGAACTGGTGTTGTTTCATAGAGTATATATATCTATACATATATGATTCTATATTTACACTGGGCTGGGGGTGGGGTGTGGGTCAGCGTGGAGGCAGAGTCCCTCTTTTTGCACTGGCTCTGTTTGTGTGTGTACCGTCTCATGCACACTGTATCATAACCATTATTGTCGAATAACTTTATTTTTGCCTACTTGACTCGTCTTCAGTACGTGTGTAACTTCTGACGTCTCGTGACTTGAACCCCCAGCCCCGCTGATTTTGTCCGTGGGATGTTTTGATATTTCATCGCGATGGCACTGAGTAGGCGGGACTTTTTCATAGATTTAAAACAGTGCTGCTGCTCTCTCGCCACATCCTTGCTCCAACAGGGGTGCAGGCTCACTTCTAGCGAAGAGGCCTTGTACACGTACAGCCTGTTTGCATCGTTACATTTTGCCTCTACCTTTTTTGGTTTTATTATTATTATAATTATTATTATTTTATCGGACAGTGTACCTATTTTTTTTTATTATCAGTGATTATTTTAATTTTATTTTTTATTTTGGCTTGTTTTTGCACTTTTCACTCAGACAGAAGAGCTCGCCAGCCCCCTCTGCTGGTGCTTCTCGGACTGTTTTCTTCCTGGTGTTTTTTTTTTTCTTCCCAATGCTTTTAAGCACAATCCCTGTATCTATAATGGACCAAGTTCTTTTTGGTCAGCGCAAGCTTTTCTTTTTTTATTTCTTCCTCCTTTACACGGGTCCATCACAGCGAAGCTGTGCGCAGTGACCCATCTGAAAGAAACTCCTGTATCAGGTGGTGAAGAGTCATCTGTGGTCTGGTTGAAGGTGAATCAGTACATGCCTCCTCAGCGGATCCTGCAAAAAGTCTGTTAGTCTGTCGTTTCCATTACCTTCCATAGCCTTAGCATGATTTCTTAATTGCCTTGATGAGCGGAGGAGAGAAGAGAGTCTCTCCGTTGTGTCAATAAAATGAATATTTTAGGTTTAAAATATTTTGTCTCTGTGTTTATTCCTCATGGTCCGTTCGGAGTGATGCCAGCGCCAGTCGTTGTATAGCACGCTCCTCCGTGTCCTCCACCACCGACACATGTTCCTTTACCCTCCCCCACCACGGCACTCTTTGGCCTGGCCTTAAAATAACCAGCTCTCACTAAAACGCCTTTTACAGTCTCTTAACTTCTAACAGCCCCAGGCCCCGTACGCCGCACTGCGTTCTTATAAAATAGGTTCTGTAAAGGGTTCTTTGAGTGACGCCACAGAACACGTGTCTCACTCTAGTCCTCGTGCACTGCAGACTTCAGTCTACCTCACTGAACACACTGGAAATTGCACAGCTGGTCTGCTAGTCCTTCATGAATTCAGCAAGCTGTCCTTTATGGCACCTTTAATCATTATATTAATCGTTCATCAAATAAACATTTATTATTAGTAGTATTATTATTAATCATCCAGGGTTCCACACACTGGATTTAACTCCAGCAAAGCTGCTCTGCAAGTACTTTCTGGATTCAGCAAACAGGCATTTACGGCATCATTAATATTATTATTAATCATACCATCCATTGTTGTTGTTATTATTATTATTATTATTATTATTATTGATCATCCAAGGTTCCACACACTGGATTTAACTCCAGCACAGATGCTCTGCAAGTACTTTCTGGATTCAGCAAACGGTCGTTTATGGCACCTTTAATATTATTATTTATCATACCATCCATTGTTGTTGTTGTTGTTATTATTATTATTATTACTACTATTATTATTAATCATCATCCAGGGTTTCACACACTGGATTAAACTCCAGCACAGCTGGTCTGCAGGTTGTTCACGAATTCAGCAAACTGTCCTTTATGGCACCTTTATTATTAATATTAATCACCCATCCATTAACCATCTATTATTATTATTATTATTATTATCATTATTATTATTATTGATAATAATAATAATAATCATCATCATCATCATCCAGGGTTCCACACACTGGATTAAACTCCAGCACAGCTAATATGCAAGTACTTCAAGAATTCAGCAAACTGTCCTTTATGGCACCTTTAATATTAATAGTTCATCCATTAAACATCTATTATTATTATTATTATTATTATTAATCATCCAGGGTTCCACACACTGGATTCATCTTCAGCACAGCTGGTCTGCAAGTGCTTCATGAATTCACCAAACCTTATGGCACCTTTAATATTAACTAGTATATCCCATCATATGTTTATATTTGTTTACATATTTGCTCCAGAATTATTTACAAAACAATTATATATAAACGTATAGAATTCCACCAAATAATCAACATGTCTGAATAATAACAATACTTCAGTGGTTAAGATATAAACATTCAAGTCCCACAGAATGGTTTGATGTAAAATGGTTAATTTGCTGACCAACCTATGGACTGTAATAGGAACCAGGGGTCACCAGATCTAGCCATTTCATTCACTATCAAACCCACCAGTGAACCTACACGTGCCTGCTGATCCCTCCAAAGCCTTATTCTAAATCTTTCATAAGACACGGCTGTATTCCAAACGCTACATACTACATACTGCTCGTGTACTAAATCTACCTGAAAGTAGTACGTAGTATGAGACCAAACTGAAGATCTGTAGTTCACTGGAGATGGTATTCTACTCCAGTCAGAGTTTCTAGTGTACAGGTGGAGCTATCTTCATAGCCGAGGGGAGCTAACAGCTAGGCTAACCGTATTTCAGGTGAACAGAGAGCAGCGGTTATAGCAGCATAGCTCTACAGTGGATACAGTTAATAACAGCATCTGAGGTAAATAGTGCGGGGTGCTAGTCGTGTAACATCAGAATGAGCCTCACAGAAAGTTAAATATACAGGTGCTGAAGATTAATAAAAGATGAACTCGCTTTAGGGAGGACCGGTATCCGTAGAGGTAGAAAGAGCAGATGGGAGCTAACAGCTAGGCTAAGTCAATGCTCCGGGTGAGAGTATAATGTTAGCAAGGTGTTAAGCTCTAAAACAGTGGGTACCCAGTAATAACCAGCTCATGTGGGTGTAACCGGTGTGTAGTGGGGTGTGTTCATCAGAATTGAGCCTCACAGAAAGTTAAATATACAGGTAAGAAGATTAAAAAAACATGAACTCGCTTTAGAGGATCAGTTTTAGAGTGAAATAGCGACGAGAGGGAGCTAACAGCTAGGCTAACCGTATTTCAGGTGAAGAGACAACCATAGCAGCGTTAGCAGCAGCTAGCTCTAAACAGTGGATACAAGTAATAACAGAGCTACTGAGGTAAATGTGGTGGGTGTATGATTGTAGTTGCGAGTTGGGGTGTGTTTCATCAGAATGAGCCTCAGAAAGTTAAATATACAGGTCAGAAGATTAATAAAAGATGAACTCTCTTTAGAGGGTCAGTTTAAGAGTGAAATAGCCGAGAGGGAGCTAAGCAGCTAGGCCTAACCGTATTTCAGGTGCACACAGAGCAGCGTTAGCAGCAGCTAGCTCTAAACAGTGGATACAGTAATAACAGCTTCTGATGTAAAGGTGTACGTGATTGTAAGTGATTTGTTGGACCTACTCGGCAGTGTGTTCATCAGAATGAGCACTCAGAAAGTTTAAATATACAGTCTAGATTAATAGAAGATGAAAACTTGCTTTAGAGGAAGTTTTACGAGTGAAAGTAGCCGAGGGGAGCTAACAGCTAGGCCAACGTTATTTAGGTGAACAGAGCAGCACTGCTGTTAGCACAGCTAGCTCTAAACAGTGACTCACAGTAATGTAGCAGCTCTGAGGTAAATGTGAGGTAACTGGTCAGGAACTGTGACTATATTAGTATACTACACACGATAGGTTCAGAAACTTGTTTACTGTACTGATAAAACACACACACGAGGGGAGTATACAGTGTGCGGTACATACTACTGTAGTATGTAGTGTGCGGTATAGTAGTGTGCCATTTTGAACACAGCCAATGTCACAGCGTATTTATAACCACTTCATACAACATCTTTCTGTGAGGGAGCTTTTAGAGGTGGACGTCTGGTTCCATTCAGAACCACTGTGAATAGTTCAGCAAGTTTCTATGGAACGAAACGTTTAACACCAAACCTGCTCTGGTCTGCTAGTCCTTCATGAATTCAGCAAGCTGTCTTTTATGGCATCTTTAATCATTATATTAATCGTTCACCCATTAAACATTTATTATTAGTAGTTGTACTATTGTTATTAATCATCCAGGGTTTCACACACTGGATTCAACTCCAGCACAGCTGCTCTGCAAGTACTTTCTGGATTTAGCAAACGTCGTTTACGGCACCTTTAATATTAATCATACAATACATATTATTATTATTATTAGTAATAATTATCATCATCATCCAGGGTTCCACACACTGGATTCAACTTTAGTACAGCTGGTCTGCAAGTACTTTCTGGATTTAGCAAACAGTAGTTTATGGCACCTTTAATATTAATATTAATCATCCATCAATTAACCATTCATTATTATAATTATAATTATTGTCAATCATGCAGGATTCCACACACTGGATTAAACTCCAGCACAGCTAATCTGCAAGTACACCTTTAATATTAACTGTAGTATATCCCATCATATGTTTATATTTGTTTACATATTTGCTCCAGAATTACTTATAAAACAATCCTATATAAACGTATAGTAGAATTCCACCAAATTATCAACATGTCTGAATAATAACAATACTTCAGTGGTTAAGATGTAAACATTCAAGTCCCACAGAATGGTTTGATGTAAAATGGTTCATTTGCTGACCAACCTATGGACTGTAATAGGAACCAGGGGTCACCAGATCTAGCCATTTCATTCACTATCAAACCCACCAGTGAACCTACACGTGCCTGCTGATCCCTCCAAAGCCTTATTCTAAATCTTTCATAAGACACGGCTGTATTCCAAACGCTACATACTACATACTGCTCGTGTACTAAATCTACCTGAAAGTAGTATGTAGTATGAGACCAAACTGAAGATCTGTAGTTCACTGGAGATGGTGTTCTACTCCAGTCAGAGTTTCTAGTGTACAGGTGGAGCTATCTTCATAGCCGAGGGTAGCTAACAGCTAGGCTAACCGTATCTCAGGTGAACAGAGCAGCGTTAGCAGCAGCTAGCTCTAAACAGTGGATACAGTAATAACAGCTCTGAGGTAAATGTGGGTGTACCGGTTGTAGTGGGGTGTGTTCATCAGAATGAGCCTCAGAAAGTTAAATATACAGGTCTGAAGATTAATAAAAGATGAACTCGCTTTAGAGGATCAGTTTTAGAGTGAAAGAGCAGATGGGAGCTAACAGCTAGGCTAACCGTATCTCAGGTGAACAGAGCAGCGTTAGCAGCAGCTAGCTCTAAACAGTGGATACAGTAATAACAGCTCTGAGGTAAATGTGGGTGTAGTGATTGTAGTGGGGTGTGTGTTTATCAGAATGAGCCTCAGAAAGTTAAATATACAGGTCTGAAGATTAATAAAAGATGAACTCGCTTTAGAGGATCAGTTTTAGAGTGAAATAGCCGAGGGAAGCTAACAGCTAGGCTAACCGTATCTCAGGTGAACTGAGCAGCGTTAGCAGCAGCTAGCTCTAAACAGTGGATACAGTAATAACAGCTCTGAGGTAAATGTGAGGTAACTGGTCATGTGACTATATTAGTATACTACACTGTAGGTCAGAACTTGTTACTGTACTGTAAACCACACACGAGGGGAGTATACAGTGTGCGGTACATACTACTGTAGTATGTAGTGTGCGGTATAGTAGTGTGCCATTTTGAACACAGCCAATGTCACAGCGTATTTATAACCACTTCATACAACATCTTTCTGTGAGGGAGCTTTTAGAGGTGGACGTCTGGTTCCATTCAGAACCACTGTGAATAGTTCAGAGTCAGCAAGTTTCTCTAGAACGGAACGTTTAACACCAAACCGGCTCTGAATGGCTCTGTTTACATATTAAACATTGCGGTATGTATACATTTTAAACGTTGGTGGAGTTCCCCTTTAAGAGAGCAGATAGCCATACACTCAGGTGTCACTGCAGGAGGTTCATGACTGAAGCAGCACAGTCCAAATCACAAAACTACCGGGTCTGAAAGCCGCTCACACTCCGAGCTACACTACAGAACTTTAATGGAGCTTCTTCGTGCATCCAGCTCCATATGAGCGCATATATATATATATATATACACACATATATATATACACACATATACATATATATATATATATATATATATATATATATATATACATATAATGGTAATGAGTTTCATATCCTAAAGAACAACTAATAACTTTTTTTTAATTATTTGTTTATTTTTTATTTTGAATGAGTATAACAAGCAATAATCTGACAGATCGTATATTCAGCGTTTTCTCTCTCACCTTATTCGACCGTGAGCTCACATGCCCGCGTCTGTGGGCGGGTGTTTCAGTAAACCCCGCCTTCTGAGGGAGGAACTTCCAGGCTGTACTCCGAATGGTTCACTCGTCCCCTCCTTCCCTGTGCCCTATCAAGCACACTTAACCAGTGAAACAAGGAGACCGCTTTGTATGCTAGTCTCAGTAACCTCGCAGTGACCAGGCGAGGGAGCCACATCTATATTCACCTTTATTTACATTCACGGGCTTAATTATAGTTTTCAACAATTAGATATTTTTACTTTCTCCTTTTTACATGAAGGTTTAATTAGGTAGACTGAAATATAAATAAAAATATATAGGAAGAAAAAACGTCAAAATATAGGAACTGAAATAAACAGGCAATACAAACAGCTAAACCCGAATGGACCTAAAGTAAACAGAACCCAGTGAAAGAACCCACTGATAAATAACGAGGCCTGAGGTTCCTTCAAGGCCAGTTTACGGTTCATATCATTAAAACAACATTGGATTATTATAAGACATTATTATTCATTCCTTTTATAGAAGTACAGAAACATGAGTAATCGCACTAGCAAAACACTCTAGAACACAAATAGAAACTAGCAATGCTGTCTAGAACACACACATGCACTGGCAAACCATTCTAGAACACAATCCTCCACTGGTAACACATTATAGAACACACTAGCAAAGCATTCTAGAACACAATCCTCCACTGGCAACACATTCTAGAACACAAGCCTCCACTGGCAAAGCATTCTAGAACACAAGTCTCCATTGGCAACACATTCTAGAACACACTAGTAAAGGATTCTAGAACACAATCCTCCACTGGCAAAAGCATTCTAGAACACACACATGCACTGGCAACCCATTCTAGAACACAATCTTCTACTGGCAACACATTCTAGAACACACACATGCACTGGCAAAGCATTCTAGAACACAAGTCTCCACTGGCAACACATTCTAGAACACACTAGCAAAGGATTCTAGAACACAATCCTCCACTGGCAGAGCATTCTAGAACACAATCCTCCACTGGCAACACATTCTAGAACACAAGCCTCTACTGGCAACACATTCTAGAACACACACATGCACTGGCAAAGCATTCTAGAACACAAGTCTCCACTGGCAACACATTCTAGAACACACTAGCAAAGGATTCTAGAACACAATCCTCCACTGGCAGAGCATTCTAGAACACAATCCTCCACTGGCAACACATTCTAGAACACAAGTCTCCACTGGCAACACATTCTAGAACACACTAGCAAAGCATTCTAGAACACAATCCTCCACTGGCAGAGCATTCTAGAACACAATCCTCCACTGGCAACACATTCTAGAACACAAGCCTCTACTGGCAAAGCATTCTAGAACACAATCCTCCACTGGCAAAGCATTCTAGAACACAATCCTCTACTGGCAAAGCATTCTAGAACACAATCCTCCATTACAGAGCATTCTAGAACACAATCCTCCACTGGCAAAAGCATTCTAGAACACAAGCCTTCACTGGCAAAGCATTTTAGAACACACTAGCAAAGCATTCTAGAACACAATCCTCCATTACCGAGCATTCTAGAACACAAGCCTCCACAGGCAAAGCATTCTAGAACACAATCCTCCACTGACAGAGCATTCTAGAACACAAGCCTCCACAGGCAAAGCATTCTAGAACACTAGTCTCCACTGGCAACACATTCTAGAACACAATCCTCCACTGGCAACACATTCTAGAATGCAATCCTCTACTGGCAAAGCATTCTAAAACACAATCCTCCATTACAGAGCATTCTAGAACACAATCCTCCACTGGCAAAAGCATTCTAGAACACAAGCCTTCACTGGCAAAGCATTTTAGAACACACTAGCAAAGCATTCTAGAACACAATCCTCCATTACAGAGCATTCTAGAACACAAGCCTCCACAGGCAAAGCATTCTAGAACACAATCATCCACTGACAGAGCATTCTAGAACACAAGCCTCCACAGGCAAAGCATTCTAGAACACTAGTCTCCACTGGCAACACATTCTAGAACACAAGCCTCCACAGGCAAAGCATTCTAGAACACAAGTCTCCACTGGCAACACATTCTAGAACACACTAGTAAAAGATTCTAGAACACAATCCTCCACTGGCAGAGCATTCTAGAACACAACCCTCTACTGGCAAAGCAGTCTAGAACACAATCCTCCACTGACAGAGCATTTCAGAACACAAGCATGTACTAGAAGACAAGCATACACTAGCAAGGCATTCAAGAACATAAGCATGGACCAGCAAAGTATTCTAGAACACAAGCCTGCACTAGCAAACCACTGTATACCATAGGCATGTAGGCTACTAGCAATGCACTTTAGAACAACACCATGGACTAGCAAAGTGATCTAGACCATGAGCATACATCAGCAAGTACTCTACCGACTAGCAAAACATTCTAGAACACAAACATACTCTAGCCCGGCATTCTAGAGCATAAGAATGTTCTAGCCAGGTGTGCTACCAGGCTGTAGAAGACATAACTGGGCTGGGTTCTGTTCTAGGTGCACACTACTAAGACTAAACCTAGTAAAACACTGTCCGTGTGTGGCTGTGTACAATCAAACTCACAGACTTTCCCACAGTACTAAAATCCTTCCTTTATATTCCACATGTGCTCAGTTTGGGACAGACTGTTTAGTGTGCTCAAAGTCACGAGTGTGAACTCTGGAACATGTGGAATATGGCGCAGTGCACTGTGGGACTACCGGGAAGGTCAGCTGTACTGCTGCTCACCAACACTAGAGCACTACAGCCGGCTCCCTTCGTAGTGCACTGCGCCATTGGGAACACCGCCCCGGAAACTCGCCAATTCGTAGCAACAAGCTCCTCCTTCCCCAAACAACAACACCACCACCACTTCTGTGCTGTGGACGAGTGAAGGACAGTCCGAACAGCCCGGGGACAGTAAGGAAACACGAGAACACGACAGGCTGACCGGTGTGCTGGGCAGACACGCTGCGGGGGAGCTGTGAAGGGACTGAGTAGCTCACAGCGTCAGCGCTCCGGTGCCGGTTTCCTCTTTAGTGGCCAGCTCACTTAGTGGCCTCTGTTTGGGACACGGTCACTCGGAGGGGCTTTAACCGGAGCTATGTTGGCTGGTTGGCGCGATGTTGTGGTATTTTAGCCCTGTTGTAGCCCTGTTTTGCCCCATGCTCGCTGCCCGGCTGCCTCCGCTCTCCCCCGGTCCGGCTCCGCAGCGCCCTCTAGCGGCTCCCAAACTTTGCCTTCCTCCCGTCTGCTCACTTCCTGTTTTGTGAGGTCTTTTAACACAGACTCTTTTTCATTTCGCTTTTGGTCTCTTTCGCCTGTTTTTCTTTAGTTTCACCCAAATCCAGCGGCCCCTCTCGCTGGGAACGCGAGTCCGCCGTGTTTCAGCCTTTTTAGACGCGCTTTTAATGGAGGACCAACAGCCGGGCTCGTCCGAACTCGCGGCCCCGATGGATTTTACGTAGATTTGTTTGTTTGTTTGTTTGCTTGCTGCTGTTTTTTTACTGGACCATCTCTGGAGCTCCTTTTCTACTTCCACAGGTTGAGCTTGACCACTTTTTACCAAAGCAGCCATGCTGGGACTTTCTAGGGATCTTATTTTGACTGGATCTGTGACTTTGTTGTTTGTTTGACCCTTTAAATTGAATAATAATTATCAGAATTCTTATTATATTTCTATTTTTGGACCCTTTATTAGCCCACTCACTTAGACCTGCCATGGCCGACCTGCAGCGCCCGACCTTGTGCTGCTGTCGGAAGGTGCTGACTGTGCCCACAAAACCCACCGAGGTGGCCCCCAGGGCTTTGGGCCAGTGTCACCTGGTGGACGTGGCCTCCGCCTCCAACTTCCACAGCTTTCGACTGAGGCATTTCCACCTGGACCTGAACATCAACTTCGCCCTCAAGCGGATGACCGGTTGGCAGGTCCTGGAGCTGGTGCCAGTCCAGCCGGGCGTCCGTTCGCTGGTACTGGATGTGCACTCTTCGTTACTGATCCATTCCGTTGACTGCAAAGTGCCTGGAGCGTCCAGTGGGTCAGATCACTTCCTGTCCCTGTCGTACCGGGTCGAACCCTTCACCGACTACGGTTCCTCCCTCAACATCACCCTGCCTGCTGGCGCGATCCGGCCGCACCGGGCGTTCCGGGTCACCATCCGTTACACTACCACAGACGGGCCTGCGGTAAGGGTGCAGGGGAGACAGCTGACGATGTGACATTAATGCCTGCTATTAATATCAGTGTGGCACATGGCTATTGTTCAGAGTCAGTCCAGCTGAGTGTATATATAGCTCACACAAGCCTTTAACAAGAAGCGGCATGATCTCCTTCAGTGTTCAGGTGGTGCGGAATGTAGATCCTAACCAGCAGAAGCACAGGCTCGCACCGAACGTCCCTGGGCGACCTGTCATGTCGCCCTTGGATTGATGTGCTGTGTTCAGCAAATTACTGAGAACCAAGCTGCTCAGTCTGCACGTTCCTGGAAAGGGCAGTCAACCTAGTTTCAGGGTCAGCCCTAAGACCGGCCTGAGAAAGGCACCAACCAATTAGAGTTCAGTGGAAGCGCTCCGCAACCATACCCCCTCAGACAGACCCTCTACAGAGCTGGATGCTGAATATCAGCGTTATGTGTTCTCCTAGGCCTAGAATGAGGGAAGGGCTGACTGTGGGGTGGGCGATACGATGATGTCTTACTGTTGTGGTGGTGAAAGGTGGCACAATGCACTTTCCTGAGCATACCCTGGATGCTGTTAGCACTTCCAGAGCCCTGGCAGGCTGTGTGCTTCATTACTAGGTGAACATAATTAGGCTCGTTTAAATGGATTTAGTGCAGCGCAGATTGTGAAACGCTAAATTAAAAAAAATCCCTCCAGCAGAAACAGTTGACCATATAAACAGTGAGTCCCCTTGTGTGTTTAAGGTGGTAGTAACTCCAGGCTCCTGCAGATGGCGCTATATGAGGACGATGGAGCTATAACCCCCTGCGGGGTGTGAGTGATGGGATCCATAGATTGGGAAGAGGTGCTACAGTGCAGGGAATGTCTCGTTCCATGTGTGGTAAACGCTCCAGAGCAGATGTTAATGATTGGCTAAAAGGAGGTACTGCATGTGGGCGTGGCCAAAGACCATAGTGTGAAGGAAGTAGCTGAATCTGCAGGTGTATGGAAGCGTACGGTCATACGGGTCTACCAGCAGTGGGAAAATCCCAGTCTACAGGGAATTCTCCTCGGAATGGTGCCAGGGAAGGCATCCACCAAATCTGGACCAACTGTGCAATTCTTTAATGAGTGTCTGAACACTGCTGTGGCTACATCCAGAACCTTGTCCAGTCACAGCTGCTGTTGGTGCTTGTGAAGGTGTTACACGGTATCAGGCCTGTTTCAGTCAGGTGACTCATTTGTTTTGTCTGGTGAGCTTATGGTTTTGAAATGTGGCATGACTCTATTGGCTCTCTTTGATCTCTTACAGCTTCCTAAACCTCAGAAAACTCAGATATGGTGACGCACGTCATGCATCGTGAGAACGTCTGGAGGTATCAGGGTTTACCATGCTCATCGTATCGCCTCCTCCCACCCTGACTCACGTTCACGCAGCAGTGCAGCTTGAGCCGAGGCTAGGCTTAATTACACTTGGTTTTGCAGCTGTGTGTAAATGGGTTAACACTTCCTCTAGAGAGAGCACGCTTCTGCACACTTACTGCACACGTTCATGTGCTGAACTGAACACATTGGTGCAAAGGGTATAAATAAAGCGTGGCCTGTTTGAACGTTATGGCCGGAGCCGGCTAATACGGCGATACTCAACTCGTCAGCATGTGTCACCATATGTGAGTTGTGGTAGTGGAGAGGGAGTTACTACACTGGTTTAACTGGACTTGGCCCAGTATGTGGGTTGTTGAATATGAGTCTCTGTATTTGTAGTTTGTGTTTGGGATGTTCAGCTTCGGAGGCGCTGTTTGTGAATGCAGCATGCCGGCTGTGTTGGTGCCTCTGCTGGGATGTTAAGATGTTCAGTGTTCAGGAAGTGTGTTTAAACTGCACTTCTTGGGAAACCAAGACAGCGACAAATCCCACACAGGAAAACTGTTATGGCTCCCAATTCTGGCCCACATTCCCCATTTTTATCTGGCCCACTTGACAGATGGGTTGACGACGCTTGGGTGGGCCGCGTGTGACCACTATTAGGGCCATTCCTCAGCCAAGTGTAGGCCACTCTGCCAGAAGTGGAGCAGGTCTGTTTTGGGACAGGTGGGCCAAATGCATGTGGGCCTCCTTTGGCTCACAGCAGGTTACCGGTGCCAACAGTGGGCCAGCAGTGCCATAGCTTTGCCCGCATCTGCTTGCTATCTGGGATCGAGCCTATTTATGTAAAGGTGAAGAAGTGGCAAAATGAATGAAACACTGTAATAGGGATGGGCCGATCCGATATTAAGATCGGATATCGGTTCCGATATTAATCAGATTGACTGGATCGGTTATCGGATTATTAGGCTGATCCATGGGGCCCACTATAATTCGTTAACGATGTGTGCTATGCTGTCGATAGCATGTTTGCGAGGTGCCTGTAGATGAACTGTCGCGCCTCAGCGAGGCTCAAACCGTCGTGGTCGCTGTGATCACAGACCAGCGGGTTACGGGCGAGCTATGGGTTCCCCAGCAGAGTGGGCTCTCAATGTGCAGAGGGAAAATTTCCAAACGGGGAACAAACCAAGGTTGCCTTTTGTCTCCCCCGAGTGGCCGGAGGTGGATCTGCAGGACCCCGAGACCTCACAGTAGACTTGATTTACCAACAACAACAACATGGAGCGAGCCCATGTTGTTTGGTCAGGATGCTCACATTGTAAGGTGGCTCCATTGCATATTATGGGCTATGTGTGCAGTAGGCCGTAGTGCTTCCTGTTGTAATTCTCTCTCTGGTCTCTCTTTCAGATTTGGTGGCTGGACACAGAGCTAACGTGCGGTCAGACTCGTCCGCTGGTCTTCACTCAGGGTCACTCCGTGTGCAATCGCTCCTTTTTCCCCTGCTTTGACACTCCGGCTGTCAAGAGCACCTACTCGGCCACCGTGAGGGTGAGTACAGGTCTCATCATGATCATCATGACACATGTTGAAAGGGGAACTCCGCTGACTTTTCAGAATTTCTGCTCAGTCATCCAACAAGTCATGCACACAGAGTGATGGAGGGTGACTGGGAGTGGGTTTGGTGTGAAATGGCTCAGAGGTGCTTTACAGTGGTGGTGATGGGAACCAGGGGTCGGCATGTCTACAGCACACATATAGACACTGCACTGACTGTTTTCCATACAGTCCTTCAAATGCATAATGGAAAACAAGCCAGATTCTTCGATGCCATGCGTCACTTGAAAGTTGAGTGCGAACAAACTGTGGCTCAAAATAAAGGAATAAATGCCACCACAGCTTCCACATCTATATTTGTATATACAGACGCACACAGGCTGTATATAAGCTTTGTTTATATACCATGCGCTTCTTACAGCTGCAAATTCAGCTACTTCCTTCACACTATGTCTGATTTGCTTATCTGTATATTTATATACACACACACACATATATACACACACACATACACACACACACACACACACACACACACACACATATATATACACACACACACACACACATATATACACACACACATATATATATATATATATATATGAGAGAGAAATTTAAGAGACCCCCAGAGGTCAGTGTCTCTAGTGGTCCAGGTTCTGGGTTTGTGTTGGACCAGAATTCCTCAGTTCTGTTTGATTCTCTACACTACTGGAAGCATGTCTCCCAAACTCCAGATCAGATATTGTATTAGATCTGTGTATTTAGAAAATCACTAATGACCTCCAGAAGCCTGTTTTTAGAACCATGCTCGCTGTGCGTTTCACCCCAGCCACCGCTCGCCAGTCTCTCTGTAGGTCACCTGAGGTCATCTTACGGTGGGTAAGGGACACTGGAATGAGGTGGCGCTCATCACGGTCAGTAGAGAGGGGGTTTGGCCCTCTGCCCGTCTGTAGCTGTGTTGTCCTGTGTGTTGGCTGCTTGACCTTGTTCTTATGAACCAGACGCTCACTGTATCTGCCAGTACAGCTAGAACCCAACCTTCGGTTCCTCACTGAGAACCTGCTGTACATGTGGAGATGCTGATTTAAGAAGGAACTGGAGTGGGCTCTTGTTTATTTCCAGAGCTGTGTGTGTGTGTGTATGTAAAATGAACAATATATATGGAAGCTCACCTGACAAAAAATTAAGAATTTAATTGTACAGTGCAGCCACTTGTTTCTCTGTCTCTTTTTTTTTCCCTGTAAATGACGAAACCACAGCGTAGGTTTTACTTTTCTTAATCCGCCCTGTCTTCTTCTTCCGTCTCCCTTCAGCTTTACAGCCTCTCTTTAGTGGCTCATCCCGATCAGGCTTTCTCACGCATCTCACCATATCACACTGAGGGCTCATTCACTCCTCTCAGTTTCTGCTGTATTGTGTGTGGGTCTGGGTGTGTGTGTGTGGGTCTGGGTGTGTGTGTGGCATTTCCTGACAGGTTCCAGATGGAGTGACCGTGTTGATGAGTGCCTCCAGAAGTGCGTACTCTAAACAGGACAGGCTGTTCCAGTTCTCGATGGAGTATCCTGTCCCGGCATACCTGGTGGCCCTAGTGGCCGGAGACCTACAGCACGCTGACATCGGGCCCAGGTTAGTGTAAAGAGACTGTGAAGAGGTTCTGATGCTATCAGAACAACAAGGAAGATAAAAGTTTATAACTAGTAATGTGTTTAGTGTATGTGTTAATGAATCAGTAGGAGCAGCAGGAGATTTTAGTTTATAAAAAAAAATTAAGGTTCTATACTGAACCTTGACTGACCGACCCAACAGCCACCATTACAGACATCCAGTAGCAGTGGTGTCCTCCATGAATCATCCTGTTAGTGCAGCACCATCGGCAGACGGCTGCACCACGCAGGACTACATGCACACAGACCGTTACCACGACTGTCCTTAACACCCCGTCACCGTCACCAAACACTGCAGTGGTGTCGTACCAGACTGTCATGGAGCGACTCAGAATGGCAGCGGGTCATCTTCAGTGACGAGCCCCGCTTTAGTCTTGGTGGAGACGCCCAACGAATCCGTTTTGGTGTGGACGGTGGCCTTAGGCACCGTGGTCGTCAGCCACCAAGATGAACGGTCTGTTGTCACACGTCCAGAAGGCCTGGTGTCCCTCCACCTCCACCCCTACCGCACCATCTGCAGGAACTGTGTGAGGATGTTCAAGCTGCATGGGATGGATTATCACAGGACACCATTAGGAACCTCTACAGCTCCATACCGAGATGTCTGGCGTGTTGGGTTAGCAAACACGGCGGCCCGACGCCATACTGAGAGACAGACTTCTGTATGTGTAGCTCAAATTTAGACTGATATGATCAATATTTATTATCATCAGTTATTGATCCTGGTCACCTTCATCTTCCACGCCAGCAGCACAACACACACTAACACACCACCACCACGTCAGTGTCACTACAGTGCTGGGAATGGTCCACCACCCACATAATACCAGCTCTGTGGGGGTCCTGTGGGGGTCCTGCCCATTGAAGAACAGGGTAATACAGTATACAGAGAAACAGATGGACTACAGTCTGGACCTGTACACCTACAGAGTGTCCTGTATGGTAACATGGCGCTGTCATTGCAGGACATAACCTGAATTAATTGAAGTGTTACTGAATGTATTAGTGTGCATGTAAAACAACCTGTTTCACTGATAAACAAAACCGCTCCATTAATCCTGGTGTGGATTGTCACAGGAGTCGCGTGTGGGCCGAGCGCTGTATTCTGACATGTGCGGTCAGTAAGCTGGGGGGCAGTGTGGAGCGCTGCCTCAATGTGGCCGAGGAGCTCTTTGGACCTTACGTGTGGGGGAGGTCAGTGTCCTTTGATTATGTGATGACAGATCTGTGTGTTCTTCTGTGTTTGGCACGCTCTGGTGGTCCTGTATTCTGTAGCGCCAGTGTAGTGCACTGTGTTAGGTTTTAGGTTTAACCTAAAGCAGTCTTCTCCTGCCCTGGATTTAAGCCCTCTGTCTTTCTCTCCTGCAGGTACGACATTGTGTTCCTGCCCCCGTCTTTCCCCATAGTGGCGATGGAGAACCCGTGTCTGACCTTCATCATCTCCTCCATCTTGGAGAGTCAGGAGTTCCTGTTGATCGACGTCATCCACGAGATCGCTCACGGCTGGTTCGGAAACGCCGTCACCAACGCCACCTGGGAAGAGATGTGGCTGAGCGAGGGGCTCGCAACCTACGCCCAGAGACGGATTACTACAGAGGCATACGGTACAAGCGCATACGGTTTATCACGGGTTTTAGGACGTCTAGATTTCCAGGGCGCATTTACTTTGTCGATTTAGCGACGGCCGTAACTCAAAGCTGCACTATGTAAGTTTTGGGGGGGTTTGGAGACCTCTCTGGTGGAAAGGTGTAATTGCATGCAATGTGCAAAAGACTGTGGGCTGTGCTTTGGACCACTTCCCTAAATCTGAGGTTTTAAATAGAGCTCAGCAGTGCTGCTGGAGTTTTTAATCACCTCACTGAGAGTAGTCCACCATGTCCTGTAAGCACTAATGAAGGACTAGAGGATGACCAACACTGCACTGTGCAGCAGCAGATGAGCCATCATCTCTGACTCTCCATCTACAAAGTGGACCAGCAAGGTAGGAGTGTCTAATAGAGTGGACAGTGAGTGGACACAGTGTTTAAACACTCCAGCAGCACTGCTGTGTCTGATCCACTCACACCAGCACCACACACACTAACACACCACCACCACCACGTCACTGACTGCAGTGCTAAGAATGATCCACCCCCCTGCTCTGTCTGATTTTCTGGGACCATTCATTTAACTGGTTTCTCTTCCTCTCTTCAATGCAGGAGAGGCCCTCACCTGTCTGGAGACTGTGTTCCGTCTAGACGCCCTGCACAGACAGATGCGCCTCCTAGGGGACAACAACCCTGTGAGCAAGCTGCAGGCCAAGTTTGAGCCAGGTAGCCTCACCTCAGCCTTGCATCACTGTCCTACCTACACAGGGAGGGGTCCTCACACTCTTCTTCATGACCCTCACACACACTGTAAGAGATGGAAGGTAAACTGTACTCCTGCAGGAACTGCTTTGAGAGAACCGCAGTCCTCGCCAGGGAATTCCTAATACAGTGCCACGACACAGTAATCCTGATTTCCCTTCATGTGTTCCGGTGCTCATACTAAATGTGATTGAAGATACTGAGAACATGAGGGAACACAAAACACTATGCCACCTTCCGCAGCGACATCTGCATCCTAATGCTTCCTGTAACAGTCCAGTGATGTCACATCATTTGAAATGAGCCATTCCTCCATAATGCTTTTATCTGGCCACATCTGGAGGTCATGCTAGCCCATGTAAGATCCTCCAACGACGTTTCAATGGGGTTAAAAGTTGAACTTTGGATAAGGTTTCTCTAAAACCTTCATTTTGTTCATTTCTAGTCATTCAGAGGTGGACTTGCTCTTGTGCTTCAGACCGTGCTGCATAACCTAGTTGCACATGAGCTTTAGATCATGGTCTGCTGATAGGACAGTGTGCTGCAGGATTTTGTAGAAGACAGCTGGTTCCGTCAGTTGTAGCAAGTCAGCCAGGCAAGCAGCAAAGCATCATACTACCACCACCATGTTTCACTGTTGGTGTGACTTACGGTGGAGTGCTGTGTTAGCTTTACGCCACATGTAACGAGACTCCTGTTCTTCAAACAAGTTCCACTTTTGGCATACCAGTGGATAGATCATTATAACATGAGGCCTGGGCGGGTGGGGCGGCCATCATGGTGTTTTTTGGCCAATGGGACTGTTTAGTTAGCAGCCACTTCACCTTCCATGGAGATCGTTTGATCGGCTGGCCTTACCTGAGGTGAGCGAGGCCTGCAGGTACTTACCTGCGGTCTTACAGTTTAGATGATGAGCTTAAACGAACGTAGGCTTATATTGACTTGTTCATGAACTCTTCCAGTCCTCCAGTATGTGACTGCAGTATGAGCACACCAGACAAAAAGTGAGTCCCCTGTGTCTGAAACTGATAAGCTATTAGCCTGTAGCACCTCCACAAGCACATGATTGAATTGGGCATGTACTGGACGAGTTTCTGGATGTAGGCCACATCAGTGTTCAGACACTCCTGCATCAAGGGATTGTGCAGTTGGTCCAGATTTGGTGGATGCCTCCCCTGGCACAGTCCCGAGGAGAATTCCCTGTAGAGTGGGATTTTCCCACTGCTGGTAGACCCGTATGACCGTACACTTCCATACACCTGCAGATTCAGCTACTTCCTTCACACTATGGTCTTCGGCCACGCCCACATGCAGTCCCTCCGTTTAGCCAATCACTAACATCTGCTCTGGAGCGTTTTCCCACACATGGAACGAGACATTCCCTGCACTGTAGCACCTCTTCCCAATCTATGGATCCCGTCACTCACACCCCACAGGGATTTATAGCCCCATCATCCTCATACAGCACCATCTGCAGGAGCCTGAAGTCACTACCACCTTAAACACACAAGGTGACTCATTCTTTGTCCGGTGAGCTCATGACATGCCTTGTGATTAAATTAAACGTAGTTAAGAACTACAGCCTCTTACTTGATTCCGATTTGGTAGCTAGCAAGCTGTCGGATGATAGCAGTAAGCGCTCGGACAGAGTCTTGTGAGACAGAACGACACAGTTCTATTAAAACTACAGATGTGCAGAAACGGAAGAAATCAGGAGGAGGCAAACACTTTTTCACAGCACAGCAGATATGTTGGACCTTTGAATCATGTGCTCATGAGTGCATTGTGTTTCCTCTTCCTCTTGGCAGGTGTAAATCCCAGTAGTCTAATGAATCTGTTCACCTACGAGAAAGGCTTCTGCTTCGTTTCCTATCTGTCCCAGCTGTGTGGAGACATCAAGAAGTTCGACACTTTCCTTAAGGTAAACATGTATAACCATCCACTCACGCTGCGGGTCAATAGTTTGGGGACGTTCTGCTGTCCATTTCATCCACACAGTTCTTTGGCACAGATATATAAGACACTACTTGTATACTATTACACTAAACACTGTTTTCTCCACTTTATTAGGTACACCTTTATGTATCTACACACATAGGAGCAGACTGTAGTCCATCTGTTTCTCTGTGTACTGTATTACCCTGTTCTTTAAAGGTCAGGACCCCCACAGGACCACCACAGAGCAGGTATGATGTGGGTGGTGGATCATTCTCAGCACTGCAGTGACACTGACGTGGTGGTGGTGGTTTGTTAGTGTGTGTGGTGCTGGTGTGAGCGGATCAGACACAGCAGTGCTGCTGGACACGTCAGTGACACTGCTGGACTGAGAATCGTCCTGTGGGCAGCGTCCTAGATGATGCCCAGCACTGCACTGTGCAGCAGCAGATGAGCTATCGTCTCTGACTGTCCATCTACAAGGTGGAGCAGCAAGGTAGGAGTGTCTAATAGAGTGGACAGTGAGTGGACACAGTGTCTAAACACTCCAGCAGCACTGCTGTGTCTGATCCACTCACACCAGCACCACACACTAACACACCACCACCACGTCAGTGTCACTGCAGTGCTGAGAATGATCCACCACCCGCATCATACCTGCTCTGTGGTGGTCCTGTGGGGGTCCTGACCTTTAAAGAACAGGGTAGTACAGTATACAGAGAAACAGATGGACTACAGTCTGTAACTATACACCTACAGAGTGTCCTATATGGTCAGTGGAGCTGATAAAATGGACACTGAGTGTAAATAAAAAGTGGCTGGTGAGTGTAGTGCTCATTTAGTCTACAAGGCCCAGTATGTAACTATCCAGTTGCTCAGTGTGAAATTGCACTTGTAGGTTATAGAATTCCTTTAGTTTATTTCAAGCCAGTGTTCCCTGGGACAATCTTCAGCCACTCTCAGTTACTGATCTGTAGCTCACGGTTAGGGTATGCTCACTGGTGCCAAAACGTCTCGACTTCCTGAGAAGAGCAGGGCACTCCCTAGCTTTCTTATCAGGGCACTCCACAAAATGAGCTTATCACCTTCTGTTCCCATGTCTTTGACCTACTCTACTGACCTTCATTTTGCCTTATGTGTGCAGCTCCATAGTCGGGGTAATGTTTATATAAGAATTCCCTTCATTCTGACGTTCAGCATACTTCAGTGGTTGAGATGTACTATACAGTGGTGTGGAACCCGGTGATGGGAACCAGGGGTCACCATGTCTACACCACAAACACAGCCACTTTATATACCATCTAAACTACCAGTGAACCTACACCTGTCCTCTGAGTTTATACAGCTCTGGGTAAATGTAAGAGCCCACCCGAGGATGATCAGTGTCTCTAGTGGTCCACGTTCTGGGTTTGTGTTGGTTCTGTTTGATTCTCTACACTACTGAAACCATGTCTCCCAAACTCCAGATCAGATATTGTATTAGATCTGTTTATTTAGAAAATCACTAATGACCTCCAGAAGCCTGTTTTTAGAACCATGCTCGCTGTGCGTCTCACCCCAGCCACCGCTCGCCAGTCTCTCTGTAGGTCACCTGAGGTCATCTTACGGTGGGTAAGGGACATTGGAATGTAGAGAGTGAGTAGTCACGGTCAGTAGAGAGTGGGTTTGGCCCTCTGCCAGTCTGTAGCTGTGTTGTCATGTGTGTTTGCTGCTGGACCTTGTTCTTATGAACCAGACGCTCACTGTATCTGCCAGTGAAGCTAGAACCCAGCCTTCGGTTCCTCAATGAGAACCTGCTGTGCATGTGGAGATGCTGATTTAAGAGGGAACTGAAGTGGGCTCTTATTAATTTTCAGAGCTGGTTGTATTCAGGGGCTGTTTCTTTAATAATGTCCTAAATGTATTTGTACATCAGGCAGCATATTCATAGCCTCTTACATTTACTGCCCATTTACTGCGGTTGGTATTGGGTAGTGGGTAACACCTTTGCCTCACACACTGTAGACTGGGGTTTGATTCCCTACCTGGTTAGGCACACTACACTATACCAATAAGGGTCCTTGGGCTAGACTCCTAATGCCACTGTCACCTACCTGTGGAGCTGTAAGTCGCTCTGGTTACATAATACCCGTTTTCTTCCTTCAGGCCTACATCGAGCAGTTCAGGTTCAGCAGTGTGGTTGCTCAGGACCTGCTGGATTTCTTCCTGGGCTTCTTCCCTGAGCTGAAGGAGAGCTGTGTAGCACAACGAGAGGGTGAGCTTTGTATACATGTCTACACTTGATGTGCAGTTCTCTGCAGAACACCATGTCACACTTATTCAGTTTCCACCCAAGGGAGACACAGTGGTGCAGTGTTTAGTGCCGTCTCCTCACAGCTGGAAGGGTCTGGGTTCAGTTTCCAGACGCGATATCCAGAGTCCTGTCTGTGTGGAGTTTGGATGTTCTCCCCGTGTCTGTGTGGGTTTCCTCCCACTGTCCTAAAACAAGCCGTCAGGTGACCTGGATATGCTACATGGTGGCCTGTCCAAGGCGTTTCCTGACTCACCCGCCCAGTGAGCGTCCAGTTAGCGACCAAGAAGGATGAGTGGCTAATCATAATATAAATTAAATAGTTAATTTGGTCAAAAGAATATAGGTGAAAAAAATGGAAACTTAAAACCTTACAACCACCTGGAACACCGGGTAGACCCATCAACGCAGTCCCCCATCAGATAAACACCACTCCACTCTTGCTTCAGGTCTGAGAGCATCCATAGGTGTTTCTGTCCATCTGTCTTCCCCTGTGAGAACACCTCAGCACTACGGAGGTCTGAAAGGAGGTGTAGCTGTTCAAGAAGCTCCTCACTGAGAAAAGGAGACACTCGTTTACATTTGTGGCCTTTAGCTGACGCTCTTATCCAGAGCGACTGACAAGGTTTATCATATTACAGGTGGGCCAGTGTAGTGTTAGGAGTCCTACCCAAGGACTCTTACTGGTGTAGCACAGCGTAGTCACCCAGACCGGGAATCGAACCCCACTCTCCCACCTGGGACAGTAGCTTCCTGGATTGGTAGTGGTGTTATCCGCTGTGCTACACCAACCACCAACAAGGGTGGCACATCCAACGCTGCTGATGGTCCCACCAGAACCTTAACAGCACGGAATGTGTTTGGGGTTATTTTGGATGGTGAGAAGAAGCGGAAAATGCTGAACCAGCTTCTCAGACTGAACTTTAAACGCGTGTCTCTTTGAGGAACTGAAAGCGAGTCTCCTGAACAGCTTGTTCCTGATGGCCGTGTTGACTGGAAATGACGGGTGGTCACTGACTTTTACACAGTGCTGTATATGCCATAACAATAACATGCTCCGTATGCATCAGACATGTGAGTATCTTTATGTACAAGGAATCTACTGATCCCAAACCTAAGCCTGTCCCTAGAACCCGGGAGGGAACGTTCTGCTCCCTCGTTTTTCTTTACCGTGTTTTCCTCTCTTTTCTTATATAGTCAGGAAAACACTTGCACGCACACTGCATTCCTCTCTCTGTGCCGTGAGGAATTATCCCAGGGAGCCAGCCATAACAACCAGCGAGGGGTCAGAGCAATGTTAGCAGTGTGAGTCATGGAAGCTAAGCACATGGAAATGAACTCTTCCTCTTTGCTCCCAGGGCTAGAGTTCGAACGCTGGCTCAACGACTGCGGACCCCCCTTGTGTGAACCCGATCTTTCGGCCGGCGGGGTTTTGACCGGTCCGGTCCAGCGGCTGTGCGACCTGTGGGGTGAGGAGACACCGGACCCACAGGCCATCGTGACCTTTGACCTCTCCGCCTGGAACACCTTCCAGACCGTGCTGTTCCTGGACCGGCTACTGGACCGCTCACCGCTTCCTCAAGGTCCACTAATCTCCCTTCTCTCATACAGGCCTTAGGGTCTGTTGTGGTCTCTGCTGCAGTTGACTAGATGGGGAAGTGTAGACAGAGTCATTTAGAGTGGGTTTGGTGGGAAGTGCTCTGTTCTGGAGAAACTTGCCGCGTCAGAATCGGTATTAGAATCGTTCACAGTGGTGGTAAAGGCTTTCCACGAGGTTTAGGAATGTGGTTATGGGAATTTCTGACACTGATGTTGGACAAGAAGGCCTGGTCTTCACTGGCCTCCGCTCTTATTCAATCCAAAGGTGTTCTATCGCCTGTGCCATGCGACAGGGTGCCGCACAGATAAATTAGGGAGCCCAGCACCATTTCGTCCAGCAAGTTCTTTAAAAACGATCCCTACTGAAACCGAGGAGCGGTGGTTTCTGAAATAGTCCTGATGTCTGAGAGGGATATTAGAGGGTGGGCCAGGTAGAAGAGTGGGTAGATTTGTTGGAAACGGCTAACCTTGTGGGATGTTCTAGAACTGCTGTAGTGAAGGTGTACTGAGAATGAGCTCCTCGTACATTGAGTGCCCAGTAGCATAACGTGGTGCCCCACAGGCCAGTGATGTCAGAGGGGATGATGCGTCTGGCATGAATACTGATGATATTGGCAGTCAGAGTACGAGAGGTATTATGATGTTGGCAGTTAAGACAAGAACTGTACAGTTGACGTACAGGTGATGTATAGGTTAATTAGAGGTGATGTACAGGTGATGTACAGGTAATATACAGGTGATGTATAGGTGACATACAGATGATGTACAGGTGACATACAGATGATGTATAGGTGACGTATGGTGATGTACAGCTGACGTACAGGTGATATACAGATGATGTATAGGTGACGTATGGTGATGTACAGCTGACGTACAGGTGATGTATAGGTGACGTCTGGGTGATATACAGGTGATGTATAGGTGACGTATGGGTGATATACAGGTGATGTATAGGTGACGTATGGGTGATATACAGGTGATGTATAGGTGACGTATGGGTGATATACAGGTGATGTATAGGTGACGTATGGGTGATGTATAGGTGACGTATGGGTGATATACAGGTGATGTATAGGTGACGTATGGGTGATGTATAGGTGACGTATGGGTGATATACAGGTGATGTATAGGTGACGTATGGGTGATATACAGGTGATGCATAGGTGACGTACAGGTGATGTATAGGTGACGTATGAGTGATATACAGGTGATGTATATGTGACGTACAGGTGATGTATAGGTGACGTATGAGTGATATACAGGTGATGTATATGTGACGTACAGGTGATGTATAGGTGACGTATGAGTGATGTACAGGTGACATACAGATGATATACAGGTGATGTACAGGTGACATACAGGTTATGTATAGGTGACGTATGGGTGATGTACAGGTGACATACAGATGATATAGAGGTGATGTATAGATGACCTATGGGTGATATACAGGTGATGTACAGGTTATGTAGACGTACTATACAGGTGATGTACAGGTGACATATGGGTGATATACAGGTGATGTATGGGTGACGTACAGGTTATTTAGAGGTGCTATACAGGTGATATACAGGTGATGTACAGGTTATTTAGAGGTGCTATACAGGTGATGTGTTGGTGACGTATGGTCATATACAGGTGACGTACAGGTTATTTAGAGGTACTATACTGGTGATATACAGGTGATGTGTAGGTGACGTATGGTGATGTACAGGTGATGTATGGGTGATGTACAGGTAATTTAGAGGTGCTATACAGGTGATGTACAGGTAGAGAAGCCTGTTACTGAATCTCCAGAGGGCTGGGGTGGTTTCACTGCAGTGAGCCACACTGAAGCAAGCTGAGGTGCGGTCAGTGTGTCCCGACCTTTATTACTCCTCCATTCTGTTAAGCAAGTTGTCGTTTGCCCCTGCAGAGGTGATGAGTCTGCTGTCGAGCTGTTACTCAGCGCTGTTGGATGGGATGAATGCGGAGGTGAGGATCCGCTGGCAGCCAGATTGTGGTGGCATTCAACAGCTTCTATCCACAGACCACACAGAGGCGTGTACGGTAGCCGTCGCCAGCTTCCTCCATAACAAACCATGTGAGAGTAAATCCGATTATTCGGCTTCCCTACAGCAATCTCTGAGCTCCACATTCAGTCCTAGCAGTCAAAAACTCCATGACACAACCGTGGTTTGGCAAGTGGCGTAAACTCGGCCTGGGACGTCACAGATGTGACAGGGTGCTGCACACATAAATAATTATGATAGGGTACCAGGCGAAGAGTAACAGCCAGGGTAACAGGAAACAGCTACCTTAGTGAGACCCCCACGCTGCTGTAGTGAAGGTGTACCAAGAATGGACTTGTCGCACACTCCTTATCTCCCAATGCCGTAATGGTGGTGCATCACGGGCCAGTTTACCTTTGTCATAAGCACATGAGCCCTGAGGAGGGTGTCAGGGGGATAGTGGTGCTGGGGGATGCTTTCCTAGCCGGATCACGGGCCACTAAGACCACTGCATGAGTCTCTGAACGCCAGATGGCACTTAGCAGTCCTATCAGATCGTTTGCACTTAAACGTGATGATGTTCTTCCATGATGGTGATGGCACATATCAGCAGGATAATTCCCCACGTCACCACGCGAGGGTGGTCCATGTGGCCTGCTAAATCAATCCATCAGAGGACAAATGGGAGCACTCGGATTGATTGTCAGGTTCACTGTACTGACCCACAGCCACACAGTCTTAGGGACCTCAGTGCTCTGCTGCAGTTGGAATGGGCACGAGGGAGTCTAGATACCTTCAGTCACCTAATACGGTCCATGCCGCTTGGGTCATGCGCCAAGGGTGGTTGTTCCCATTGTTGAGTAGGTGGACATAGTATTCGGGTATGACTGTGTATTAGTTAGCTTTTCTGTCCTATTGAAATATAATTACATAAATTTATATGTATGTATGTGTGTATGTATGTGTGTGTGTGTGTGTGTATATATATATATATATATATATATATATACACAAACATATACACATACATATAAATTAATGTAATTATACATGACATACATACATATAGGACGTACATACATATATATGTGTGTGTGCGTATATATATACATTGTGTGTGTGTATATATATATATATATATATATATATTGTGTACATATACATATATATAGTGTGTGTATGTATATATATATATATATATATATATATATATATATGTGTGTATGTATGTATATGTGTATATGCATGTAGGCATCATCTTTAAATACATTCACAGTTTCCAAAAAAAATATGGCAACAGATGGTCCACACAATAACTTCAGTCCTCCTCTTCTACATATGAAAACTATATCTGAGCCATATCTGTATATGGTATACAATCTGAGGGTTATCAAATGCGCTGGATGTTCCTAGCCTAAAGACATTCAGCATTCTAGTCTGGTTTCAGTGCAGCAGCTGGTGTGGATGGATCTCTGATGCTCCTGAACCGAAAACTGCACTGCCCTTATCCTCCCTCCCTCCATCTGGCAGGTGTACAAGGCCTGTTCCAGCATTCCCTCTGATTTGTCACGTCTTTTATTTTATTGGTGGATGCTTCAGACTTTGATTTGTGCATTTCTACTTCAAAGGGGTGAGCGGGCAGCTTTGGCCTGTACTTTCGTTAACCCTTCCAGGTCCCTCATGGCTTTAATGCCTCGAAGCGCCTCGTCTTACGTTTGGTTTAATCATCTTTCACTTGCAGCTCTTTGAAACCAGCAGATAAATGGTGTGGAAAGTGCCGATTTGGAGCTTTCAGCCCATAAAACAGTCACGTCTGTCAGTGGAAAAGATGGTGTTTTATTATTTATTATTAGAATTTGATAAAATGTTATTGTTGTGCAGACGGGCTTTTGTAAAAATTGTTCAATCAGAGTGGAATTAGAACACAGTATATGCACTATATACATACAGTGTGTATGTGTGTGTGTGTGTATGTGTGTGTGTGTGTGTATATATATATATATATATATGGAATATGTAAGCTATTATGCAGCAGTGTTCCCTCAGGGGATGTCTTGGGGACCCCCACACCTGTATAAGTTGCAAGTTGTTATCGTGTGAGTGAGGTT
>JAMWET010002514.1:67500-92500 GCA_024036415.1 Prochilodus magdalenae
TAACCAGCCAATAAAGCTAGCTATGAACGCAAGCAGTTCGGTTTCCAAACAGGTTAATTCATCTATGAAAATTATAGTAAGGGCTTTCAGATCTTTCTGGCTTTCCTGGACCTTGTACACGCTCACACATGACAACACGACCAGCCTTAAACACACCCACCAGAGAAAACTTGGCGACTTGTCGCCTGCTAGTGTGCACGCAGGGTTAGCGAAAACAGGAGATCGGAAACGGTTGTGTAAAAATGGGATCGTTTTTTAAAACGCCAACATCAGAAACAAGTAGGGGACAGAGTTCCTGCCACGTGTGTTAACGAGGCACACAATGGCTGTAGGCCATTAGCCACTAATTTGCATGATGTCATTAGCATACTGCTAACCGGTGCTGTTCACTGTCCTTTACCGCTCCCTTTAAAGGTCCCTGAGACGTCACGATTTGCCTTCGTCCCCGTTTTGTATCTTTGTTAGTGAAGCCGAATCCCCTAACGCCGTGTGAGTAGAGGAGGAGAGGGCAGAACTGGCGCGGTAGGAGTCTGAAGCAGTGGGTGTAAGGGCACTGGTGTGGAGGTGGGTGGCTGGGTAAATGTCAGTAATGGTGGCCTTAATGAGCTAAAGACTGGTTTACTCTCCCTTTAAAAGAGAATAAAAGGCATCAAAGCAAACTGTGCTGGTGTGTGTTCATGACCGATACCTTGTCCCGTGGACGGTGTCTAGGTCACCTGTCGCTCGGGAGGGCAGTGCTGCCCCAGGATTATATACAGTGTAGTGTAGACTGGGTGTAGGTGGACGTCTGGTTCTGTACAAGGTGACAGAGAGATTTTGTCCACTAGATGGAGACACTTCATGCAAGAATCACTCCAGGCACCCTGCGTATGTATACACCACCTCCTTGTTTCTACACTCAGTGTCCATTCTATCAGCTCCACTGTCCATATAGGACACTCTGTAGGTGTACAGGTCCAGACTGTAGTCCATCTGTTCCTCTGTATACTGTATTACCCTGTTCTTCAATGGTCAGGACCCCCACAGGACCACCACAGAGCAGGTATGATGTGGGTGGTGGATCATTCTCAGCACTGCAGTGACACTGACGTGGTGGCGGTGTGTTAGTGTGTGTGGTGCTGGTGTGAGTGGATCAGACACAGCAGGGCTGCTGGACACCTCAGTGTCACTGCTGGACTGAGAATCGTCCTGTGGGCAGAGCAGCTCAATAGGGAGCCAAGTTCAGCCTCATCCACTCACCACCATCTTCAGAGGTGATGTAGTATCTCTAGAGATGGTGGTGAGTACATTTGACTTCTAGCCACTCTTATATATATTATAAATAATAATATATATAAAATATAATTATAAATACTGTTATAAATTCAAATACGAACAACAATAATTATACAGAAAGTGTTGGCACCCCTGTAATTTAAAATGAATGTGTTGTTATACACATGCTTATTTCCATTGTGTGAATTGGAACAACACAAAAACAGAGACATAAACCAAAAATTGTATTTGTATATGTATATATGTGTAATATATATGTAATTTCATGCAAAACACCAAAAAATGGTCGATACGGACATTATTATTGCCACCCTCAACTTAAAATTTGGTTGTGCACCCTTTGGAAAAAAAGAAAACCTGAAATCAGTCGCTTCCTATAACCACCAACAAGCTTCTTACACCTCCCAACTGGAATTTTGGACCACTCCTCTTTTGCTAACTGCTCCAGGTCTCTCATATTTAAAGGGCGCTTTCTCCCAACTCCAATTTTAAAATCTCTCTACAGGTGTTCAATGAGATTAGGTCAGGACTCATTGCTGGCCACTTCAGAACTCTCAAGCCCTTCATTTCCATCCATTTCTGGGGACTTTTTGAAGTATGTTTGGGGTCATTGTCCCGCTGGAAGACCCATGACCTAGGACACAACCCCAGCTTTCTGACACTGGGTGACCCAAAATCCTTTGGTAATCTTCATATTTTCAGATTTTATTTATTTATTCATTTTATATTATATATTTTATATTATTTAAATATTTTATAATACACACACACACACATTTATATATTAATATAATATAAATACTGTATAAATATAAAGATGTAAATAAAGCTGCCATAAATTAATAAATAAATTAAAATGAATAAATAAATAAACAGATTTCCATATTAGGCTATATATCTTCAGTGTATTTATTCTTTATTTTTTAACTGTACACTATGCAAATAAACAAACAAACAAACAAACAGGCCGTTTAGGCAGCTCAAATGAACCGTCTGATGTAATTCATCGGAGCTAACTGAAGCATTATAGTAGCGATCCACAACACAGTTCCATGAATCATCGTCTCAGCGCCGGAGAATAACTGAAGCACCACGATTAATAATTCAGCTAGTAATTATTACTATGGGTTCTCACGTGGGTTGCAGTACCGCCCAGATCCGTTAGGTGGCGTTGTTTGACGGCGCCCAGCTCGCCCAGCTGTTCTGAAAGGGAAGGAGGAGAAAGCAGCGCCGTTCAGTCCGCTGTGGTGGGGCAGCGCGGGGCTGCGAACTTCCCAGCCGAGCCGTGTTTTTGTGTGGACATAACGAGCGGCAGGACCGAGACCGCTGGACAGCGTGTGAGGACCGGTACTGGCTGTAGTCCAGCTGGTCCGCTGGGTTTCCGCCGCCTATCCATCCGCAGGCTTTTCAGGGTCCGGAGCTCGAGCGAGGCAGCGCGGAGCCAGCAGCCGGAGAAAGAGGCGCTGCTGGCCGGCCGGACTCGGGGGCTGGATGCGCCCGGCCTGCTCCTCCCCAGCGGCCCGCCATGGGGGAGACGAAAATCATCTACCACCTCGACGACCAGGAGACACCTTACCTGGTCAAACTCCCCATCCCGGCCGAGAGGGTGACCCTGGCCGACTTCAAACATGTCCTCAATAAGCCTAACTACAAATTCTTCTTCAAGTCCATGGACGATGATTTCGGGTAAGGCTCTACTTTTCACTCTGCTTCGGCTTTCCATGGAAAAATATTGGGATTTTTCCCCGGTTCCACCTTAACAGGCGCGGAATTGTCCCGTTCCACCTTAAATGGCGCAGCAGTTACGTTCTAGCGTCCGAGCGGGTGCATTGTAGCCAATTCGCCCGTTCCACCTTAAATGGCGCAGGGCAGTTACGTTCTAGTGTCCGAGCGGTTGCATTGTAGCCAATTTACCAGTTCCACCTTAAATGGCGCAGGGCAGTTACGTTCTAGTGTCCGAGCGGGTGCATTGTAGCCAATTCGCCAGTTCCACCTTAAATGGCGCTGGGCAGTTACGTTCTAGTGTCCGAGCGGGTGCATTGTAGCCAATTTACCAGTTCCACCTTAAATGGCGCAGCAGTTACGTTCTAGCGTCCGAGCGCGTGCATTATAGCCAATTCGCCAGTTCCACCTTAAACGGCGCAGCAGCCTCGGGCGCCAGAATGTAACTGCTACGCCATTTAAGGTGGAACGGGAAGATCCCAAGATGAAGCAGCTCAATAGGGAGCCAACTTCACACACCACCATTTTCAGGGATACCACCTCACAGTGGACTTCCAGCAGCTCTCCCAGACCTTGGAATTAGCTGGGAAGCAGTGTTATGTAGGCAGGTACTAATCCCAGCCATTATCCCAACACCCCCCACCCCCCCACCCCTTGTCCTCTAACCTGATTTCCTTTCCCATCCAGCCACCACGCCTTATTGTTTTTGGACGTAGCCCTAGATCAGAGGTGTGCAGATGGGAATTCTTGGTGTTGATCAGCTGGAGATAGGAACCACAGTGCCTTTGAGCCACTAACAGCGTCCATCTTGGAAAAATGGAGGATTCCACAGGCAGGATGCTGGCAAAGAGGAGAAGTGTTAGCCGTGCTGCTTCTCCAACTGTTTTCAAGGAAGGACAGGGGCATGGACTGTCATTCCCAGACCAGGATCAGGATCAGGTCATTCGATGGGCAAGGAGCTGGCACAGATAGCAGCGGCATGACCACTGGGAGACCAAAACAAGCTAATTTCTTTTGTCTGAAAGGCCGGAGAAATAAACACGGCAGAGCACTTTATGGCCCGCTGAATGAAACACCGCTGTCAGGAACGGGAAGATAACAGGAGGGAGGGAGGGGGGAGGGAGCTGGAGGGAAGAGGGTTAACAAGTTTGAGAGGCGAGCTTGGCACTTGCTCTGGTCCAGGGAGGGGTGGGGGGAGGCGGGGTTGCAGGATAAAGCAGGCCGGTGAACAAAGATTGGACATGCCGGGCTCAACTTGGGCTGTAATTCCGATTATGTGGTTTAATGTCATCACATGGTCTAATCACAGCCACGTTCACTCCCATTTCTGCCTCCCAGTCGCCCGAGCTTGTGATTCCTAATTCACTTTGCATGCTGGGACAGTTATCGTATTCAAATAAGGTGAAGCAGGCTTTAGCCGTGGCGGATCAACTGGTGTGGTGTGACGGACGGAGCTGCTTTGTTCCCGGTGGCTACCGCTGAACACTTGCCTGTGGGGATCGTTAGCCTATAGGCAGGAGGCAGCCGATAGCCCATTCAGGTTATGGGAAGCTCATTATGCTAATTATAAACCAGATTAGCATCCTGGCTGCCTGGTGGCTGTCAGTGTTGCTCGCATTAGTAAACAATAGGGGTGTAGTGATACTATCGAATCGATTCCTAAAATCTCAGTCTGGATTTTAATGATAGTGAAAGATTGGTGACAGACAGGTTCATGTTTAAACCCTCCAGCCACTAGATGGCAGTACTTTTCAGCCATGAGACTTTACAGTGGTTCCAGCCGAGTCCCTAGATACTGGCCTATGGGGGTCGTTAGCTATTCCTTAAACCTTAATATCTATTTTTAGTCGCAGTGAAAGAGTGCTGGTAGAGGGTGGTTCGTTTGGTGTTGCATTTAAAGCTCAGACCACTAGATGGCAGTAGCAGGATTAGCATCCTGGCTGCATGGTGGCTGTCAGTGTTGCTTGCTTTAGTAAACAATAGGGGTGTATTGATACTATCAAATATCGCGATGTTATGTTTTGTGGTATTGTATCGATTCCTAAAATCTCAGTATCGATTTTTAGTCACAACGAAAGGTGGGTGGCAGACGTACGTCCATTTGGTGTTGCGTTTAGACCCCTGACCACTAGATGGCAGTGTTTATCAGCCATAAGGCTTTGCGGTGGTTCCCTTCCGAGTCCCTAGATACTTGCCTATGGGGATCGTTAGCTATTCCTAAAAACGTAGTATCAATTTTTAGTCACAGTGAAAGAGTGCTGGCAGTTTGTTTGGTGTTGTGCTTAAGCCCCTGACCACTAGATGGCGGTGGCAGGATTAGCATGCTGGCTGCCTGGTGGCTGTCAGTTTTGCTTGCTTTAGTAAATAATAGGGATGAACTGAACGCTATCAAGGCTCATGTGTAAACACCCGATCACTAGATGGCGTTGTTCTTCAGCTATTAGACTTTTCCTCTCCAACGTAAACAAGTAGCTGCTTTTGTTCGCGGTGGATCCTGACGAGCTGCTAGATACTTGCCTGTGAGGATCGTTAGCCTATAGGGAGGAGTCGGCCGATAACCCATTCAGGTTATGGGAAGCTCATTACACTAGTTATAAACCAGATTAGCGTACTGGCTGCCTGGTGGCTGTCAGAATATTTTGCATTAGTAAACAGTAGGGGCGTATTGATACTATCAAATATCGCGATGTTATGTTCTCTGATACTGTATCGATTACTGAAATCTCAGTATTGATTTTTTGTCACAATGAAAGGTTGGTGGCAGACGTACGTTCATTTGGTGTTGTGTTTAGACCCCTGACCACTAGATGGCAGTGTTTTCCAGCCATTAGACTTTTCCTCTCCAGCGTAAACATGTAGCTGCTTTTGTGCCCGGTGGCTCCTTGTCACTTGTCAGTTGTTAGCCTATAGGCGGGAGGCAGACGATAGGCCAGCCCCGCCCCCTTAATCTGACTGCTTTTACATTATGGGAAGCTTATTACACTGGTTATACACTGGCTTAGCATATTAGCTGCCCGGTGTGCGGCATTCTGCAGCAATCCATCCCATGCAGCTTATATCTTCACACAGTTCCTGCAGATGGTGCGGTGGGGGTGGAGGTGGAGGGACACCAGGCCTTCTGGACATGTGACAACAAGCTGTTCATCTTGGTGCTGACCACGGTGCCTCCACACACGGATTCGTTGGGCGTCTCCACCAAGACTAAAGCGGGACTCGTCACTGAAGATGACCCGCTGCCATTCTGAGTCACTCCATGACAGTCTGGTACGACACCACTGCAGTCTTTGGTGACGGTGACGTGGTGTTAAGGACAGTCGTGGTAACGGTCTGTGTGCATGTAGTCCTGCGTGGTGCAGCCGTCTGCCAATGGTGCTGCACTAACAGGAGGACTCATGGAGGACACCACTGCTCGCTGGATGTCAGTCAGGTGCAGAGATAAGGCCCGTCCTCGCTCACGTACGTCACATGTGCGGCCGAGCTTGAACGTTTCATTCCTGTCGGTTGATTCATTCTGGGTGCAGCTATTTGATGATGACTGTAAGCTGAAAGGAAGACAGTGATGATATAATCCATCAGCCCGGCTTTGTCTGTTGCTAATTATGGGATGTACTGTTATACCGTATGAGTTATTCATTTAGACGCGTTCGAATCAAGCAGATGCATCGCTTTTCGTTAGATCTGTGTTCTCCAGCGAGTGCTCACTGATGCTTCCAGCAGATACGGAAAATCTTGGCATGTCAGCCCGGGCTGTCACCGACAGCACGCTGTGAGCGGGATCATATTCCGACATTCAGAGCCATACTATTTTTTTTTTGTTTGCTGTTCACGGCATGCCAGAGTCTTCTCACAGCCACTTCATCTTACTGCCTGGCTGCACATCAGGGATGGGGCGGTATGAACACGCCCTCTCATGATCTCAGTGACTACAACCGTCTTTACGCTGTGTTGTGGTGGTTTTGAAGTAGCATGAAAACATTTCAAAGGTCTAACGCACATCGGTAGCAGCGCCTCATACACTCACCATCAAAGGAATAGCTCCACCCAGAAGGACTCACATGTACCGCACATGTGACGTAAGCGAGGACGGGTCTTATCTCTGTACCTGACTGACCCAACAGCCACCACTACAGACATCCAGCGAGCAGTGGTGTCCTCCATGAGTCCTCCTGTTAGTGCAGCACCATTGTCAGACGGCTGCACCACGCAGGACTACATGCACACAGACCGTTACCACGACTGTCCTTAACACCACGTCACCGTCACCAAACACTGCAGTGGTGTCGTACCAGACTGTCATGGAGTGACTCAGAATGGCAGCGGGTCATCTTCAGTGACGAGTCCCGCTTTAGTCTTGGTGGAGACGCCCAACGAATCCGTGTTTGGAGGCACCGTGGTCAGCACCAAGATGAACGGTGTGTCGTCACACGTCCAGAAGACCTGGTGTCCCTCCACCTCCACCCCTACCGCACCATCTGCAGGAACTGTGTGAGGATGTTCAAGCTGCATGGGATGGATTATCACAGGACTCCATTAGGAACCTCTACAGCTCCATACCGAGACGTCTGGCGTGTTGGGTTAGCAAACACGGCGGCCCGACGCCATACTGAGAGACAGACTTCTGTATGTGTAGCTCAATAAATATTGATCATATCAGTCTAAATTTATCATCAGTTATTGATCCTGGTCACCTTTATCTTCCTTCCCAACACCTGCACTCCCACACCTCCTTCCGGGTGCAGCTGTTGTTTTGATGATGAGTGTGTCTCCAGCAGTTACTGGAACTAATAATATTAGAATTGGAACGGCATGGGTCACTTTTATACCGCAGTAAATCATTAACCCCTTAAATTCCCAGGCCTGTTATAGCCTGAGGCTCATTACCGAGTAATAACATGGCAGGCAAATCAATCTGAGACAGTCTTAGAATTAGAACCATTTGCCAGTTGTGTTTGCAGACAGAGGAATTTGGCCTCCGCATTTAACCCATCCATAAAGCTGAAACACACACACACACACACACACACACACACACACACACACACACACAGTAGGGGGCATAGAGTACACTTGGCCAGTGTGATGGGCAGCCGTATCCACGCCACCCGGGGAGCAGTTGGGTGTTAGGTGCAAGGACGCTTCAGTCGTGTCTTGTCAGTTCAGAGAATCAAACCAGTGACCCTCCGGTCAGAAGGCTGGTTTCCCTAACCTCCGGCCCGTGACTGCCCCCATTCCCAGGCTTGTTATAGCCTGAGGCTCATTACTGAGTAATTACATGGCAAGCGGAGCAAACTGAGACAGTCCTAAAGGGCGAGTCCACTGATGTTCAATGATTTCAATTTCTGAGTAATTCAGTGGATCGGATTTAAACAAAGTCAGTCCAAGTGGCTTGTTGTGAAATTCATCATAGTAGAAATCAATAACCTGGTTTCAGTACGGTGGGTCAGCGTGTCTACAACACCAGCATAGCCAGCTTATACACTACCAGTCAAAGGTCTGGACACACCCATCTAACTGGATGCTGTTGGTGATCTTAAAGACACAGCTCCAACTGATGGGAGTCTGAACCAGTCCATATCCTGATTTACATACAGCTCTGGAAATAAATCAGAGCCCACTCCAGCTTCCTTCTTAAATCAGCATCTCCACATGTACAGCAGGTTCTCAGTGAGGAACCGAAGGTTGGGTTCTAGCTTTACTGGCAGATACAGTGAGCGTCTGGTTCATAAGAACAAGGTCCAGCAGCAAACACACAGGACAACACAGCTACAGACTGGCAGAGGGCCAAACCCACTCTCTACTGACTGTGATGAGCGCCCCCTCATTCCAATGTCCCTTACCCACCGTAAGATGACCCCGAGTGACCTACAGAGAGACTGGCGAGCGGTGGCTGGGGTGAAACGCACAGCGAGCATGGTTCTAAAAACAGGCTTCTGGAGGTCATTAGTGATTTTCTAAATACACAGATCTAATACAATATCTGATCTGGAGTTTGGGAGACATGGTTCCAGTAGTGTAGAGAATCAAACAGAACCAACACAAACCCAGAACCTGTACACCTAGAGACCATGCTGTATACTCCTGATGTACACAGTATGGTACTCCTCCATATCTCCACCTCTAATATATATTTAGTGGTGTAAAAACTTTGATCTCTTTTTCTGCACAGTGTAAAAGCTCTAGTTCTCCTTTCAGGTTAGTGAATATTCATGAGGGACCGACCAATAGAATCGCTCCAAACCTGCTTAGTAATAAACCCTTCCAGCGTATACAGCGAGGGCGCGGCCTGGAGGGAGGGAGGCTGTGTCCGTAAAGCCGTATTGATGGAGATGTATGGTTTAATAGTGTTTAAGGTCTGATGCAGTCCTGAACTGCCTGGCCAAACCAGGATATAAGGTTGTGCTTATTACTGCTGACACTAAAAGCATTATGGGTAACCCTTTACGTTGAGTGCTGGCTAACTGCCATGAAGTAGTAACCCCTAATTCATTAACTATGGGTGACTAATGTTAAGTAAACATTAGGGATGCACCGCAATGAAAACTTTTGGGATGAGCGTTGAATACTGAACACAGTGTTTTAAAAAACAGGCTAAATGTGTTTTTGTCTTGGTTACTGCAGTTTAAACACACGTACTGAACACTGAACATTTTTAACATCCCAGCAGAGACACCAACAAACCACAGTATGACTTAAATACATCAGCAGTGAAACCCCATCCCAGCCGACATGTCGGCTGCACTCACAGAGAGCGCCTCACTCCACGCTGGCTGTGATTTCATCGCAGTGTTGTAAACCTGGTCTGTGTGTCTTTCTGGAGGTTACGGCAATGGAGAGAAAAGGCATGTATGCGTGGGCTGAATCCGTGTGTGCATGTGTGCTGAGAGGCCGCTGTCTGTCTCGCTGTAGCGGCTCGGTTCTGGTCTTTACTCTGTCTGGAGATCCGTTTGGCTCGCATGCTTGAAGCTGAAGGAAAGCTGGGAAGCGCCAGTGTGCTCCGGTGTGACTCGCAGTGGAGCTCATCTGCTGCTGCACAGTGCAGTGTTGGTCATCCTGTAGTCCTTCATCAGTGGTCACAGGACGCTGCCTACAGGACGCTGCCTACAGGACGCTGCCTACAGGACGCTGCCTACAGGACGCTGCCCACAGGACGCTGCCTACAGGACGCTGCCCACAGGACGCTGCCCACAGGACGCTGCCCACAGGATGCTGCCCCACAGGACGCTGCCCACAGGACGCTGCCCACAGGACGCTGCCCACAGGACGCTGCCCCACAGGACGCTGCCCACAGAACGCTGCCCCACAGGACGCTGCCCCACAGGATGCTGCCCACAGGACGCTGCCCCACAGGATGCTGCCCACAGGACGCTGTTGTGCTGGTTTTGGTTGGTGGACAATTCTCAGTCCAGCAGTGACACTGAGGTGTCCAGCTGCATCTGATCCACTCACACCAGCACCACACACACTAACACACCACCACCACGTCAGTGTCACTGCAGTGCTGAGAATGATCCACCACTACCTTCATTCATTCCCTCATTCGCTCCGGCCTCCCTTAGCCACTCTGGTTACGTCCATCGGCTCAGGCTGCCTGGCAGCATCTGTGACACTCAGACCAGAAGCCTCAGTCCTGTTCTCACTGCGGGCTAGTCTTTGGCTTGATGAGTAACGCAGCACTGAGACGACTGTGATTGGCTGAGAGACGTTCATCATAATCCTGCCAGCAGATAATTGTGTAGCTAATTATAACTAATTATGCAATTACACACAGTATATGTCATACAGCCTGTGGTCGAGTTTCGGCAAGGGTGGTGGGTTCAGCCGGCGGCCTGGGCGGTTGGTGGAGAGAGCAAAGCATGTATCATGTAACATACTAACCTCCTGCACTTTAATAATAATAATAATAATAATAATAATAACATATTTATTTTATTACACTCGTCCTACGTGCATTCGAGGACATGCAGCAACCGCTTCAACCTCAGACTTTGAATCTGACCACTGTCATTAGCTCTGCTGTGGTCAGTTAGCATCAGGGCCAGTCGCATCTCCTTTCAGACTCGCAGTTCCGCTGTGGTTTCCGGCAAAACGCTCTGCTCTCTAACCCAGGCCGTCTTCCGCTGCGCTGCTCAGAGCAACTCAGGGTTGCCAAGTCCAGCCTCAGTCTCCAGCCTGAAGATTGGTTAGCTGTCCAGCTCCAGGGGCATGTAACTCTGGGTCTCCTAAGTGAGACTCAGATAGAATCAACCGACAGGAACGAGGCTTGGTGGGAAGGTTCGGCTTCATGAGACGTGCGAATCATTTTGGTTTCGTGCACGGCCATGCATGTGACGTAAGCAAGGATGGGCCTTATCACAGCACATAATTGATTATGTAGGGTCGCCCTGTTGCTGTTTCCATTCTGACTGAGTTTGGAAAGCAGTTTGAGCAGTTAGAAGAGTTGGAGAGGGGTCCCATCGTAGGCCCCGAGGGGGCAGAATGGTCTCATTGACGTACTGTGCACCATACCACTCGTGTGGATACTACCACAGCACACTCCTGGCAGCAGTGGAGAATAAGGCATGCACCAGTGACATGAAGGATCTGGGAGACGTACGTGAATCACAGACAGAGAGGCAAAACCTATGATGGCTGCACCACGCAGGACTACATGAACGCAGACCGTTACCACGACTGTCCTTAACACCACGTCACCGTCACCAAACACTGCAGTGGTGTCGTACCAGACTGTCATGGAGTGACTCAGAATGGCAGCGGGTCATCTTCAGTGACGAGTCCCGCTTTAGTCTTGGTGGAGACGCCCAACGAATCCGTGTGTGGAGGCACCGTGGTCAGCACCAAGATGAACGGTCTGTTGTCACACATACAGAAGACCTGGTGTTCCTCCACCTCCACCCCTACCGCACCATCTGCAGGAACTGTGTGGAGATGTTTAAGCTGCATGGGATGGATTATCACAGGACTCCATTAGGAACCTCTACAGCTCCATACCGAGACATCTGGCTTGTTGGGTTAGCGAACACGGCGGCCCGACGCCATACTAAGAGACAGACTTCTGTATGTGTAGCTCAATAAATATTGATCATATCAGTCTAAATTTATCATCAGTTATTGATCCTGGTCACCTTTATCCTCCTTCCCAACACCTCCGCACTCCCACACCTCCTTCTGGGTGCAGCTGTTCTTCTGAGGATGAGTGATATCACTTCTCTCCAAAAGGGAAGGAAGGGGGGATATTCCTTCCCCACATCCCTCTTTATTCCAACCCTTAGTACTAGTAACTAGAGTATGGCGTTATGGCAGACATCTGAGGGTTACCAGACGGTAAACTGTGAAGTTCGTCAGTTTCATCATTCCAATTTTGGGCATTCTTAGCACGCACATGCCCACACACACACACACACACACACACACACTCATACGCACACACATAGCACACACACACATACACACACACACACACGCATGCACGCACACACGCCCATGCACACACACATACTCATACACATACACATACACACACACTCATACACACACACATACACACACACACACACATAGCACGCACGCACACATATACACACGCACGCACGCATATACACACACGCCCACGCACACACACATACACATACACACACATACACACACGCACACACACATACACACACGCACACACACACACTCTCACACACGCACACACACACATACACACACATACACATACACACTCACACACATACACATACACACACACACATGCCCACACACACGCACACACACACTCACACATACACACACACTCAGGCACACACACACACATACACACACGCACACACACATACACACACGCACATGCCCACACACACACACAGACACACACACACACACTCATACACACACACACACACGCACCCACTCATACACACACTCACACGCACACACTCATACACACACACGCACATACACATACACGCACACATACACTCACACGCACACACTCATACACACACACGCACATACACATACACGCACACATACACACACACGCACATACACATACACGCACACATACACTCACACGCACACATACACACACACTCTCAAACACGCACACATACACACACACGCACATACACATACACGCACACGCACACTCGCACGCACACATACACACACACTCTCACACACACACACACACAGAGTCCTGCGGGAACAAATCAGTAACCTTGTTAGCGTCAGCTAAACTCACATGCTGCTGAAACTGCATTACCCTTTTTTAGCAAATCACAGATTCGCCCAACATCACACCCTCAAACAACACGCCCGGACATTCTTCACATGTTTATTCAGATTGGCGGGAGCTCCCGCAGATCTGGGGCCAGCGCTCGAGCAGTGCCCCTGCTCTGTGCTGGGCTGTCCGAGCGCTCGCTAGGTCGTGTAAATTTAGTTTTGTGCTTTAAGCACTTTTTCAGATGACCTGTACAGTACAGACTGTGATCCGCGTTCTGGCCAAGGTAATTATAGAGCAGGCCAAGTCACTGCTGAGCCGCTCCGTGTCAGGCTGAGTGCTACAGCAGACTCGTTCACAGGAGCGCTGTGGTGAAGTCAACCTAACTGATGCGGTTGTCCTGCCGTGTTGTTGACCAGCGGAGACACGCTGGCGTCTTTAGTGGTACACTGGAGCTGCGGGGCTGCCACATACAGAAGTGCTGAGAGAGCGTGTGTTCAAGCTCACTGTAAAGGGGGCATGCTATTCAGCCACGCCCACTTCTTTGACTCGCGGCCTTGGTAGCTATAAACGTCCTGAGGCATCTGCGATATGTCTCTTCTACGTTCTCAGAACAGTTTCTGAAGTCTGCAGCGCGTAATTACATTGGAATGGCGGGAAAGTCGCCGGAATTCCGATCTGACTGTTTAGACTGTGTCGGATTTCCATACCACATTTGAAAGACCGTGTTCAGACTGCAGCCAGATCGGATTTGCCTCTCAGGTCAGATCTATTGAGGCGGCTGTCCACACTGCAGGTGATCAGATGGGACTGGTGTGTTCAGACATCACCCGCCCTTCTGCATGGACTGCTGTGGTAGGCGTCAGTAGGCGTGCTGGTGACCGGGCTTGCATACTCAGATGCAGGAGAGACGGAGACGTGCCATGTTGTCCCCGAACAGTCGCCTTCACAACTCTTCGGTGCGCTCCTTGAATCCCATCACTACGGATTCGACGCCATCGTGTTTTGCGATGCTGCGAGTGACGCGAAAGGCGATTTGAAATCTGATCATAGCACCCAGTGTGTCCCAACTGAGACGGGTCTGTAAACGTTAGATTGGAATTTGTTTGGAATTTTTAAAGCACCTTTAATTTCATGTGTTTCTTGTGTTTAGACTGTCAGATTGGGATTTGGGCTGGCAGGCTGGACATAGCCGAAGTCTCCCAAATCGGAATTACAAATGACATTTTTAAATCCGAATATCGGATTTAAGTGAGCAGGCCGGATTCATTTTTAATTCTGTCTTGGGAGACTTTTCAGCCAGCCAGCCCAGATCCAGACTGGGCCCATCTCTCAAATCTGATTTAAAAATGACAGTCCAATCATGGTTTTGTCCTCTACTGTAAAGATGCTTGTTCACTTAGCTTCCAATCTGACCAGTCATTCCAAGCCATGCCAAGTGAATTCCGTTCTTCTGCATTCTGCAGTAGTTGAGATTTGAGAAACTTCCAGACCTGGAGGTTCTTTACAGCGGTGGTGATGGGAACTAGAGGTCACGTTTAACCCGTTTCCACCAACCTGGAACGAGTTCTGTTCGCATTTCCACCAAAACTAAAGAGAATCTGAAAAAAGACCATTCCCAGCTGGAACCAGATAACAGTAGGTTCCTCGGCATGAACGGTGCGGATGTCCGTGGGCATGTGAGTTGTTGAGGGCAGAGAAGGCAACAATGGCGACACCCAGTGGCCAGCTGGAGTACCTCTCCTACCTGGATATAAACCAACATCTGGAATAACGGCCCAAACCCTCGCAGGTCATCCACACGCTACGCCATCTTGGTTCTATTGTTTACTACCACTGAGCAGCGCCCTCTGTTGGTGCTGATGACATGTGCTTTGGTGTTCCTTGGTTCCAGTAAAAGCAGGCTCAAGCGCAGGCTGGTTCTATGAGGAGCACCAAGGTTCTGACTCTGAATGACTCGTTCTGCGTATCCCAGGCTGAATGATGCGTGTTTTTGCAGGGCGCCTGCGGGGGGTGATTCAGTGTTCCGTCAGCACGCTCAGCTGAATTCATTCGTGTCGTTTATTTCTGGGCCTCAGCCGGGAAGTGTTAGGTTAATGCTAATGGGTGTTAATAGTGATTCTCCCGCTGTGCTGAAATGGATGTGTTGAGCTGTGAATTTATTGCCGCAGCGTCTTCGGCAGCTACATGGAGGCGAGACAGGGTTCAGTTCAGAGACAGGGTTATTTCTCTTTTGACCTCTTTCCCTCTCGCTTTTCCCTTCTGGCTTATCTCTCTCTCTCTCTCCCTGTCTCGCACATGCCTCACCTTCATATTTCAGTGAGAGGAGGTATTTATGATGGCTGAAAGGCAGCACTAAACCTTCTGCTGCACTCTTTACCCTGCCTCCATTCCTCACACTCCTCTCTTCCACTCTTTACCCTGCCTCCATTCCTCACACTCTTCTGCTGCACTCTTTACCCTGCCTCTATTCCTCACACTCTTCTCTTCCACTCTTTACCCTGCCTCCATTCCTCACACTCTTCTGCTCTACTCTTTACCCTGCCTCCATTCCTCACACTCTTCTACTCTATTCTTTACCCTGCCTCTATTCCTCACACTCTTCTGCTGCACTCTTTACCCTGCCTCCATTCCTCACACTCTTCTCTTCCACTCTTTACCCTGCCTCCATTCCTCACACTCTTCTGCTCCGCTCTTTACCCTGCCTCTATTCCTCACACTCTTCTGCTGCACTCTTTACCCTGCCTCCATTCCTCACACTCTTCTGCTGCACTCTTTATCCTGCCTCCATTCCTCACACTCTTCTGCCCTACTCTTTACCCTGCCTCTATTCCTCACACTCTTCTGCTGCACTCTTTACCCTGCCTCTATTCCTCACACTCTTCTGCTGCACTCTTTACCCTGCCTCCATTCCTCACACTCTTCTGATGCACTCTTTACCCTGCCTCCATTCCTCACACTCTTCTGCTGCACTCTTTATCCTGCCTCCATTCCTCACACTCTTCTGCCCTACTCTTTACCCTGCCTCAATTCCTCACACTCTTCTGCTGCACTCTTTACCCTGCCTCTATTCCTCACACTCTTCTGCTGCACTCTTTACCCTGCCTCCATTCCTCACACTCTTCTGATGCACTCTTTATCCTCCCTCCATTCCTCACACTCTTATAATGCACTGTTTACCCTGCCTCCATTCCTCACACTCTTCTGCTCCACTCTTTACCCTGCCTCCATTCCTCACACTCTTCTGCTCCACTCTTTACCCTGCCTCTATTCCTCACACTCTTCTGCTCCACTCTTTACCCTGCCTCCATCTCTCACACTCTTCTGCTGCACTCTTTATCCTGCCTCCATTCCTCACACTCTTCTGCTGCACTCTTTATCCTGCCTCCATTCCTCACACTCTTCTGCCCTACTCTTTACCCTGCCTCAATTCCTCACACTCTTCTGCTGCACTCTTTACCCTGCCTCTATTCCTCACACTCTTCTGCTGCACTCTTTACCCTGCCTCCATTCCTCACACTCTTCTGATGCACTCTTTATCCTCCCTCCATTCCTCACACTCTTATAATGCACTGTTTACCCTGCCTCCATTCCTCACACTCTTCTGCTGCACTCTTTACCCTGCCTCCATTCCTCACACTCTTCTGCTCTACTCTTTACCCTGCCTCCATTCCTCACATTCTTCTGCTCCACTCTTTACCCTGCCTCCATCTCTCACACTCTTCTGCTGCACTCACTACCCTGCCTCCATTCCTCACACTCTTCTGCTCCACTCTTTACCCTGCCTCCATTCCTCACACTCTTCTGCTCCACTCTTTACCCTGCCTCCATGCCTCACACTCTTCTGCTTTACTCTTTACCCCGCCTCCATTCCTCACACTCTTCTGCTGCACTCTTTACCCTGCCTCTATTCCTCACACTCTTCTGCTGCACTCTTTACCCTGCCTCCATCTCTCACACTCTTCTGCTGCACTCATTACCCTGCCTCCATTCCTCACACTCTTCTGCTCCACTCTTTACCCTGCCTCCATTCCTCACACTCTTCTGCTCCACTCTTTACCCTGCCTCCATTCCTCACACACTTCTGCTGCACTCTTTACCCTGCCTCCATTCTTCACACTCTTCTGCTGCACTCTTTACCCTGCCTCCATTCCTCACACACTTCTGCTGCACTCTTTACCCTGCCTCCATTCCTCACACTCTTCTGATGCACTCTTTATCCTACCTCCATTCCTCACACTCTTATAATGCACTGTTTACCCTGCCTCCATTCCTCACACTCTTCTGCTCCACTCTTTACCCTGCCTCTATTCCTCACACTCTTCTGCTCCACTCTTTACCCTGCCTCCATCTCTCACACTCTTCTGCTGCACTCATTACCCTGCCTCCATTCCTCACACTCTTCTGCTCCACTCTTTACCCTGCCTCCATTCCTCACACTCTTGTACTGCACTCTTTACCCTGCCTCCATTCTCCACTCTTCTCTTCCACTCTTTACCCTGCCTCCATTCTTCACACACTTCTGCTCCACTCTTTACCCTGCCTCCATCTCTCACACTCTTCTGCTGCACTCTTTACCCTGCCTCGTATTCCTCACACTCTTCTGCTGCACTCTTTACCCTGCCTCTATTCCTCACACTCTTCTGCTGCACTCTTTACCCTGCCTCCATTCCTCACTCTTCTGCTGCACTCTTTACCCTGCCTCCATTCCTCACACACTTCTGCTGCACTCTTTACCCTGCCTCTATTCCTCACACTCTTCTGCTGCACTCTTTACCCTGCCTCCATTCCTCACTCTTCTGCTGCACTCTTTACCCTGCCTCCTGGATAACAAATTTTCTACGAATAAAGGGCCTATATAATACCCTGTTTAAAGGGCCCATATAATACCCTGTTTAAAGGGCCCATATAATTCCCTGTTTAAAGGGCCCATATAATACCCTGTTTAAAGGGCCCATATCCTATAATAGTCTTGTTTGTGTTGTTGTTCTGAATTCATTTTTGCATGATCATTGTAAGTCCTCTCTGTATGCCTTAGCTGGCACGGCCCTTCTTACTTCACGACAGCACATTTTAATATACATAGTAAAAATAAACAGTAGGTTTAATGAATGAATAAGATAATGATAAAATAAGAGATAATGATGCAATTTAATGCAAGGTTTTATATAATATATAAATTGCATCATTATCTATTATTTTATCATTATCTTATATATATAAAACCGCTATATAATATATATAATATATATATATATATATATATATATATATATAAAACCGCTATATAATATATATAATATATATCACCGCTTCATGGTTTTTCTCTTTCGTTTATATATATATATATATATATAAACGAATGAGAAAAACCATGAAGCGATGATATATTTAGATCCGTTTATAATGGACATGCTCTGTTGACTTTTGCTTTGTAAAAAGGTAATAGATTTAAATAGATTTAATCCAATCCGATTTTGTCACTGCAAACGCCCATCTGCACAGTTCTGACTCAGACTGTGATTTACCTCCTCTAGCGAGACGTCAGTGATGGGCCAGTGAGCTCAGCGGGCAGCGGAAAATGTCTGTGAATTGTTGATTTGAGTGTTCCTCTGCTGAATGCTTGGTATTGCAGCCGTTTGTGATAACGCATTGAAGGTTCCTGCGTGATTTATTGGGGAGCTCCAGCAGTGACCTCACTGAGTGCCAGGAAAGTGCCTGGATGACGATGCACATTGATGAGTTATGTGAGGAAAGGTGGAGCAGCACATCTCCATTTCACCACGGTTTCTCAGGAGAGGCCTGGCGGTTGCACCATATGCACTAAACGCTAGTAGTACAGTGATATTGCCATATTAACAGCGCACCCCTCTGCTACTGTGGACAAGTCTAGTGGTGAAGAACATGGCTGTCTAGCAATTTAGATTTCAATTGCAACACTAAATGAACCAATGAGCCACAAATAATCACCGTCACTATAATCATACAGTATCATCAAAAGAGCAGCTGCACCAGAAGGAGGTGTGGGAGTGCGGTGGTGTTGGGAAGGAAGATAAAGGTGACCAGGATCAATAACTGATGATAAATTTAGACTGATATGATCAATATTTATTGAGCTACACATACAGAAGTCTGTCTCTCAGTATGGTGTCGGGCCGCCGTGTTTGCTAACCCAACACGCCAGACGTCTCGGTATGGAGCTGTAGAGGTTCCTAATGGTGTCCTGTGATAATCCATCCCATGCAGCTTGAATATCCTCACACAGTTCCTGCAGATGGTGTGGTAGGGGTGGAGGTGGAGTGACACCAGGCCTTCTGGACGTATGAAAACAAACCGCTCATAGTGATGTTGACCACGGTGCCTCCACACACGGATTTGTTGGGCGTCTCCACCAAGACTAAAGCGGGACTCGTCACTGAAGATGACCCGCTGCCTTTCTGAGTCACTCCATGACAGTCTGGTACGACACCACTGCAGTCTTTGGTGACGGTGACGTGGTGTTAAGGACAGTCGTGGTAACGGTCTGTGTGCATGTAGTCCTGTGCTGTGATTGGGTAAAGGGCTCAGTCTTCTGTGATTTATTAATAGTGAATAACAAACGAGGCATAGTGCAGGTTTAGCCTGAGTGATGAAACTCCTCAGTGAATTATCCTTCTTGAGTTAATGGAGGGTTTTAGACTGTGTGAGGACGAGAGCCCTGCTGTTCCGCGCATTGCCGCTCTGTCTCTTTTTTCATCTTCCTTGTTTCCTCCTGTGCCTCTCAGGCCGAACGCGAGTCACTTCAGAAGTGATGCTGGTTATTTATACATTTGTTCCATAGAAGACTTAAAAATAGAAAACACTGAAATTCTACAGTTATAATTGTCACCTTTTCATATATATATTAAATGCAATTACATAATTAATGCTAGTTATGTAATGACTTCAAATTAGCCTTTGGTTTACAGGTCTGAGTATGCAAATAATGTAGAGTCTGCACCTTCAATACAGAATTTGGAGCATGTGGCTTTGAAGGGACTGAAATTTAGATTTACATTTACACTGAAGGCCTTTAGCAGACGCCCTTTTCCAGAGTGACTTACAACTGTGCTTAGTGTTCCATCTGAAAATGTTTCCTAGCTGGTACAAGAAGGTTAGTACCTAAACTCGTTTTAAACTCACCTTGAGCTCGCACGCTGTCCAAACAAGGGCCAGTGCTGAAACCTAGAAAGAAGAATACAGAGTCATATACCGCATATGTGCACTACCTAGCAATCCCAAACCAGCATTCATGCCTAGAGCGAAGGTGGTGTTTTGACTGTGCTAATACATTACTTCAGCTGTTGGTGTTAGCCAGCGCTAACCAGCAAGGGCTATCTAGAACATGACATCTCTGTTAATGTATTACTGCAGCTTTTAGCATTAGTTAGTGCTTAGTGTCAAGAACTATCTAGAACATGGTATCTCCATAAATATATTAGCCTACCTTAGCTAGCACCAAACACCAAGAACTATGTAGAACATTACATCTCCATTAATATATTACCTCAGCTGTTAGCTGTTTGGCTAAGCTAGCAGGAGCTTATTTAGCAAGCCAAATGTGCCTCAGAGCACAGGCTCAGTTCCAGCTAGCTAAGATTACCCCTGTTTAAAGGGTATCTGAGAGCTTAGGAGTTGAGTGACTGTTTTTAAAGTGAGAAAAGACCCAAATCAAACCTGTTCTGTGGTGTTTTGACTGTGCTAATACATTACTTCAGCTGTTAGTGTTAGCCAGCGCTAAACAGCAAGGGCTATCTAGAACATGACATCTCTGTCAATATATTATCACAGCTTTTAGCATTAGTTAGTGCTTAGTGTCAAGAACTATCTAGAACATGGTATCTTCATAAATATATTAGCCTACCTCAGCTAGCACCAAACACCAAGAACTGTGCAGAACATTACATCCCCAATAATATATTACCTGAACTGTTAGCTATTTGGCTAAGCTAACAGGAGCTTATTTAGCAAGCCAAATGTACCTCAAAGCACAGGCTTGGTTCCAGCTAACTAAAGCTAACATGACCCCCAGTTAGTAGGTATTGATTGAATCCACTGGCTGGTTATGAAGTGATAGAAAACCGAAATCAACCATGTTCTGTGTTTTTTTGGGGATTGCTGAGTTAGCGAGCCAAATGTGCCTCAAAGCACAGGCTCGGTTCAGGCTAGCTAAGATTACCCCTGTTTAAAGGGTATCTGAGAGCTCAGGAGTTGAGTGACTGTTTTTAAAGTGAGAAAAGACCAAAATCAAACCTGTTCTCTGGTGTTTTGACTGTGCTAATACATTACTTCAGCTGTTAGTGTTAGCCAGCGCTAAACAGCAAGGGCTATCTAGAACATGACATCTCTGTCAATATATTTTCACAGCTTTTAGCATTAGTTGGTGCTTTGTGTCAAGAACTGTCTAGAACATGGTATCTCCATAAATATATTAGCCTACCTCAGCTAGCATCAAACACCAAGAACTATGTAGAACATTACATCTCCATTAATATATTACCTCAACTGTTAGCTGTTTGGCTAAACTAACAGGAGTTTAGTTAGCAAGACATATGTACCTCAAAGCACAGGCTCGGTTCCAGCTAGCTAAGATTACCCCTGTTTAAAGGGCATCTAAGAGCTCAGGAGTTGAGTGACTTTATTTAAGGTGAGAAAAGACCCAAATCAAACCTATTCTGTGGTGTTTTGACTGTGCTAATACATTACTTCAGCTGTTGGTGTTAGCCAGCGCTAACCAGCAAGGGCTATCTAAAACGTGACATCTCTGTTAATATATTACTGCAGCTTTTAGCATTAGTTAGTGCTTAGTGTCGAGAACTATCTAGAACATGGTATCTCCATAAATATATTAGCCTACCTCAGCTAGCACCAAACACCAAGAACTATGCAGAACATTACATCTCCATTAATATATTACCTCAACTGTTAGCTAAGCTAACAGTAGCTGAGTTAGCAAGCCAAATGTGCTTCAAAGCACAGGCTCGCTTTCAGCTAACTAAAGCTAACATGACCCCCAGTTAGTAGGTATTGATTGAATCCACTGGCTGGTTATGAAGTGATAGAAAGCCAAAATCAACCATGTTCTGTGTTTTTTTGGGATTGTATAACATTTTGGCGAAGCTAACAGGAGCTGAGTTAGCAAGCCAAATGTGCCTCAAAGCACAGGCTCGGTTCCAGCTAGCTAAGATTACCCCTGTTTAAAGGGTATCTGAGAGCTTAGGAGTTGAGTGACTGTTTTTAAAGTGAGAAAAGACCAAAATCAAACCTGTTCTCTGGTGTTTTGACTGTGCTAATACATTACTTCAGCTGTTAGTGTTAGCCAGCGCTAAACAGCAAGGGCTATCTAGAACATGACATCTCTGTCAATATATTATCACAGCTTTTAGCATTAGTTGGAGCTTTGTGTCAAGAACTGTCTAGAACATGGTATCTCCATAAATATATTAGCCTACCTCAGCTAGCATCAAACACCAAGAACTATGTAGAACATTACATCTCCATTAATATATTACCTCAACTGTTAGCTGTTTGGCTAAGCTAACAGGAGTTTAGTTAGCAAGACAAATGTACCTCAAAGCACAGGCTCGGTTCCAGCTAGCTAAGATTACCCCTGTTTAAAGGGCATCTAAGAGCTCAGGAGTTGAGTGACTTTATTTAAGGTGAGAAAAGACCCAAATCAAACCTATTCTGTGGTGTTTTGACTGTGCTAATACATTACTTCAGCTGTTGGTGTTAGCCAGCACTAACCAGCAAGGGCTATCTAGAACGTGACATCTCTGTTAATATATTACTGCAGCTTTTAGCATTAGTTAGTGCTTAGTGTCGAGAACTATCTAGAACATGGTATCTCCATAAATATATTAGCCTACCTCAGCTAGCACCAAACACCAAGAACTATGCAGAACATTACATCTCCATTAATATATTGCCTCAACTGTTAGCTAAGCTAACAGTAGCTGAGTTAGCAAGCCAAATGTGCTTCAAAGCACAGGCTCGCTTTCAGCTAACTAAAGCTAACATGACCCCCAGTTAGTAGGTATTGATTGAATCCACTGGCTGGTTATGAAGTGATAGAAAGCCAAAATCAACCATGTTCTGTGTTTTTTTGGGATTGTATAACATTTTGGCGAAGCTAACAGGAGCTGAGTTAGCAAGCCAAATGTGCCTCAAAGCACAGGCTCGGTTCCAGCCAGCTAAGATTACCCCCATTTAAAGGGTATCTGAGAGCTTAGGAGTTGAGTGACTGTTTTTAAAGTGAGAAAAGACCGAAATCAAGCCTGTTCCATGGTGTTTTGACTGTGCTAATACATTACTTCAGCTGTTAGTGTTAGCCAGCGCTAATCATCAAGGGCTAGCTAGAACATGACATCTCTGTTAATATATTACTGAGTGTCAAGAACTATCTAGAACATGGTATCTCCATAAATATATTAGCCTACCTCAGCCAGCATCAAACACCAAGAACTATGCAGAATAATATATTACCTCAACTGTTAGCTGTTTGGCTAAGCTAACAGGAGCTTAGTAAGTAAGCCAAATGTGCCTCACAGCAAAGGCTCACTTCCAGCTACAGCTAACAAAACCTAAAATGACCTGTTTAGAGGGCATCTGAGAGCTTATAAGTTAAGTGAAGTTAAGTGACTGGTTTTGAAGTTCTAGAAAGCTGAAATCAAACCTTTTCTGTGGTGTTTGGTATTGTATAGCATTTTGGCTAAACTAACAGGAGCAAGTTAGCAAGCCAAACATGCCTCACAGTACATGGTTGGTTCCAGCTACCTAAAGCCAAGATGCCCTCCGTTAGAGGGTATCTGGGAGCTTAAGAGTCAAGTGACTGGTTTTAAAGTGATAGAAAATCAAATATCAAAGATGTTCTAGGGTGTCTGGGACTGTATAGCATTTCGGCTAAGCTAACAGGCTCTTATAGTTAGCAAGCCAAATGTACCACCGTCACGGTGTTCATCCTTAGTGTGGACTGGGCCTCAGTAAGCTGAAGCCAAAAGCAGGGCTGAAATAGCCTCAATTATCCCGGTAGCCATTAAGAGAGACTAGATCTGTTGGGGTAGTTCAGACCAGCTGGCCGGGTCCTGCTCCTGTGTGCGGCAGCCTTCCCCCCCGGGATGCTCCCGCAGCAGCTGCATGGACAGTGTGGCCATTAACATCATGATAATCATCACAGCACACACACGCGCAGACTCTCTGCACGGACAGATGGAGGGACCTGCCACCAATGCGCCAGCCCTGATTGAGCACCATATTGAAAACCAGAGAGAGAAATTTAAAGCCTCTCATCCATGAAAACAAACATAAAATCTCAGTCCTCTGAGTGACGGCTCCATTACTGAAAAGACAGATCGTAAAAGACCGAGCTGAGTAACGTCTGTGGGAGTTCCAGCAGGTGAAAAGCCTGTCTAGTGCAGCTAGAAGGGGCCACACAATATACTGTGTGTGGGTCCTTATTATACATTTGGGCCTTTGGGCCATGCTGACATCCCAGGACACCAGCGCACACACATGAGCCCTGTAACCTGCTTACTGTGTGCCTGAACGTCTCAACCAATCAGTGGACGCATGTAACTGATCTTTGGTCGTAATAATGTTCTAAGTGTTGTGCAGCAGAAGTGCAGAAGACATGCGCCATGTATTCTACCTGCTAATGGAGGAGGCCACTGTATATGTTGATGTCATGCTCCTCCGCTGTATGATTTGTCGTTGTATGTTTAATGTCATCATGACACGACCCAGTGCAGTTCCTCTCAGTAA
>JAMWET010002514.1:97500-165000 GCA_024036415.1 Prochilodus magdalenae
AAGGCTCTGCATGACTTCAGGTGATTTAAAATGGCTTTATGTGACGAAAGTTGACTAATTGCTGATCGTGTCATGAATAAAACCACAGAAGAAGGGAAACCTTTGCAGCTAGTGGCTTTAAGGTCCTGACTCATAAATTTCAGGCCTTACTCTGATGTAAGAACTCAGCAGAAATAAGGTAATGGCCGAGATAATTAAGTGACTGTGAACTAACTGCTAGTAGCAACAATTTATTTCGTCCTAGTTCTCAATTTCACTTACTCAGACTTGAGTCTTTGTCCTCTAAACCATATTGCGGTGTCAGTGCTCCAGGACTGTTGATGGATTAGCCTTCTCACTAAGGTTAGCCTCTGGTGCTAATGTGACGCGTCAATGGCCGGTTTCCACTGTACCGTTTCTCAGTAGTGTGGACTCATGAGACCTGGTTTCTTTTTCCATCTGCTGACCAGCTAAACCAGGAAATACCGGAAACAGTACTACACACATTTGGCAGCTGTTACCAGACTGATCGCTACACGTGAGCCTGTACTGTGGTGTGCGGCACCTGTAGCCGGCTAATGTTAGCATTAGCATATCGCAGCTGGGTAATAGCTCAAAGCACCACAGAACAATTCAATTCTTTTATCTTTCTGTTACTTCAACACCAGATATTTGAATATGTGATCTAAGGTATGACCGGTTATCCTCTAAACAGCTGTTATTAAGCCTGGAGCCGGCCTGTTCTTCAGTGGGAAGCACCGTGTGCTCATGTTAGCTTAGCCTAGCCAAACTTGTGGCAGGCTGTTTGGATCTCTTTAGCTAAACTATGTTAGCTGGCTTCAGCTCCACAGCATAGGCTTAACAACTCCTTTCTGCCCCTCCAACTTTAGCTAGTTGAGCGTTTATCATCTCATCTAGTGTCAGTAAAGCTTCTGTTAGAACAACGCTGACAGCATGCTAGCTAATGCTAATGCTAACCATGGCAACAGCTACTCTCTCCTGGTTTACCAGTACTGTTTAACCATGGCTGTCTGTGGAACTGTATGTGCCTTCTTGCTAAGCTAACGCTGTCTTCTGGTGTGAACATGTAGCTAGCATGCAGCTGCCGGACCCCAGCATTGGACCACTGCTGTGGGACGTAAGAGCTGAGACAGTGGTGAGAGGAGGAACATGTTCTCTCTTCCTCTCGGCCCAGGTGCTCCTCTGGTACTGGTTTGGCTTGGCTGGACAGATTCGAGGCACTGCGTATAACACTCGTCTGCACTTGGGACGCGGGCGCAGGCCTTGGGCCATCTGGCTCATTGTTATAGGCTCAGGCTCATTCGTGACATGCTAAACGACGCTGCTAGGGAGGGCCTCTCGAGTCGCGGTGTTACTGACGTGCTGAGAAAGAGCTTCTGTGGGGAAATCAGCCCCCGTATAAAACTGACATACGTCTATATGACTACAGCCGGTGACGGAGTTCTGTGTACACGACTGGTGTAGTCGCTCTCTCTCTCCCCCTGTATCTCTTTCCTCTCTTTTTCCTCTCTCTTTATGTGTTTTTCACTGTCTCTCCCTATCTGTCTTTCTCTCTCTCTCACCCTCTCTTCCTATCTCTCTTTCTTTCCCCATCTTTCACCCCACCTCTCTGTACCTATCTCTCTCTGTCTCCCCCTTTCTTTCTCTGTACCTATCTCTCTGCTACCCCTCTCTCCCCATTCTCTGTACCTGTCTCTCTCCCTCCTCTCCCTCTCCCTCTGTACCTATTTCTCTCTTTTCCCATTTTTCACCCTCCTTCCTTCTCTCTCTTGTTGTACCCATCTCTCATTCTCTCTCTTCCTCTCTCACTTTTCCCACTTCTTTCACTCCCACCACTCTCTCTGTACCTATCTCTCTCTCTTCCTCTCTGTACCTATCTCTCTCCCCTCCTTTCATTCCCTACACTCTCTCTCGCCCTCCTCTCTCTCTCTCTATCCCCCTCTCCCTACTCTCTCTCCCTCTTTGTACCTCTCTCTCTCTCTCTCTCTCTCTCACTTTCTCTCTCACTTCCTTTCTCTTCTCTCTCTCCCCCTCTCTGTACCTATCCCGATCTCTTTCTCTCTTTGTACCCATCTCTTTGCCTCCTCTCTCTCTCGCTCACTCTCTCCCCCTTTCTCGCTCCAGCCCTCTCTCTGTACCTCTCTCTCTCTCTGTCCTTACATCTCTCTCCGTATGTCTCTCTCCCCCCTCCCTCTGTACTAATCTTTGTCTTTCTCTGTCTCTCTCTCTGTCTCTTCCTCTTCCCCCTCTCTCTGTACCCATCTCTCTCTCTCTGTCTCCCTCTCTGTACCTATCTCTCTCCCTCCTCCCTCTCTCTCTACTCTTCCTCTCTGTACCAGTCTCTCTCCCTCTTCTCTCTCTCTCTCTCTACTCTCCCTCTCTGTACCTATCTCTCCCTCCTCTCTCTCTCTCTCTCTCTACTCTCCCTCTCTGTACCTATCTCTCTCCCTCCTCTCTCTCTCTCTACTCTCCCTCTCTGTACCTATCTCTCTCCCTCCTCTCTCTCTCTCTACTCTTCCTCTCTGTACCAATCTCTCTCCCTCTTCTCTCTCTCTCTCTCTACTCTCCCTCTCTGTACCAATCTCTCCCCCTCCTCTCTCTCTCTCTCTCTCTCTCTCTCTACTCTCCCTCTCTGTACCTATATCTCTCTCCCTCCTCTCTCTCTCTACTCTCCCTCTCTGTACCAATCTCTCTCCCTCCTTTCTCTCTCTCTCTCTCTACTCTCCCTCTCTGTACCAATCTCTCTCCCTCCTTTCTCTCTCTCTCTCTCTACTCTCCCTCTCTGTACCAATCTCTCTCCCTCCTTTCTCTCTCTCTCTCTCTACTCTCCCTCTCTGTATCTATCTCTCTCCCTCCTCTCTCCCTCCTCTCTCTCTCCCTTTCTGTACCGATCTCTCCCCCTCCTCTCTCTCTCTCTCTCTCCCTCTCTGTACCTATCTCTCTCCCTCCCCTCTCTCTCTCTCTCTCTCTCTCTCTCTCTCTCTCTCTCTCTCTCTCTCTCTACTCTCCCTCTCTGTACCTATCTCTCTCCTCCTCTCTCCCTCCTCTCTCTCTCTCCCTCTCTGTACTGATCTCTCCCCCTCCTCTCTCTCTCTCTCTCTCCCTCTCTGTACCTATCTCTCCCTCTCTCTCTACTCTCCCTCTCTGTACCTATCTCTCTCCCTCCTCTCTCTCTCCCTCTCTCTCCCTCTCTGTACCTATCTCTCTCCCTCCTCTCTCTCTACTCTTCCTCTCTGTACCTATCTCTCTCCCTCCTCTCTCTCTCTACTCTTCCTCTCTGTACCTATCTCTCTCCCTCCTCTCTCTCTACTCTTCCTCTCTGTACCTATCTCTCTCCCTCCTCTCTCTCTCTACTCTTCCTCTCTGTACCTATCTCTTTCCCTCCTCTGTCTCTCTCCCTCTCTGTACCTGTCTCTCTCCCTCCTCTCTCTACCCCCCCCCTTCTCTCTCTCTTTCTCTCTCTGCACCTATCTCTCTCCCTCATTCTCTACTCTCCCTCTCTGTACCTATCTCTCTCCCTCCTCTCTCTCTCCCTCTCTCTCCCTCTCTGTACCTATCTCTCTCCCTCTCTCTCTATTCTCCCTCTTTGTACCTATCTCTCTCCCTCTCTCTCGTTCTACTCTCTCTCTCCCCTCCCCCCTGTCTTTCCGCTGGAGTTCACGCTCCCTATTTGTCTGCTGTTTTCTGAAGTAAATCAAATCATAGTGGGCTATGAACAGAGCCGGCCTCTTTATTAGTGGTCAGCTCAGCATACAAATCAATGTGCCTGTCTACACGCACAGGCCAGATCAGCTCCACTGGCCCACCACATTACACGAGCGTTAACAGTATGGTTACAGACAGCATATAAGATCCACTCATTGGGTTTACAGTGAGGGCCAATAGTCTCAAACCGCTGGAGAAACTTCACTCCAGGGTTTTCATTACCAGTTACACAGATCAGCCCCAGCATTAAAACCTCACTGGCCATTCTACCAGCTCCACTGACCATACAGGACACTCTGTAGGTGTACAGGTCCAGACTGTAGTCCATCTGTTTCTCTGTATACTGTATTACCCTGTTCTTCAAAGGTCAGGACCCCCACAGGACCCCCACAGAGCGGGTAGTATGTGGGTGGTGGATCATTCTCAGCACTGCAGTGACACTGACGTGGTGGTGATGTGTTAGTGTGTGTACTGGTGGAGAATGTGTTGTATATGGTTCTACATAGAACCTTCTTGAAAATGGCAGAACATTTTTGGTGCCATATAGAACCGTTTATGGAGCCATCTACAGCACCTTCTCTGTTGATCTGAAGAACCATTTCAGCGTGCTAATCGTTCTGTGTAGTTCACCCATCCCATTGACTAAACAGGAACCTTCTTCTTTAATTGTGTAGGTCTGTAGGGGAACCTGTACACAGGTGAGCTGAACTATGACTCGAAGAAGCGGAGACGTTGATATATGAGACACCCAGCAGTTATAGTGCGGCTGTAGCGTGGCTTCTGTAAGGTGCCTCCTCAGTGTTGTAATAATTCAGCCAGGCTTGAGCAGCTGAAGAAGCTGGACCTCCGAACAGCGAAGGGTCATTACATCGCCCAGTGACAGTATAGCACAACACATGCGTGATGTAACGGTTCCTCCAGGTGTTCCCGTGTCTGCAGTAACAGCCTGTTCTCCTTGGGAAGACTTCAGACTAGACGTTGGACCATAGCTGTGCCTTCGGCATTCACAAGACACTTAGTAAGGTCAGTTCTGGATCACTCCAACTCTTCCCCAGAGGCCCTGGAGGGAGCTCCATTAGTCCAGAGAACACAGTGCCACTGCCCCACAGCCCAGTGCTGTTGAGCCGTCAGTACATGCCACGCGATGCCAGAACTAAAAAAACGAATTACCATCGAACGTGCCGAGGAGATGATTAGGACCAGTCGCATTCTGGAGGGGAGGTCCCAGAACAAACAAGCCGCTCTCAGAATTAATGACACGGTGATTAGGAGTCCTGTTCAGGAAGCAGTGCACATGGCACTGAATGAGCTGGAGCCACTGCATCCAAGTGTTCAGTCGACTTTACTGCACGGCCAGGTCAGGTCACAGCCATCTAATAGGAGGTGTATACACTCATCATCAAAAGATTAGCTGCACCCGGAAGGAGAACGTCTCGGTATGGAGCTGTAGAGGTTCCTAATGGAGTCCTGTGATAATCCATCCCATGCAGCTTGAACATCCTCACACAGTTCCTGCAGATGGTGTGGTAGGGGTGGAGGTGGAGGGACACCAGGTCTTCTGGACGTGTGACAACAAACCGTTCATCTTGGTGCTGACCACGGTGCCTCCACACACGGATTCGTTGGGCGTCTCCACCAAGACTAAAGCGGGACTCGTCACTGAAGATGACCCGCTGCCATTCTGAGTCACTCCATGACAGTCTGGTACGACACCACTGCAGTCTTTGGTGACGGTGACGTGGTGTTAAGGACAGTCTTGGTAACGGCCTTTGTGCATGTAGTCCTGCGTGGTGCAGCCGTCTGCCGATGGTGCTGCACTAACAGGAGGACTCATGAAAGACATAACTGCACATTCACAGCTGTTTACCCTCTCTTGGTGAGCTCATGCAAAATTAGATGAGCTCTGCTCTGATTGGCTGGTTTACAGCGAGGCTTCGCCCATGATGATCACCCAGGCGCCACATGTGGAAACAGACGAAATAAAATGAGCCTCTGTGTAAACAAGCTCTTTTACTATTTAGTCCGCTATGCTAGTTAGCTCGGAGCTAATGCTAGTAGCTAGTGTTACCTACGCTAGCTACCGGCTTTCCATCTGTAAATCAGCGCACAGTAGATTAAAGCTGTTCCTCACTATGGAACTCTTAGATAAGGATGATCTGCTTCAACCGGCAAACACGGATACATGGCTGCTACTTGCAGGTTGCTGTTCAGGTTGTGGTTCTAGTTAAGGTGGAGCTGCTCCTCTCCGAGACTCCTCAGGGTCAAACGCTGAGCAGGGCTGCTGCATATTGTCAGAGAGTTTGGGAAACTGTCCGAAGCGAAATGTGTGACTGCAGGATGGAAGTTACCCGGGATCCTGTTAAAGATGTGGGAGCTGTAGCACCTTAAATACCGCCGCAGCTGAAGCATTTAAGGTGGAACGGAACGTTAGATTAAGATGGAGGCAATTTTACCATCATCAGCATGTCATATATAAACTCAGGAGACGCGTGTAGGGTTACTGGTGAGTTTGATAGTTTTCCTGGTTTCCTGGACTCCTGGTTTCCACCTCCACCACTGTAAAGAACCGGATCTGGATCTGGGAGTCTCTACAACCAACCGTTTCACATCAGGCCCACTGTGGATGGCTCTGTTTAGCCCTTCTAGAACACTTCTCCTTTAATAGACTGACATGGTGATGATCTAGGCATGCAGTAAGCACAGTGCTAATTAGCGGCTATATGCTTGCTAAGATCACTTGCTAGCTACGTTAGCCTTGGAGCTCCAGTGATCAGTTGTGTTTGCGATAAGGAGGATATTGAATAGCTGAATAAATGAACGGGAATGTTTGGAAGCTCCCAGTGCTGAGGGAGATCTCCTGCTCCACATGTGCTCACTGCTTAAGCACACCAGTCCAGCTCATGAAGAGACTGACAGCTAACTCATGAGTTGAACTGGGTGGATTAGAGAAGGAAAAACTTAATGACTAGGTGCGGCAACTCGGGATGCAGTGCTTTGGGAATTCTTGGCCGATATCATGTTTATCTGTGTTGTAGGATGGGTGATATGGTGATATGATATAGTGATACAGAGACGCATCAAGCTTTAACAAGTTACATTGGAGCCTGCAGTGACACAAACACAGATACTATAATAATACATGTAGTATTAATAAACATACGACGGCAATGACTTTTATTCCTGGGGTTAGTAGGTTCATGGGACAGTCGTGGGATGTAGGTTAGGGAACCATCCTTGTGACCGGAGAGTCACTTGTTTAGTCCTCTGAATCATACCACACAGGATGGGCAATAGTTCTGCATCATACCACACAGAATGGGCAGTAGATCCGCATCATACCACACAGGATGGGCAGTAGTTCTGCATCATACCACACAGAATGGGCAGTAGTTCCGCATCATACCACACAGGATGGGCAGTAGTTCTGCTAGTTCCGCATCATGCCACACAGGATGGGGCAGCAGTTCTGCTAGTTCCGCATCATGCCACACAGGATGGGCAGTAGTTCTTTATCATGCCACACAGGATGGGCAGTAGTTCTGCATCGTACCACACAGGATGGGCAGTAGTTCTGCATCATACCACACAGGATGGGCAGTAGTTCTGCATCATACCACACAGGATGGGCAGTAGTTCCGCATCATACCACACAGGATGGGCAGTAGGTCTGCATCATACCACACAGGATGGGCAGTAGGTCTGCATCATACCACACAGGATGTGCAGTAGGTCTGCATCATACCACACAGGATGGGCAGTAGTTCTGCATCATACCACACAGGATGGGCAGTAGTTTTGCATCATACCACACAGGATGGGCAGTACGTCTGCATCATACGACACAGGATGGGCAGTAGTTCCGCATCATACCACACAGGATGGGCAGTAATTCTGCATCATACCACACAGGATGGGCAGTAGTTCTGCATCATACCACACAGGATGGGCAGTAGTTTTGCATCATACCACACAGGATGTGCAGTAGGTCTGCATTATACGACACAGGATGGGCAGTAGTTCCGCATCATACCACACAGGATGTGCAGTATTTCTGCATCATACCACACAGGATGGGCAGTATTTCTGCATCATACCACACAGGATGGGCAGTAGTTCTGCATCATACCACAGGATGGGCAGTAGTTCCGCATCATACCACAGGATGGGCAGTAGTTCCGCATCATACCACAGGATGGGCAGTAGTTCCGCATCATACCACACAGGATGGGCAGTAGTTCCATATCATACTACACAGGATGGGCAGTAGTTCTGCATCGTACCCCACAGGATGGGCAGTAGTAATGGGTAACAGTTCCCTCTTTCTATCAGTCTCGTGGGGAAATTGGACAAGTTTTCAGGTTTATTAATATGTTATGGCTTATTAGGAAGCTTTTCAGAGGTGTTGCAGGCAAAGTTACAGGTGCGAGTCTATGAAAGACCTGCTGCAGGAACAGGTTTACTACAGTGCCACCCTGAGGCAGATCAGTTCTGTAGTTAGAAGACTATCACTTATAGTGTGTAAAAGAGCTAAAAAATTAAAAAGAAAAATTTTCCTGAAGTTGTGTTTTAACATTATTCCTTAACGGACATCATAATACGTTTATTCTCAGGGCTCCAACCCCAGGGTTTTGACTCTGAGGCTTTAGGGGGTCCAGGAGGTTAATTAGGGGGTCTAAGAACCTCCAGTGTTCCGTGAAAAGGCCAGCAGCGGTCAGTGATATACTGGTTGGAATTCTTCCTATATGCCAGAAACACACTAGAGACAAGAATCAGGGTGTGAAAGGGCAGTTCGGAGTTCAGGTCCAGTTAAAATGTACATCATTCCTGTCCGCACACACACTCGTTTGGCGGTGTTAGCAGAGTCGTTTTAGAGCGGCTGGAGAGAACAAGATTGCTGTGGGTCTCGGGGTCTCTGTGTAATCACTCTGAACAGGTGTGCATCAGTCAAACACAGTCACTGTAAGGGCATTTCATTAAGAGAGAGGGAGTGAGGAGGGAGAGAGAGGAGACAGGGTGAGGAAGTAAGGAGAGAGCGGGAGTGAGGGAGAGAGGAGACAGGGTGAAGAGAGAGAGGGAGTGAGGAAGGAGAGAGAAAAAGGGCGAGAAAGAGTGGGGGAGAGAAAGAGGGAGAGGGAAAGAGAGAGAGAGAGAGAGAGAGAGAGAGGGACAGAGAGGAGAGAGAGTGGGGGAGAGAGAGAGAGAGGGAGAGGGGGAGAGAGAGAGAGAGGGGGTGGGGGAGTGAGAGAGAGAGAGTGTGTGGGAGAGAGAGGAGAGAAAGAGAGAGAGAAAGAGAGAGAGAAAGAGAGAGGGGGGGTGGGGGAGTGAGAGAGAGAGCGAGAGAGAGGGAGTGAGGGAGAGAGAGAGAGGAGAAAGGGAGAGAGAGAGAGAGAGAGAGAGAGGGAGAGAGAGAGAGAGAGAGAGAGAGAGAGAGAGGGAGAGTCTATGATGAATGTTTACAGTATTAAAGCAGGTCTTTGTATAAAATCTCATTTATCCAGTTTATTCCCAGAGCGCTTTAGTCTCACACTGGAGCTGTTCAAGTTTAATCTGTGTAGGGTTAAGGTGTAGTGATGTAATGGGTGTAGTATTAGGGTGTAGTGATGTAATGGGTGTAGTATTAAGGTGTAATAATGTGTAATAAGGTGTAATAGGTGTAATATTGAGCTGTAACAGGTGTATTATTAAGGTGTAATAATGTGTAATAAGGTGTAATAGGTGTAATATTGAGCTGTATTAGGTGTAATGATATAATAGATGTATTATTAAGGTGTAATAATGAGTAATAAGGTGTAATTGTGAGCTGTATTAGGTGTAATGTGTAATAGGTGTAATTGTGAGCTGTATTAGGTGTAATAGTGTAATAGGAGTATTATTAAGGTGTAATAAGGTGTAATAGGTGTATTATTAAGGTGTAATAATGTGTAATAAGGTGTAATAGGTGTATTATTAAGGTGTAATAATGTGTAATTATTACACATTATTGCACCTTAATAATACACCTATTACATCTATTACACCTAATACAGCTCAATATTACACCTATTACACCTGTAATAGGTGTAATATTGAGCTGTATTAGGTGTAATGATGTAATAGGTGTATTATTAAGGTGTAATAGGTGTAATTGTGAGATGTATTAGGTGTAATAGATGTAATAGGTGTATTATTAAGATGTAATAAGGTGTAATAGGTGTAATATTGAGCTGTATTAGGTGTGATGTGTAATAGGTGTATTATTAAGATGTAATAAGGTGTAATAAGGTGTAATAGGTGTAATATTGAGCTGTATTAGGTGTAATGATGTAATAGGTGTATTATTAAGGTGTAATAATGTTTAATAAGGTGTAATAGGTGTATTATTAAGGTGCAATAATGTGTAATAAGGTGTAATAGGTGTAATTGTGAGGTGTAATAGGTGTCATAGTGTAATAGGTGTATTATTACGATGTAATAATGTTTAATAAGGTGTAATAGGTGTATTATTAAGGTGCAATAAGGTGTAATAGGTGTAATTGTGAGGTGTAATAGGTGTAATAGGTGTGTTATTAAGATGTAATAATGTTTAATAAGGTGTAATAGGTGTATTATTAAGGTGTAATAAGGTGTAATAGGTGTAATTGTGAGCTGTATTAGGTGTAATAGTGTAATAGGTGTATTATTAAGGTGTAATAATGTGTAATAGGTGTAATATTGAGCTGTATTAGGTGTAATTGTGTAATAGATGTATTATTAAGGTGTAGTAATGTGTAATAAGGTGTAATAGGTGTAATATTGAGCTGTATTAGGTGTAATGATGTAATAGGTGTATTATTAAGGTGTAATAGGTGTAATTGTGAGCTGTATTAGGTGTAATAGTGTAATAGGTGTATTATTAAGGTGTAATAATGTGTAATAAGGTGTAATAGGTGTAATATTGAGCTGTATTAGGTGTAATGATGTAATAGGTGTATTATTAAGGTGTAATAGGTGTAATTGTGAGCTGTATTAGGTGTAATAATGTGTAATAGGTGTATTATTAAGGGGTAATAGTGTGTAATAGATGTATTATTAAGGTGTAGTAATGTGTAATAAGGTGTAATAGGTGTAATATTGAGCTGTATTAGGTGTGATGGTGTAATAGGTGTATTATTAAGGTGTAATAGGTGTAATTGTGAGATGTATTAGGTGTAACAGATGTAATAGGTGTATTATTAAGATGTAATAAGGTGTAATAAGGTGTAATAGGTGTAATATTGAGCTGTATTAGGTGTAATGATGTAATAGGTGTATTATTAAGGTGTAATAGGTGTAATTGTGAGATGTATTAGGTGTAATAGATGTAATAGGTGTATTATTAAGATGTAATAAGGTGTAATAGGTGTAATATTGAGCTGTATTAGGTGTGATGTGTAATAGGTGTATTATTAAGATGTAATAAGGTGTAATAAGGTGTAATAGGTGTAATATTGAGCTGTATTAGGTGTAATGATGTAATAGGTGTATTATTAAGGTGTAATAGGTGTAATTGTGAGATGTATTAGGTGTAATAGATGTAATAGGTGTATTATTAAGATGTAATAAGGTGTAATAGGTGTAATATTGAGCTGTATTAGGTGTGATGTGTAATAGGTGTATTATTAAGATGTAATACGGTGTAATAAGGTGTAATATGTGTAATATTGAGCTGTATTAGGTGTAATGATGTAAGGTAAGAGCCTGTAAGAGGTTTGAGGCGTAGGAGTCCTGAAGCAGAGCTACTGCCTCTGTGCATTTGCTGGATGGGAGAAGGAAAGCAGAGAGTTCTGGGTGGATTAATAAAGACAGCCCTGCAGTTCAGCCACTGCTGCAGACCCTGCCAGACTTCTCGCGGTGCCGTGTTTAGAGGTGTGTTCCTATGGAGACAGGAGATATGTCCTCGACTCTCTCTGTGTGCCGCTCTCTGTTCATTATCTCTTGGTGCGGGAGTGGTAGTCCCGTAAATCAGTCTTCTTATCTCCGTGCTCACTTAGCCAAACCTCCTCATCCTCAGCGTATCTCCTCAGCCTCGGCGTGTTCAGTGTCTGGAGCTTCTTTAGTTATAGCACTGATGTGCGGTGAGGGTGAGGCTAACTGTTCAGGCTATAACAGGTGATTTTATAGCTCGGCAGTTTGTGGTGATGTAGGCAGGCAGTGTTTTGATGGTGTGGTTTCTGGTGGCGTGTGAGGGGATGTATGTCTGAAGACATGGACGGAGGTATACTGGCGAATCTGGGTCTTTAATTTTGTCCATGCTTGTAGAAAACAGTGCGCTGTCAGAAAGTATGTGGTTTTAGGTGAATGTGTGATTATGTAGCCTTGCTGTTAGCACAGAGCTAATTGCTAACTATAAGGTTCCATACACTGTTAGCATTACAAAACCCGCAGCTCCATTACAAAACTACAGAGCTCAACTTCAAACGCCAGGCAGGACCTGCTCACCGCGCATGGACTGGATAGAGAAGGAGAGATAAGGAGAGAGCGAGGCAGAGAGAGATAAAGAGTGAGAGAAGTAGAGAGAGAGATAGAGAAGGAGAGCTAGAGAGAGGTGAAGAGATAGAGAGGTAGAGTGAGAGAGAGAAATAGAAAGAGAGAAGGAAAAATAGAGAGAGATAAAGAGAAATAGAAAGAAATGGAGAAATTAAGAGGTAGAGGGAGTGACAGTGGGAGGGAGAGAGGCAAGGAGAGAGAGGTAGAGAAAGAGGAATATAGAGAGAGGTAGAGAGAGAGAGAGACGTAGCGAGAGAGAGAGGGGAATATAGAGAGAGAGGAATATAGAGAGAGAGAAATATATAGAGAGAGAGGTAGAGAGAGAGAGGAATATAGAGAGAGAGGTAGAGAGAGAGGTAGAGAGAGAGAGGAATATAGAGAGAGAGGTAGAGAGAGAGAGGAATATAGAGAGAGAGGTAGAGAGAGAGGAATATAGAGAGAGAGAGGAATATAGAGAGAGAGGAATATATAGAGAGAGAGGAATATAGAGAGAGAGGAATATAGGGAAGAGAGGGAGGTAGAGAGATAGAGAGGGATAGAGAGAGCGGTAGAGAGAGAGATATAGAGGGATAGAGAGAGAGAGAGCGGTAGAGATAGAGAGAGGGAGGTAGAGAAATATAGAGGGATAGAGAGAGGTAGAGAGAGAGGAATATAGAGAGAGCAGTAGAGTTAGAGAGATATAGAGGGAGAGAGAGAGAGAGAGATAGAGAGTGGTAGAGATAGAGAGGTAGAGGGATAGAGAGAGAGAGGTAGAGAGATATAGAGGAATAGAGAGAGAGGGATAGAGAGAGAGAGAGGGAGGTAGAGAAATATAGAGGGATAGAGGGAGGTAGAGAGATAGAGAGAGCGGTAGAGAGAGAGATATAGAGGGATAGAGAGAGAGAGAGAGCGGTAGAGATAGAGAGAGGGAGGTAGAGAAATATAGAGGGATAGAGAGAGGTAGAGAGAGAGGAATATAGAGAGATATAGAGGGAGAGAGAGAGAGATAGAGAGTGGTAGAGAGAGAGGTAGAGGGATAGAGAGAGAGAGGTAGAGAGATATAGAGGGATAGAGAGAGAGAGAGAGAGGGAGGTAGAGAGAGAGGAATATAGAGAGAGCAGTAGAGAGATATAGAGAGAGCAGTAGAGTTAGAGAGATATAGAGGGAGGGAGAGAGAGAGAGAGAGGTAGAAGGATAGAGAGAGAGGAAGGATGTGATTAAGGACCGCGGAGGGTGTTGATGTATAATGTATTAGCGCGATGGCGTGATGGGTAAACGAGTGTGTATTATTTAATTTATAGCGTTTCTTCCGTCCTTCACCCGCCGCCTGTCTTTCACCCCTCATCTCCCACACAATGGTTTCCATAACAACGGTCAGCCGGGGTCAGCACCTTTTCAGGGAGCAGCTGTGAAGGGGGAGGGGCAGAGGGGCGTGGCCCACAGCGGTTTTACTCACTGAGTTAACCTGTGTGATTGTGTGTTTGTGTGCGTGCGTGAGTGTGAGTGTGTGTGTGTGTGTGTGTGTGTGTGTGTGGTTGAGGGTTGTGTGTGTGTGTAATGTGAAGGATTGATCACTGTGTATTACAGCACATTGGTTTGTACAATGTCCTTCAAATCAGTGTCTTTCAATATAAGACATTAATGTATATAATTAATAATGTATTTCATCTCTCTCTCCCTTTCTCTTTCCCTCTGTCTCTCACCCTCTCTATCTAACTCTGTCTCTCTCCCTCTGTCTCTCTACCTCTGTCTCTATCTCTCTCTCTCTGCAGGGTTGTTAAGGAAGAGATATCAGATGACAACGCTAAATTACCATGTTTCAACGGTCGTGTAGTGTCTTGGGTGAGTGAGTATTCTTCATGTGACTCCTACAACACACACACACACACACACACACACACACACACACACACACACACACACACACCTGCACAAAGCTCCTGCAGATTCATACTGGATTATAATCCCTCCACAGTTATTACTGTCAGACTGTAAACACTACACACGCTGCAGATTCATACCGGATTATAATCCCTCCACAGTTATTACCGTCAGACTGTAAACACTACACACGCTGCAGATTCATACCGGATTATAATCCCTCCACAGTTATTACCGTCAGACTGTAAACACTACACAAGCTGCAGATTCATACTGGATTATAATCCCTCCACAGTTATTACCGTCAGCCTGTAAACACTACACACGCTGCAGATTCATACCGGATTATAATCCCTCCACAGTTATTACCGTCAGACTGTAAACACTACACGCGCTGCAGATTCATACCGGATTATAATCACTCCACAGTTATTACCGTCAGACTGTAAACACTACACACGCTGCAGATTCATACCGGATTATAATCACTCCAGTTATTACCGTCAGACTGTAAACACTACACACGCTGCAGATTCATACCGGATTATAATCCCTCCAGTTATTACCGTCAGACTGTAAACACTACACACGCTGCAGATTCATACTGGATTATAATCCCTCCACAGTTATTACCGTCAGACTGTAAACACTACACACGCTGCAGATTCATACCGGATTATAATCACTCCACAGTTATTACCGTCAGACTGTAAACACTACACACGCTGCAGATTCATACCGGATTATAATCATTCCACAGTTATTACCGTCAGACTGTAAACACCACACACGCTGCAGATTCATACCGGATTATAATCATTCCACAGTTATTACCGTCAGACTGTAAACACCACACACGCTGCAGATTCATACCGGATTATAATCCCTCCACAGTTATTACCGTCAGACTGTAAACACTACACACGCTGCAGATTCATACTGGATTATAATCCCTCCACAGTTATTACCGTCAGACTGTAAACACTACACACGCTGCAGATTCATACTGGATTATAATCACTCCACAGTTATTACCGTCTGACTGTAAACACTACACACGCTGCAGATTCATACTGGATTATAATCACTCCACAGTTATTACCGCCAGACTGTAAACACTACACACGCTGCAGATTCATACTGGATTATAATCCCTCCACAGTTATTACCGTCCGACTGTAAACACTACACAAGCTGCAGATTCATACTGGACTATAATCCCTCCACAGTTATTACCGTCAGACTGTAAACACTACCCACGCTGCAGATTCATACTGGATTATAATCTCTCCACAGTTATTACCGTCAGACTGTAAACACTACACACGCTGCAGATTCATACCGGATTATAATCCCTCCACAGTTATTACCGTCAGACTGTAAACACTACACAAGCTGCAGATTCATACCGGATTATAATCCCTCCACAGTTATTACCGTCAGACTGTAAACACTACACACGCTGCAGATTCATACTGGATTATAATCCCTCCACAGTTATTACCGTCAGACTGTAAACACTACACACGCTGCAGATTCATACTGGATTATGATCCCTCCACAGTTATTACCGTCAGACTGTAAACACTACACACGCTGCAGATTCATACTGGATTATAATCCCTCCACAGTTATTACCGTCAGACTGTAAACACTACACACGCTGCAGATTCATACTGGATTATAATCCCTCCACAGTTATTACCGTCAGACTGTAAACACTACACACGCTGCAGATTCATACTGGATTATAATCCCTCCACAGTTATTACCGTCAGACTGTAAACACTACACACGCTGCAGATTCATACCGGATTGTAATCTCTCCACAGTTATTACCGTCAGACTGTAAACACTACACACGCTGCAGATTCATACCGGATTATAATCACTCCACAGTTATTACCGTCAGACTGTAAACACTACACACGCTGCAGATTCATACTGGATTATAATCACTCCACAGTTATTACCGTCAGACTGTAAACACTACCCACGCTGCAGATTCATACTGGATCTTAGCCAGTCCTCAGGAAAAGCTCATCCAGCTCATATGTCTTACTGTTCCCACCACACTGGCTTTAGTAACATAAACGTCAGCAGCTGATAACCCAAACCTGAAACAGTACACTGCATACCGCGCTGTACCGCACACGGAGCGTTCATCAGATCGGCCCAGGCGAGCAGACAGATGTGATGTTGGAGGGTAATTGAGTGAGGTGGGTGTTGTTTGTCTGAACCTTGCTGAGATTAAATTGACGGCGAATGTTTATCAATTATGAAACAGCTGCTGCTCATATCTGCAGCACCGTTAGCACACAGGACACGTGAAGATGGACACGCACAGCAGCTGGGCTTGTGTGTAATCGGGTTCTGCATGAACCCTTTCGCCTGCTGTTACTGTGAAGCTCAGAAGCAGGTGTGGTGTTCTGGGCTCAGGATGAGTTAGTCTGCGCGTGTGTTTCTCAGGTCACGTCTTACGTCTTTACGTACTAACATCACAGACATTGAGTCACATGCACAGCCGAGCATGAAACTGGAACCATTCACATGTCTCACAATGTCAAACCCACCCACCAAGTTTCAGTCCGGTTGGTTGATTACTTCTGGGTGCAGCTATTGGTGTATATAGACGAGCCTGGTGGAAATGCGTATTGTGCCTAGGTCTGAAAGTGAAAGAATTTAAAACACTCCTTATAGCTCCAGCATGAGTGGGCGGGGCTAAAGGGGCTAATATATGTAAGCCTGTTATACAGTGTACTGAGTTTAAACCAGTTAGGGGGAATTCAGGTATGAGCTCTATAAGACAGGGGGTTAAGATTCAGGATAGCACATCTCAATACAGAACCTGTGCAGCCCTAGTGATCATACCTGATAGGATATATATGTGCATCTGTGTCTGCCTGGTTTTGCCTGATATGATGTGTGTGTGTGTGTGTGTGTGTGTGTGTGTGTGTGTGTGTCTATGTGTGTGTGTGTGTGTGTGTCTGTGTGTGTCTGTGTGTGTGTGTGTGTGTGTGTGTGTGTGTGTCTGTGTGTGTGTGTGTGTGTGTGTGTGTGTGTGTCTGTGTGTGTCTGTGTGTGTCTGTGTGTGTGTCTGTGTGTGTGTGTGTGTGTGTGTCTGTGTGTGTGTGTGTGTGTGTCTGTGTGTGTCTGTGTGTCTGTGTGTCTGTGTGTGTGTGTGTGTGTGTGTGTGTGTGTGTGTGTGTCTGTGTGTGTCTGTGTGTGTGTGTGTGTGTGTGTGTCTGTGTGTGTGTGTGTGTGTGTGTGTGTCTGTGTGTGTGTGTGTGTCTGTGTGTGTGTGTGTGTGTGTCTGTGTGTGTGTGTGTGTGTGTGTGTGTGTGTGTCTGTGTGTGTGTGTCTTGGATAATTCATTACTCATATCTCTGGTTGTGCGGTGTGCTGTAATGGAGAGAGCAGGCAGCATGCTTTGAAGATGAGCCTAGACCCCTCACTCATCTCACTCCTCTTACATCCCTCATGCGCTACAATACACGGATGTGAATGTTTCAGCAGTGACAGTGACTGGCTTTGTCATATTCACTATAAGCGACATCCATAATCCATAGAATAGAGATTATAGGCCAGGCCTGTTCCATATATAGAGCTCTGTGTGGTGCTCCAGTGCAGGGTTCAGGGCTGAGCAGTGTGATTATATACAGTGTATCTGTAGTGTGATTAATCACGCCACAGTACAGGATGCTTCTCTGAGTGTATGGTGTATATGGACAGTACATGTAGAACACTGAGTCCTGCCGTATTGTCCACCTCTGTTAGATGATAGTGAGCGGAGCTCACTATAGTGTGCCAGTGTAGTGAATAGTGATAATTTCTGTCCTCTGTAATAGCATTCTACATAGTAGAGTTGTAGTCAAGACCACTATAACAGAGTCAGACCCAGACTCAGTTAGAGTCAAAGCCAAGCCGTCTGTTCACTATAATAGTGTTCAGTGTAGTGCTCCAATGTAGGGAATAGATATGTGACCATTTCTGTTCACTATAATAGTGTTCTGTGTAGTGCGCTAATGTGGGGAATAGCGTTTAGTGTCCATTTCTGTTCACTATAATAGTGTTCAGTGTAGTGCGCTAATGTGGGGAATAGTGATTAGTCACCATTTCTGTTCACTATAATAGTGTTCTGTGTAGTGCTCTAATGTAGGGAATATTGATTAGTCACCATTTCTGTTCACTATAATAGTGTTCTGTGTAGTCTCCAATGTAGGGAATAGTGATTAGTCACCATTTCTGTTCACTATAATAGTGTTCTGTGTAGTGCTCTAATGTAGGGAATAGTGATTAGTGGCCATTTCTGTTCACTATAATAGTGTTCAGTGTAGTGCGCTAGTGTGGGGAATAGTGATTAGTCACCATTTCTGTTCACTATAATAGTGTTCAGTGTAGTGCTCTAATGTAGGGAGTAGTGATTAGTCACCATTTCTGTTCACTATAATAGTGTTCTGTGTAGTGCTCTAATGTAGGGAGTAGTGATTAGTCACCATTTCTGTTCACTATAATAGTGTTCTGTGTAGTGCTCTAATGTAGGGAGTAGTGATTAGTCACCATTTCTGTTCACTATAATAGTGTTCAGTGTAGTGCTCTAATGTGGGGAATAGTGATTAGTCACCATTTCTGTTCACTATAACAGTGTTCTGTGTAGTGCTCTAATGCAGGGAGTAGTGATTAGTCACCATTTCTGTTCACTATAATAGTGTTCAGTGTAGTGCTCCAATGTAGGGAGTAGTGATTAGTCACCATTTCTGTTCACTATAATAGTGTTCAGTGTAGTGCTCCAATGTAGGGAGTAGTGATTAGTCACCATTTCTGTTCACTATAATAGTGTTCTGTGTAGTGCTCTAATGTAGGGAATAGTGATTAGTGGCCATTTACGTTCAGTATAATAGTGTTCTGTGTAGGGCTATTTCTGTTCACCATAAGCTGAGGCAGACTGACCAGGTGGCCAACATTTCCAGCATTATTGTAACACAGTAATGCAGCTCATGTGTTGTTCTGATTGGCTGCTTCACTACTATTTAGAATAAGTTTATTATTTTCTTATTAATTATTCAGCTGGTTTTTGGCTGCTTTATGGGACATTTCTACAGGTATATGTTTTCCCGCTCCCACATGCACTGGGCTGGTTAAGCGCCCGCTCCAGTGCATGGTAATGAAATGTATTCCTGCACCACCAGATATTGTGCTGGGTCCTGTGGGAATGCAGACCTCTTGTATACGGTATATTGTAAAAAGCTCTGCTCGTATCATGATGTTATATATTTGCCATTTTGGCCCTAATAGTGTTCTACATGGTGCTGTGATAGAGGGAACAGTGATTAAGGTTCCGCACGCTGCCTTTGTCTGTCCCTTCCACTGGCCAGTTAAGCGTACAGACACAGATGTAGCTCCAGATTCCATTAGTTTGTGATTTCTACACAGGGAGCGTCCACCCACTGCTCTCTCATTCTCTCTGCTCCAAAGTCACACATGCCTTTCTCTTCTTCTTTCTGGCCAAGAGACACACAGGAAGAATGCATTCATTCAGGCACACACACACACACACAGAGGGACGACGTTGCCAGATCCCCCTCTCTCTAAACCCCCGTTCCATGGAGAAACAGAAGGTGCGCTCTTTATCGCCGCTTTCCTCCCCGCTGCCTTCAGATGCTCTTTTCCAGCATTCTAACAGCGGAGGCCGGAGCCTGGGGTTCAGGGAAATATGCGTGTCCTCCACCTCACATTCATACCAGACACTTTCTCATGCGGCCCTGGGCCTGTGGAAGCCTTCAGTGAAGGTGGATGTTGGCACTAACATTGCTTTGCTGCAGTCTTCGCTGTTGCAACTCATGGCTGATGGAATAAGGAGCGCCCTCTAGTGGACACTGCCCTTATGACAGCTTAGTCTGGGTTCAGATTTAGGAGAATCTAAAAATTAGCAACTAACAAAGCATGTTTGTATTTAACCAGGTATGTGTGATGTAGAGTTTACCATTGGTTCTAGCACCCGGCTGCCCAAAATGAGACCCGCAGGCCACACCTTGACTCAATAAGGCATTAAAGTTTAACATATTGGAAAAATAATTAAACACAAAATATCATAATGTGTTTATCCTATTTATGATATGGCCCTAGAATAATTTTGGTGAGCTCATCAATATTTAGATGAGCTCTGCTCTGATTGGCTGGTCTATAGTGAGACTCTGCCTGTGCTGATCACACAACATGTAGAAATAGACTAAATAAAATGAGCCTCTGTGTAAATAAGCTCCACCCACGTATTATTTAGTTAGGACAGGATTACAGTTCCGGGATCCTGTTAAAGATGTGGGTCTGGAAGTCTCCGGTTTTCCGTTCCACCTGAAATGGTACCACAGCCCTGTTCTGATGTCTATTCCAGTTGAAGCATTTAAGGTGGAAGGGAACATACAATTGAGATGCTGATTAACATCCCTTATCCTATAAACTCAGAAGACAGGTGTAGGTTGTAGACGTCGTTACCTCTGGTTCCCAGCACCAACACTGTTGTCCGGGATCCTGTTAGAGATGTGAGATGTTAAGTTCCTGTTCTCCATCTTGTTTTGTAAATTTTCCTCCTTAAAAAATGCTGCTCCAGTTACATTCTGGTGCATGTACAGGCTGTAGCATTTAAGGTGGAACCGAACATTGGATTAGGAAGCTGGTAAACAGGAAGCAGCTTCAGCCTGGTTTAAAAATTCAAGGATTCAAAGAGTCATTCGCATCACATGTGGTACATGGGGTGGAACGAAATTGTAGTACCCAAGGACCCAGTTACACCCAGAGAGCAGAACTTATATAAATAAAATATACATAAATATATAAATATATAAAAATACAGAGAGAAAGAGCAGGAGATTGAAAAGGTAGCAGCAGAGTGTATTTAAAGTGACTGAGTGTCCTCAGAGTGTCGGTGCAGTGGTTTTGACTAAGTGGCGTTTAGATTCTTACAGCTCCTGGAATGAAGCTGTTCCTCCGTCTGTTCGTTTTACACTTAACGCTCCGCAGCCTCCTGCCTGAGGGGAGCGGGACAAAATGTGAGTGTGCTGGATGAGTGGGGTCCTTCCTGATGCAGGTGGCCCTCTTCCTGCATCTGGAGGTGTAGGTGTCCGTGGTGGTGGGGCGGCTGACTCCGACAGACCTCTGTGCAGCCTTCACCACCCTCTGCAGAGCTTTCCCGTCTGCAGCAGAGCAGCTTCCGTGCCACACGCTGATGCTGGAGCATAGGGCGCTCTCCACCACACTGGCAGTTGGGTTTATTGGGAAGGGAATTCCTTTCCCAGCATGGCCCGGCTCGCCTCAACCGCCTGAGGAAGTAAAGCCGTTGATGTGCCTTCCTGATCAGGCTGGAAGTGTTGTTGCTCCAGGTGAGGTTGTTGCTCAGGTGAACACCCAAGTACCTGTAGTTGGAGACCACTTCCACCGCAGACCCTCCGACATGCCTTCTGAAGTCCACAACCATCTCCTTCGTCTTCTTTACGTTGATGCAGAGTAAATGAAAATGAACATCAGCTAAGTACCACTGGCAGTTGGGTTTATTGGGAAGGGAATTCCCTTCCCAGCCTGGAACACTGTCCATCATTTTGGTTGCTATAGCTCCGTTGTTGTGGTTACCCCGTCCTCTTTCAGACATGCAGGTTTTGGCTTTGGAGGAGGAACAGGTTCAAGGTTCACAGTATGTGTATGTGTAGGGTATGTACTGAACCGTACCTAATAGCCGGTATCACCTCCACGAGCCCCAGTACCAGCTGTGTCTGGATTTGGCATGGACTGGACAGGTGTCTGGATGTAGGCCACATCAGTGTTCAGACACTCCTACATCAGCCATTGCACAGTTGGTCCAGATTTGGTGGATGCCCTCCCCGGCGTTGTACTCATTGTTCCAGGTAGACTTACAATCGGGTTCAAATCTGGGGATTGTGCAGGCCAGTCCAGAAGTGTGAATGCTCCTGAGTGTCCATCATACCAGTCAGTCACAGTTACAGCCCTGTGGAGGCGAGAGCCATCTTGGAATCCCGGGGTAGGAATATTATGTTCCCCAGTAGGATGGGTAGCAAAGGGCAAAACCTGGTCGTTCCAGCAGCTCAGTGTAGGCACTGTGGTTCACATTTACTGTCACCTCCACCAAAGACCCCATTTCCACCTCATTAAAACAGCCCCCAGAACATCACAGAGGGGGCTCGTTGTTTGTCCGGGAAGCTTATTATGGATGTGCCGTCTGATTAACTCTAAGTATCGGTGCGGGCTTCAGGGGCTGCTGCAGTTTAACGTGATTAGCAGAACAAACGGGTTTCACTACACGTCTCCAGCGATAATGCCCGTCTAACTGATCCTTCCTTTATGTAGCTGCTGCTGGTCCTCCTGCAGCTCTAACGAGATCCACCTGATTCCTCCATTCAGAAGATCCCGAAGCTCCATCTGCTCCAACAATCATTTTTAGCCCACATTTAATTGAAGACATCAGGGGTGGACGAGGTACACACACCATGTGGAGTAGAGTTAAAGTAGAGACCCCCCATGTAAACTCCTCCTCCAGTGTCGATAGAAGCTCCTCCCTTGTCCTCTAAAGTATGTACCTTCAGATGTACTTAAGTATGGAGAGTAACAGTACTAAAGTATGTACCTTCAGATGTACTTAAGTATGGAGAGCACCAGTACTAAAGTATGTACCTTCAGATGTACTTAAGTATGGACAGTACCAGTACTAAAGTATCTACCTTCAGATGTACTTAAGTATGGACAGTACCAGTACTAAAATATTTACCTTCAGATGTACTTAAGTTTGGAGAGTAACAGTACTAAAGTATGTACCCTCAGATGTACTTAAGTATGGAGAGTACCAGTACTAAAGTATGTACCTTCAGATGTACTTAAGTATGGACAGTACCAGTACTAAAATATTTACCTTCAGATGTACTTAAGTTTGGAGAGTAGCCGTACTAAAGTATGTACCTTCAGATGTACTTAAGTATGGAGAGTACCAGTACTAAAGTATGTACCTTCAGATGTACTTAAATATGGAGAGTAACAGTACTAAAGTATGTACCTTCAGATGTACTTAAGTATGGAGAGTAACAGTACTAAAGTATGTACCTTCAGATGTACTTGAGTATGGACAGTAACAGTACTAAAGTATTTACCTTCAGATATACTTAAGTTTGGAGAGTAACCGTACTAAAGTATGTACCTTTAGATGTCCTTAAGTATGGAGAGTACCAGCACTAAAGTATGTACCTTCAGATGTACTTAAGTATGGAGAGTACCAGTACTAAAGTATGTACCTTCAGATGTACTTAAGTATGGAGAGTAACAGTACTAAAGTATGTACCTTCAGATGTACTTAAGTATGGAGAGTAACAGTACTAAAGTATGTACCTTCAGATGTACTTAAATATGGAGAGTAACAGTACTAAAGTATGTACCTTCAGATGTACTTAAGTATGGAGCAGAGTAAAAGTAGTAACAGTACTAAAGTATGTAACCTTCAGATGTACTTCAATGTACTTAAGATGGAGAGTACCAGTACTAAAGTATGTACCTTCAGATGTACTTAAGTATGGAGAGTAACAGTACTAAAGTATGTACCTTCAGATGTACTTAAGTATGGAGAGTAACAGCACTAAAGTATGTACCTTCAGATGTACTTAAGTATGGAGAGTAACAGGACTAAAGTATGTACCTTCAGATGTACTGAAGTATGGAGAGTAACAGGAGCATGGTTTATTACGGCTCTAATGTCCTATTATCATTTCTGGAACAGGACTCTTCATCAGCTCAGTGTAGGTGAAGAGACTCTAGTGTCTCTCAGTCTCATTATCTTGACGGACCAAGTCAATAGGACAAGTGGCTGTTTTGATGTACCAGGTCAAAATAATGAGTTAGCGTCTCATAATACTGACTTACTTTTCTTCAAATTCTGACTCCCTATGTCAAAACGACTTACTGACTCAAACTGTTGACATGGTATGTCAATGTAATCCCTCTATATCATGTCATAGAGAAGATAAGATGACTTTATTGTCATTGCACAGTGGACAACGAAATTGAGCAGCCATCCAACGGCACTTTACACACAAAATAAATAAACATATGGCTAAAATATATAAAATGCAGAATTGAGAGAGAGACAGAGGGGAAAAATAAAAATAAAAAAACTAAATAAAAAATAAAACAATAATGTACATATATACACATTGCCTAAAAAATATTTAAATATAATAAATATAAAAACTGTATATTCTAAACAGACAATACGAGTTACTAGCGAGTTACTAAGTAAAAAATAAGTCAGTATTTAAAAAAAATTTTAAAAAGTCGTTATAATGAGTGAGTCATTATTTTGAGGCCATATGTCCGTATATGGTTGGTGTAGCTCAGTGGATAACACCAAGGAGTCACCACCACCTGTGGGAGACTGGGGTTTGAAGCCTGGTCTTGGTGACTATGCCGTGCTACGCCAATAAGAGTCCTTGGGGAAGACTCCTAGCACTACACTGGCCCACCTGTAATATGGTTAACCTTGTAAGTCGCTCTGGATAAGAGCCTCAGCTAAATCTCATAAATCTAAACGTTGTCAAGTCACTGTTTCAATGCTCCTGCCAGAAATAGAGAAGGAGAAGAAACCGTTGGTGTTTACAGAAACAGCCCTCCACCCTCCACGTATAAGAGCTGCACCTCCTCAGCACTGAGAGCCGTTTATGAATGGGAAGGTGCTCGGTGACCTGCGTCGAGCTCCGTGTCTTCGTGTTAGTTAGGACAGCGGCCTCTCACACGTCCCCCCGATTGGATTAGCTAAGTGAAGTCACAGGGCGAGCGAAAAACACGCCCGAAATATCCGCCCGTAACGAGAAGATTGAATCAGAGGAGCGGGCAGGGTGCAGGGCATTGTGGGCCGGCGTGTGGAGGCTGCGTGAGCGGATGCGTGTGCATAAACGGGCCTCTGTCTGCACGCAGGGGAACAGTCAATGCTCTCTTTCTCGCCGGCCTCTTACGAAGGCACAATAATCATCCTCACCGCTCACTCCATTACCTTCTGATTCATTTAGATCTGCCTGAGGAACGCGCTGTGGGCGCAGCTCAGACACAGATCAAACCTGGCAGCGCCTCTCTCTGCTCAGATCAGGGCAGTGCGTCTGTGGACTGCTTGCTACCTGGGCGTGAAGGAGGCACGACGGCTCCTACAAACGGCCGTTTAGGTAGATTAATAATCGGTCGATTATCGAAGCGAGTAATCGATTATTCGGATTATGAATCACATAATTACACAACATTTCTCATGCAGCTTTTGAATTTAGCTCGGGGTTGTTATGTGCACTCTGCATTAGCAATGAAGACAGTAATGATGTCACCAACTAATTAATTTGGATCATCGATTTTAGTCGGCTGAGTCGATTAATCGTTGCACACACAAAGCAGTTCTTCAGCTGACCGGTGTCCAGCATGTTGAGCAGAGCCGTTATCATGCTAGATCCACTCTCCTAGTCAGCAGCACCGGTCAACAACTGTTCAGAGACCTCTCGGTAGATGGCTTGGTATTTATTGAATGATGTAGCAATCAATTTAGTAAGTGTAATGTGTTAGTGTACTGTAAGTAGTGTGCTGGTGTACAGTAACTCAGTAAGTGTAATGTGTTAGTGTGCTGTAAGTAGTGTGTCGGTGTACAGTAACTCAGTAAGTGTAATGCGTTAGTGTACTGTTAGTAGCGTGTCGGTGTACAGTAACTCAGTAAGTGTAATGCGTTAGTGTACTGTAAGTAGTGTGCTGGTGTACAGTAACTCAGTAAGTGTAATGTGTTAGTGTGCTGTAAGTAGTGTGTTGGTGTACAGTAACTCAGTAAGTGTAATGTGTTAGTGTACTGTAAGTACTGTGCTGGTGTACAGTAACTCAGTAAGTGTAATGTGTTAGTGTACTGTAAGTACTGTGTTGGTGTACAGTAACTCAGTAAGTGTAATGCGTTAGTGTGCTGTAAGTAGTGTGTTGGTGTACGGTAACTCAGTAAGTGTAATGCGTTAGTGTGCTGTAAGTAGTGTGTTGGTGTACGGTAACTCAGTAAGTGTAATGTGTTAGTGTACTGTAAGTAGCGTGTTGGTGTACGGTAACTCAGTAAGTGTAATGTGTTAGTGTACTGTAAGTAGCGTGTTGGTGTACAGTAACTCAGTAAGTGTAATGTGTTAGTGTACTGTAAGTAGTGTGTTGGTGTACAGTAACTCAGTAAGTGTAATGTGTTAGTGTGCTGTAAGTAGCGTGTTGGTGTACGGTAACTCAGTAAGTGTAATGTGTTAGTGTACTGTAAGTAGTGTGTCGGTGTACAGTAACTCAGTAAGTGTAATGTGTTAGTGTGCTGTAAGTAGTGTGTGGGTGTACAGTAACTCAGTAAGTGTAATGCGTTAGTGTGCTGTAAGTAGCGTGTTGGTGTACAGTAACTCAGTAAGTGTAATGTGTTAGTGTGCTGTAAGTAGTGTGTTGGTGTACAGTAACTCAGTAAGTGTAATGTGTTAGTGTGCTGTAAGTAGCGTGTTGGTGTACAGTAACTCAGTAAGTGTAATGTGTTAGTGTGCTGTAAGTAGCGTGTCAGTGTACAGTAACTCAGTAAGTGTAATGTGTTAGTGTGCTGTACGTACAGTACAGTACAGTACAGTACAGTAATGGAACCTGTTCTCCATCACTGTTTCGAGCTGATGATGATGTGAATAGACGTCAGTGTCAGACTAATGAATGAGCTTCTATTAAAGACTGGTGGACTGAGAGACACTAGAGTCTCTTCACCTACACTGAGCTGATGAAGAGTCCTGTTCCAGAAATGATAATAGAACATTAGAGCCGTAATAAATCATGCTCCTGTTACTCTCCATACTTAAGTACATCTGAAGGTACATACTTTAGTACTGGTACTCTCCATTTAGTACTGGTACTCTCACATCTGAAGGTACATACTTAAGTACTGTTACTCCAGTGGAGGCCTAAAGAGAGGAGCTTCTTCCCCTGGAGGACTATATTACCTGGGGGATCTCTACTTTAACACAACACGCTTTGTGTACCTCATCCATCACTGGTAATCAGAGATGCGGTAGAGACGGTCACCGGGTGATGTATGAACAGGGAACGCTTGTGATTCCTAAAATGTTGTCTGTTTACAGGGAAAGTCCCGGCCTTCAATAAAAGGAGCCAATTGGCATGCCGGTAAAGCCGCAAGCAGGAAAAGCCCCCCTGCGCTACGGGATCTGCACAGACACACGAGCCAGAGCAGCCTGCTTTTAGCCAAACCCTACAAACTCCTCATGAGATATTAGTCAGAGTCATCATTAGCTCAGTGGTTTAGTCCAGTTTTACCGTTTGGCCTTTTTCAGAAGCTTTGTTGACCTGTTCAGTGGCTGAAGTATAAGCCATCTCACCTTGTAGTCAGAGCAGACGGTGAATTTCCAGGGATCGTTATGAATTTTAATATTTTAACATTTTCAGTTTTTTAACATTTCTTGGAAACCCACTTTGATGATCTAATCTAAGGCACTTAACATTACCCTGATGATGACTCACATTCTGCCTCTCTCTCTGATCCTCTCTCTTTCTAGCTGGTGTCAGCGGACGGCTCCCATGGTTCAGATGGAGGTTCAGGTTGTGGTGCTGAAAGTCAGGCAGAGCTGCCTCCTCCATTGGAGCGGACGGGGGGCATCGGGGACTCTAGGCCACCATCATTCCAGTGAGTAACCCCACAGTGTGTATGTGTGGGTGTGTACCATATACCATACTGTATGTGAACTCTGTGTAAATATACAACATGAGCAACCCAGACCACAGCAGCTGTGATTGGTCTGTTTGGTAGCATCAGCACTGCGCCTTTGAATGTCCTTGTGTTTAAACTATCCGGATCGTAAGTCAGCAAGCTGCCCTGCCATGGACTGGCAGCCTGTCCAGGGTGTTTCCTGCCTTTCGCCCAGTGGGATAGGCTCCAGCACCCCACGCGATCCAGACGGATAAACAGTTAGCGAGCTCGTTAACTGCTATGTTAGCTTATTGGCTAACAGCACCAGCATGCAAGTCACCCCACTGTCGCCAGCCAACCAGTTAGGTGCATTACTGTTGCAGTGCTGATCAGTGTGCAGCACCATCCTCTGGTTTTGTGTCATTCAAGGTTAATAGGGAGCTAATAAGGTTAATAGGCAGATATGATTAATAACCAAACATCAACTTTGCCATAGAATTGAACATTCATAGTAGCAGAACGTTCAAGTGTTTGGTTAAGATAGTGGAGCCGCTACTATTACAGGTGTGAGGTTGGCCTGTATTTTGGAATACAGTCAATGGGGGCAGTCATGGGCTGGACCAGCCTGGTGACCGGAGGGCCGCCGGTTCAATTCCTTGCACCAACAGCAACAACTGAAATGCCATTGAGCCAGGCACCTAACCCTCAACTGCTCCCCAGGCGCTGTGAATAGGGCTGCCCACCACTATTGGCAAATGTGCTCACTGCCCTCTAGTGTTCGTGTGGGTGTTTAGCTTCACGAATAGGTAAATTGCAGAAGACTAATTCCTCTCTGTGACACACATTTGACAAAAATGGCCCCAAACTCTGTACTACTCAGAGAACGATTGGTCTCACCTAAACATGTTAACATAGTTATCGTTGCCTATGGTTACAGAGCAGGAGTGGCTATTTTTTTTTAATTATGTCCAATTATGTCCAAAGTAAATTTGAAATTTTTTATTTTGCTAAATAATAAACACATAACTGAACACCTCACCCGTGATAAACCCATGTCAGTATTGCTTCCTGGGTCAAAATGGTCCCACATTTTGATTGACATCTGTATTTCTACAAGGCTTTTTATTTGGCACCTTGGCTCATATCTTAGTTCCGCCTTAAATGGAGCAGTAGTTGCATCCTGGCACCTGTACGGGTGCTTTTAAACAGCTGCTGCACCATTTACGGTGGAACTGGAGATTAGAATACGAAACCAGCCTTAGCTGTGGCTAATTTGCACTGCTGGCTTACACTGTCCATACGCCACGTCGTCTTATTTACCAGCACCACAGCTCCCCTGAACCGGTATACTGATCCGGTATTCCTCCAGCCACCCAGTGAAGGTACTGGGAGAAGAGTCGTTACGCCTCCGTCCCCAAGCCTCAGACATCCTCTAACTAAACTGATCACCTGGTCTCCTCTTTACTGACCGAGAGCTGGTCGTCAATACCTGTAATGGAAGTGGCCAGATCACTCTGAGTGTGTTTTACTGAAGTGTGTGTCGCTGTCCGATAAACCTAAAAGCCCATCGCCTGTAAATCTGATTAACCCCCAAGCTCATCACCCACACTCCTCAATACGGATAAATACGGATGTGTGAGAGCCTCTGTTAATCCGAAGCCTCATTCTGCTCATGTGTGTCTTTAGAGGAGTAGTTAGAGGAACATGCACTAGGCTCGACATCATGAGACATGCCAATGATCAAAGTTTCAGGCTCGGCTGTGCAAGTGATGTAAGCAAGGACGGGTCTTATCGCTGTAACAGCACCATTGGCAGACTCAACAGCCACTGTTACCACGACATCTAGCGAGTCACCATCACCAAAGACTGCAGTGGTGTACCCTCCAGTGAGCCATCCTGTTAAAGCTGCATGGGATGGACCCCGTTTATCACAGGATGAACCACGTTAGGAACCTCTACAGCTCCATACCGAGACGTCTGGCGTGTTGGGTTAGCAAACACGGCGGCCCGACGCCATACTGAGAGACAGACTTCTGTATGTGTAGCTCAATAAATATTGATCATATCAGTCTAAATTTATCACCAGGTATTGACCTTGGTCACCTTTATCTTCCTTCCCAACACCACTGCTATCTGATCCTTCAGATCACACGTGGATATTCCAGCACAGCTAATAATGAAGGGCTGGTTAGTTAAGTCAGATCATCCATGAGAGCTAGAGTTGTTAGTGGGCTGCCACGAGGAAAACACAGTTAAACACACAGACATACAAAAAATGATTGGTTTGATTAATGGTTTGGTGTTTATCTGGGGGTCTACTATGGTACCATCTATCACTAACCACAATGATTCACACTGTTAGTTAGCTTGATGATTGACACTGAGGCTTAAACAGAGATACTAAGAGATACTCATACTGGGACCTAAACTAGTATCTCCGAATACCGAGCATCACCTTTCTGGAATCATTTAGACCACCTATAACTGATCAGTGTCTTTAGGTGTGCAGGTTCTGGGTTTGTGTTGGACCAGAATTCCTCAGTTCTGTTCTCTACACTACTGGAACCATGTCTCCCAAACTCCAGATACAGATATTAGATCTGTGTATTTAGAAAATCACTAATGACCTCCAGAAGCCTGTTTTTAGAACCATGCTCGCTGTGCGTCTCACCCCAGCCACCGCTCGCCAGTCTCTCTGTAGGTCACCTGAGGTCATCTTACGGTGGGTAAGGGACATTGGAATGAGGTGGCGCTCATCACGGTCAGTAGAGAGTGGGTTTGGCCCTCTGCCAGTCTGTAGCTGTGTTGTCCTGTGTGTTGGCTGCTGGACCTTGTTCTTATGAACCAGACGCTCACTGTATCTGCCAGTAAAGCTAGAACCCAACCTTCGGTTCCTCACTGAGAACCTGCTGTACATGTGGAGATGCTGATTTAAGAAGAAGCTGGAGTGGGCTCTGATTTATTTCCAGAGCTGTATGTATGTGTATATATATGTAAAACATAGTACGTGGTGGCACAGTGATGCTCATACCTCTGTGGTGATAACGGCTCATCATTCCTTAAACAGCCACATGGGAAGATGGGCATCCTGTGATCGTGGAACTGTGTTTCAGAAGGGTCACATTATTGTCCTGTGCCAAGCTAAGAAAACATGCAGCAGCTGGAATGACTGGAACTGGGTCCAGTGCCCACCTGGTAGGAAAGACGGGAATCTCTGTAACTCACGACTGTATCTCCACATGACCAGAACTCACAGGATTGGTAAGGGTCAGTAAATAGAGGCTATAGGCCCTTTAAAGCTATGCCCCGGCATTGCCGTAACATCGGCACAGGCCCGAGCTTGACTCTACCTACAGAAAGCCTGGCGAGTGTGTGGACAGCTGCACTCGAATGACTTTTGTATTTTGAGGAGTATTCTCGCTGTAGCAAAACAAGCCAGCCGCAGGAATCCAGCGCTGGAATTTTACCCTCCGATTTCCCACAGGTTTCCATTTACCCACAGCTCCCCGTGCCTGCTGCCCACCGCCTTTATCTGTGTGTGAACATATGTGTGTGTGTACAGTTGTTTGTCCTGCTGGCGCTTCCTGCGTGTGAGTGTGTGTGTTTCCTGCTCGGCCGGCCCCCCTGAGTGCGCAGCTTAATTATTAAATCAGTGGAAATGTGGCTGGGAGCCGTTTGGAAAAGTACAGCAGTTTATCAGCGCCCTCTGCTGGCGGCAGAGCCCGGAAGACGTATTCACACGCGCACACACACATGTATGCACACTCTCAAACACACACACACATATAAACAGACACATATACACAAACACACACACAACCACAGACACACACAAACAAACATACACACACACACACACACACACACACAGACACACTGCATACACACACACAGACACACTGTATACACACACACACACACACAAACCAGCTCATGTACAGGCTGGTGCCTTTTGAGGGACCCCCACTGTCTAAATGTCAAGTGCTGTTATCGAACCGTCAGGACTTTTTAATGTCAGCCAAGCCTGAGAACGCCGGGAGCAACACGCCACTGTGTGTGTTTGTGGTTGTGTGTGTGTGTGCGTGCATGTTTGTGTGTGTGTATTTGTGTGTGTGTGTGTGAGTGTGTTTGTGGTTGTGTGTGTGTGCGTGTATATCTGTGTGTGTGTGTGTGTGTATTTGTATGTGTGTGTGTGTGTGTGTCTGTGTGTGTGTATGCGTGTGTGTGGGGGTGTGTATGTGTGTTTAAGTATGTGTGTGTGTTTAAGTATGTGTGTGTGTGTGTGTGTGTTTAAGTATGTGTGTGTGTGTGTGGGTGTGTATGTGTGTGTGTGTGTATATGTGTGTGTGTGTGTGTGTGTGTGTGTGTGTATATATGTGTGTGTGTGTGTGTGTGTGTGTGTGTATTTGTGTGTATTTGTGTGTGTGTGTGTATTTGTGTGTAAGTGTGTGTGTGTGTGTATGTGTTTGTATATATGTGTGTGTGTGTATATGTGTGTGTGTGCATGTGTGTGTATGTGTATGTGTAATTGTGTGTGTGTGAGTATGTGTGTGTATGTGTGTGTGCGTGTGTGTGTGTCTTTGGTGGAGCTACAGCCTTTCTGTCTCTCCTTCTTCACTTCCTTTCATGCATTGTATTTCTGAAGGAGGGACAGAAATAATCTTATTATGCTAATATTGTACAAACTCCCCCTCGCACGGCCCCCCAAGGAACAAGGCACCCTCCCTGAACACCGCCATCATCACATGAACACATGATCTAACTACTGCAGTGCATACGTCGTACTTAAGGGGAAGCTCTACCGATATCTGGACGATCACATGGCTGATCGTTTAGGTTTGGTGTGATGTGGTCCACAGAAGCCTTGAGACATTTCAGATGGTCTTCACAGTGGTGGTGGTGGTGGGAACCAGGGGTCTCCATGTCTGCAACACACATATGACCAACAGTGAACCTACACGTGTCTTCTGAGTTGATATGTGAAGTGGAACACCCACATACGCACACGCTAGTGAACACACACTAGGGGGCAGTGAGCACACCTGCCCGGAGTGGTGGGCAGCCCTATCTACAACGCATGGGGATCAGTTGTGGGTTAAGTGCCGTGCTCGAGGGCACCTCAGTCGTTACTCTCAGTTCAGGGAGTCACACACACACTCCATTTAGCCTGTCCAGTTCACCTGGCTGCCTGTCCCAGGACTGTGTAGGGAGGAAACCCACACAGACAAGGGGAGAACATCCAAATTGCACCCCCAAAGGTCCCTGGACACCCCAGCAGGTAAATCGAACCCATGCCCTTCTTGCTGTAGTGACTGGGCTACCCACTGTGCCACCTGTATTCATAAGCAGTTCATCTACATAGCTTTCTTTAAGGGAGCTTTTAGGGGCGGACGTCTGGTTCCATTTACCACCATTGTGAGCAGTTCTGACTCGACTTGTTTCTCTAGAAGCGAGCATTTCACACAAATGACTCCGCATGACTCATGTTAACCCTTTAATTTATGCAAAATTCTTCAGAAATGGGTGGAGTTGTCCTGTAAACATGGGGGTGAATCTATTAAGCTTGGGATGGTGTGGCAGCCGGTGACACAGGAAACACCGCAGGTAGATGGAAGAATTCCATCTAATTCCACTAAATATCACTGAAGAGGCTGAAGTCTATAACAGGACCATGATCCAAAACACACCATCAGCAACTACAGACAACTGTGTACAATCCTATCAGAGCCCGAAACACGCACCACCATGCCAGGCAGTCACTTTATGTTCTCGGTAATAAATTTAGAAGGGAAGAAAAAACAGAAAGCTTTGTTCCTACGTCTGCTCTCCTCTGGTTTGTGCCTCTCCTGTTTAACCAGCTGTCCTCATTTTGTCTCCGTAGTGCCAACGCAGCGGGCAGCCAGGACAACCTGGACAATGACACGGAGCCAGAGGTCGGGCCATCCACACGGAGAGACAGGGAGAGGGAGAGAGACAGAGACAGAGAAAGACCCCGCAGGAAAGACACGCATGACCACGGTGAGACTGCCAACCTGTCCCGTCCCCAAACTGTCCCGTTTGCTTATAGTGTCAGTCTCAGAGACTCCGCCCACAGGTCAGACAGCTCAGCTCTGTCTACAGACCACATCCAATTAAGCTGGTTCTTTTAAAGCAACACGCTGCGCGTCCGAGTGCTGAGCAATAACACTGGCTGAATCTCAAATGACTCCCTAGGTAGTGCACAATGAGGATAAGTGGCTCCTGCAACCAGCACTGGATCATATGTCTAATACACAGCCATTTGGGATTCAGCCATGCGTACACAATTCCATACTGGACAAATGTTACGCTGTAGAGGCCAGAACGTACACAGTGCGCTACGTAGGAATGAGGAGGGGCGGGGGTGGTGGTGTTTGGGATTCAGCGACTGACAAACTAACTGTGCTACAACAGCTCTACAAATTTTACTACCTTTACTTTTAAGGTATTTAGCAGACGCTCTTATCCAGATCTACCTACCACTGTGCTCAGTGTTCTGTTGGATAATATTTCCAGCCAGGAAAAGAAAGTTAGAGTCTGAACTCGCCATGAGCTCAGACGCTCCCTGAACAAGGGCCAGCGCTGATACCTAGAGAGATCAATACACAGACATATATAAAGCAAAAGAGCACTACCTGGCAACCCCAGCCCGGCGCTCATACCTATAGAGAAGGAAGGTGAGATGTGAGTGCCACATATACCTTTAGATCCAGACCTTGAATCTTCTTTCCTGTCCGGGTGTACACCGGTCAGCAGGACGGGAGGAGGCCACCAGTCAGCATTAACAATTCAGCTAACTGCTTACCCAGGACTGAGTTCAGGATCCAGAATGGAAGACCTCCTTATATCTGTACTCATCAGCTCCACTGACCATACAGGACACTCTGTAGGTGTACAGGTCCAGACTGTAGTCCATCTGTTTCTCTGTGTACTGTATTACCCTGTTCTTCAATGGACAGGACCCCCACAGGACCACCACAGAGCAGGTATGATGTGGGGGGTGGATCATTCTCAGCACTGCAGTGACACTGACGTGGTGGTGGTGTGTTAGTGTGTGTGGTGCTGGTGTGAGTGGATCAGACACAGCGGTGCTGCTGGAGTGTTTAGACACTGTGTATCCACCAGTATACTGCCCTCTACCAGTCTTCTAACCCTGTGAACTCTGACCTTCTACCCCTCCCCTGGTTCTGTGAGTAAGCTTTGCGCTCTGTGTTTGTGCATGTATGTGTGTGCCGTAGGAGGCAGGCTCAACGGTCACTCTCGGCCAGAGCGTAGGCCTGAGGTCGCGGGCTATGAGAGCTCCTCCACGTTGATGAGCAGCGAACTGGACACCACGAGCTTCTTCGACTCAGAGGAGGACGACTCGGCCAGCCGGTGAGATCTGCGCTCGCCAGCGCTCTGCAGATAGAACTGGATTTACATGTAGATATTCCGATTAGAGGGCATGGAGGAATATGAGTGTGTGACTCTAATGAGGTTCTCTAATGAGGTTCTCCCATCATGAAACACAGACCGATTCCCATTGGTCAGGTTTATTTGTGGCACCTTTTATGGACAGCAACAATTCAAAAGTGTTTCATACAAACACACAATATAAAAATAATAATCATAATAAAACTATTAGTAAAATAAATACTAATAGTATTAACAATAATAACAACAACAAGAACAACAATAATAATAATAATAACATTTATTTAAAAAAATAATAGTGCTATTAACAATACTACTACTACTACTACTACTACTACTACTAATAATAATAATAACATTTATTTAAAAAAATAATAATGGTATTAACAATAATAACAACAATAATAATGATAATAATAATGTTTATTTAAAAATAATAATAGCATTAGCAATAATAATAATAAAGATAATAATAATAATAATAATAATAACATTTATTTAAAAAATAATAGTGATATTAACAATACTAATACTACTACTACTACTACTAATAATAATAATAATAATAACATTTATTTAAAAAATAACAATGGTATTACCAATAATAACAACAACAATGATAATGATAATAATAATAATGTTTATTTAAAAAATAATAATAGCATTAACAACAACATTAATAATAATAATAATAATAATTAAGCTTACCGGCACCTCAGAAGTAATTTTTGAATGGTATTTACAATGATATAAAATTTTGGTGCTAAATATAAATATTATGAAATAGAAAATAAAATTATTTATTTATTGATTAATTATTATTATGTTAAAATAAAATGTAGTGTTAAACACAAACATGAGGAAACAATCGTTTCAAAAGAAGAAATATCACTTTAAACAGGGAAAAAGATAGAACTACAAAAATTAATAGTAATTAATAATTATCAGTCAATATTTATTTGTGATTGGTGTTTTACAACTGCTGTTGTCTCAAAGCAGCTTCACAGAAAATCAGTTATCAAAAATACATAAAATACAAAACGTCTAGGTTTAAGATGGTTTGGCTTGAGAAGGTGTCCGCGTTTAGGAGCCTTGCTCAGGGGCACTGCAGTCGCTACTGTCAGCTCAGGGAATCGATCCAGCGACCCTCCAGTCACAAGGCTGGTGACCGGAGAGCCACCAGCCCTAACCTCCAGTCCACGACCGGCCCCGAGCACAGTGGAGCACCGGCCGCGTTCACTCTGCCGCCAACACGTAAACTCTATATGCATCTCTGACTCCTTTCACACATCACCCCAAGCACTCAAATCACATGCTCTGGAAAACCAGCACAATGAGGTGCTCTCCTTTTACTGGAGCACAGTAAACACTCGCCCAGGACTGGCCGGAAAGCATCATGTGACATTGTAGGGTCCAATCAGAAGTGAGAATAAAGGGAATATGTGTACATATAATAAACCCCACTCTGAACAGTGTATGCCTTCCAGGCTGAGTCCCAAATAGCTCCCGAGTGGGTTAAGAGTGCACTTCCTCTGCTGTGGTGGTCATTAGTCCGAGATCCTCGTAGTGCACTTTGTAGGGTATAGGGAGCTAATTGGGATTTAGCCCCAGAGTTTTTTGGTTGATGGATGTGATGTCATTGCAGCTTCAGCAGCTCCACGGAGCAGAGCACGTCGTCCAGGCTCATGAGACGCCATCGCCGACGCCGACGGAAACCCAAAGCGCCGCGGATGGAGAGGGTGAGACAGGCACACGCATGCACACTCACTCACACGTCACACAGCTGTCAGTGTTGGACCGGTCTCTTTAAGTGTGTCCTCATCATCTCTCTCCTTTCTCCCCCCTGTGCTTTCTCTCTCTTTCTCTCTCTCTCTTTCTCTCTCTCTCTCTCTCTCGTCCTGTCCTCCTTCTCCAGTCTTCCTCGTTCAGCAGTATAACTGACTCCACCATGTCTCTGAACATCATCACTGTCACATTAAACATGGGTGAGTACATCTGTATCTGTGTCTGCTGCCTTTTGAATGTGCCCCACACCACTGACCTGTCCTGTGGGGAAACTGGGTAATCGCATTGGTTGACTTGTCTTCCTGTAAAGGCTCTCAGCAAGTTTACCTTCAGAACTCCAACGCTGAAAGAAATCAAAAAGTGAGTCACCTTGTGTGTTTAAGGTGGTAGTAACTTCAGGCTCCTGCAGAGGGCGCTGCACGAGGATGATGGAGCTATAAATACCTGCGGGTGTGAGTGACGGGATCCATAGATTGAGAAGAGGTGGTCCTGTGCCATGGCTAGGGCTAGGCCAAAAACACAGTCCTCCTCTCTACCCGAGAAAACCCAACACTCCACCTGTATAAGGTGGTAGTACCAACAGCCTTCTGCAGATGGCGCTCCACAAGGATGATGGGGCTCTAAATCCCTGTGGGGTGTGAGTGACGGGATCCATAGATTGGGAAGAGATGCTACAGTGCAGGGAATGTCTCATTCCATGTGTGGCTCCAGAGCAGATGTTAATGATTGGCTAAAAGGAGGGACTGAGCATGTGGGCGTGGCCAAAGACCATAGTGTGAAGGAAGTAGCTGAATCTGCAGGTGTATGGAAGCGTACGCTCTTACGGGTCTACCAGCAGTGGATAAAATCCCAGTCTACAGGGAATTCTCCTCAGGACTGTGCCAGGGAAGGCCTCCACCACATCTGGAACCAACTGTGTGATGGAAGAGTGTCTGAACACTGATGTGGCTACATCCAGAACCTTGTCCAGTCCATGCCCAATCCAGTCACCGCTGTTATTGTGCTCGTGGAGGCGTTACCCGGTATTACGTACAGTTCGGACACAGGGGCCTAATTTTGTATCAGTGTGGAACATCCCGAACTCCTGTTACCATGTTAGGGAATAGTGTTTGTACATGATGATGTCCTATACTCTTCCTCTCCTGGGTCTCCCTCCTTCTCTTGCCCTCATGCCCCTTTTCCCACCCCTCCTGCAGAGAAGTATAACTTCCTGGGCATCAGTATTGTGGGTCAGAGTAACGAGAGAGGGGACGGAGGGATCTACATCGGCTCTATCATGAAGGGTGGAGCGGTGGCGGCCGACGGACGCATCGAACCAGGGGACATGCTGCTCCAGGTGTGTGGGATTATGTACTTGCTGTATATGCGCATGTTTGTCTCAGGGTTGATACTGTATGTAATCATGTATAACAGTAGATTTTGTGCTGGACAGTTTTCAGAATTGAATTATATGATACAGATGCTTTTAAATAAGCAGATATTTGACATGGGATGATTTTATTTGTCCATTTTTGCCATAACAGCTTACAGATACCTGCAGATTGTATCACATGATGCTATTCCTAAAACAGAGTGAACATCAGATTACATCGCTTCATCAGATCTGTGTGTCATAATCCACACGACCATTTTCCAACTGCTCTTCATCCCTTACAGGCTGTATTTGTTACTGTCCCTTTAAACTGATATATGAAATATGAAAATAAGCTCTGTTCTGATTGGCTGCCCTCGTTCTTTAAAACAGTCCTGGCTGATACACTGCTTATAACTTCGGTCTGACCCTGCGTGCACACTGCAAGCGATAACACCGCTCCCCCTCACCTGTGCAGCAGGTCGCAGCCAGGTAGCATATCGGGCTGAATTGCCCGGTCAAGCAACAGCACAGGCAGGCTTTATTTATTTATTTATATATGACCCGACCGAATGACCCTGACCGAATGACCCTGACCGAATGACCCGACTGAATGACCCGACCGAATGACCCTGACTGAATGACCCTGACCGAATGACCCGACTGAATGACCCTGACCGAATTACCCTGACTGAATGACCCTGACCGAATTACCCTCACCGAATGTCAATGACCGAATGACCCTGACAGAATGTTACTGACCGAATGACCCTGATTGAATGACCCTGACCAAATGACCCTGACTGAATGACCCTGATCGAATGACCCTGACCGAATGACCCTGACCGAATGACCCTAATTAATGACACTGACTGAATGATCCTGACTGAATGACCCTGATCAAATGACCCTGACTGAATAACACTGACTGAATAACACTGACTGAATGACCCTGACTGTATTACCCTGACCAAATGACCCTGACCGAATGACCCTGGCTAACCACGCTCTCAAGGCACTAATAGAAAGCCCGCACGTTGCGATCTAAGGACGTGCGACGGTTCATAATCCGAGATAAGTCCGGGGAGGTACAGAGGAGCCAGGCCGTTTAGAGCTTTATATGAAGAATATTTTATACTCGATGCGGAATTCAACTGGCAACCAGATAATAAACTGTCAAAGACATTCAGCTGTCAGATTCTACTTTTATAAAAGCTCCCACCGGTGGTGCTGATGACCCATAACCCCTGCTGTATGTATTCCGTCTCTTTGTTTCAGGTGAACGACATTAACTTTGAGAACATGAGCAATGACGACGCCGTGAGAGTGCTGAGAGAAATCGTGCACAAGCCCGGGTGAGACACTTCAGACCGTAAGACCAACCTGGGCATGTCATTGAGCCTGTATGCTGACTGATTAGGTGCATTTGTTGGGATATCTTTACAGACCCATCACGCTGACAGTGGCCAAGTGTTGGGACCCGAACCCCCGCGGCTGCTTCACCCTGCCCCGGAGTGAGTGTTGGCTCAGTGTGTGATGTTCTGGTCTAAGGATAATGGTTCTGAACTGGGGATGTTGGGTCCACCTTTTATTAGACAGTCAAACTCGGTACACGCTTAGGAGACACTTTCGAAACTCTCACTTCAAACTGTCTGTCTGTTTGGGTGTGTAAATGTGTGAAAGTGCTGTTAAAATACAGTTATTATTATTCAGTTTAATCAGCCAAGGCATGTTTGATAACCAAAGTCCAAAAATGGACAAGATGTGGACATAGGTCAGGGTTGGAGATGGCTTATATCACTGCTTTGAACTATGCACCATAACCAGAGCCAGTTTTAGGGAAGCCTGGCTTCTTCCTATACGTCCTGTCAAATCAGTACTATGACGCTAGAGCAAAACACTAGAGGGCGCTGAAGATCAAGTCCTCAGTGAATGAAGGTGAATGAGTGCATCTAATATGCTTTAGTGTTGGTATTTAGTTTGATATTCCATTTACACTACCTGTCAAAAGTTTGGAGACGGCTGTAATTGAAGGTCAGAAATGTTCAGAACTATGTTTTGAAATATTTGATGCTGTGTTTTCAAAATAATTAGTGCACTATGAAGCTCCATCAGAAACCTGTTCCTTTTGGACTTTCTCAGAATGAGCCCATGTGTTACACAGAGACAGGACAGGGAAGCAGGATGCAATGCAAGTATTTACTAAACTGAACTAAACACAACCAAAGAAACCAGAAACACTGAACCGGGTAACAAAAACAGACCATCATTGAGACAAAGAGCAGTAGGAGTACAAAACACCACGCAAGAACCCAGGGGACTACAGGGAGTATAAGGGAACAAAGACTAACGAGGAACACCTGGGAAGGGGCGGAGCTACAAACCAAGGACAGGTGAGGGGCTTGACAAGGGGATGGAGAAGGAGGAGCCTAAAACCAAAACAAACAGAAGCACATGGAACAGAAGATAAGACAGAAACAGAAAGCCAGAGAAGACAGACTAACATGAGCAGGACAGGGCAGGATGTGACATCATGGGCATCTGACCAACCTAGACGCTAGACGACCTAGTCGCTAACGTGTTCTCTAAACTGATTTCCAGTCTACCGCATGTAGCATTCTTCTTCACAAGCTACAAGTTAATAGAGGGACCCCTATCCTGGGGTGTCTGGGTGGAACCCAGCTTTCTTTACAGTGTGGATAACGAGTTGACAGTGGTCCACGGAAAACCTCACATCACTAGCTTTCAGGAGCTGTTCCTGTCTGATCTTAGCTTTGGACACACCTTTAAAAACCGCCCACTGAAGTGGCGAGTGAGGCCTTGCGTGAAAAGAGGCTGTGGTGTGAAGTAAGTTCTGCTCTGTGAAATAAAGCGCTCCTCCGGTTTCTTGGTTTAGGTGAGCCCATCCGTCCGATAGACCCTGCTGCGTGGGTGTCTCACACGGCGGCCATGACGGGGGCGTACCCTGTGTACGGTATGAGCCCTTCCATGAGCACCATCACCTCCACCAGCTCCTCCATCACCAGCTCCATTCCAGAGACCGAACGTAAGTGTTTCCCCCTCCCCCCAAACCACCCCACCCCACCCAACCCAAACCCACCACGCCCGCTTCCTGTCCGTCTGCTCAGGCTGCCATCGGCTGCGGTTCCACTGTGTACTGTGTGTTTCGTGCATGCCCTTAACAACTGATAGGAGGTTCTGTGCTCCGGTGAGGCCGAGCCCAGTGAAGAAGGTGCTCGAGAGATGGGACGGTGGCTAATGCTACACCCCTGCAATGATGTCCTAGTAACAGTCCTATTGTCACAGGACCTAGTGATTCTGATAACCGTGTATGATGCCAGTGCATGGTGCGAGTCCGGTACCCCCTAATTGACCTCTCTCTGGATGTCCCTGAAAACAGACTTATGACTTATTGTATTATGACATCATGCTGCCCAGGGGAAGGTCAGTGTTCAGCCGCTTTACTCACAAACTGCAAGCCTCTCTATGTGTAGAACCGCAGCACTGGTCTGCCTCAGGGTGGCGCTATAAGCAATTGCCTCACCCAGTTGGTCCAGACCAGCTTAGCTGGAACTATACCTGAGATACAGATGAAAAGCTTCACTGTATGTCATAACATACTGGTAGATCTGTAAACCGGACCAGTTTCCGATGAGCTTGGTGGAACCTGTTGCTCAAATGCGGAGACCAGAGACCTTAGAGAGAATATGGTCATTACCTAAATAAGAGGAATGGCCATTTCAAAGCATTACCGGGACATTTGGTCCTCTTCCAGAACTGAAAACATACTGTCAGATTGATCTCACTGAATATTATGGGATATTCTTACTGCACAACTTAATCTGTTGCTAAGGGCTGAAACACCCTGGACCCTCAGTCCCTCTCAGGACTGATTCGTCCACATACCTGCTGCTGACTTCACTCTGTGTGCCCCTAACTCTACAGGGTTCGAGGAGTTTCATCTGTCCATCCACAGCGACATGGCAAGCATTGCCAAAGCGATGGCGTCTCCCGAGTCGGGGCTGGAGGTGCGAGACAGGTTGTGGCTGAAGATCACCATCCCAAATGCTTTTATAGGTAACAACACAGTCTCAGACCTCCGCTTGGAACTGCTTTACGAAAATAGACTTGAGTATGTGGTATATAAAATAGACAGAGGTACATTCGACGATCAGGCTTAGAGACGGAGATGGGTGTTTCTTAGCTGTGCAGCCTACAGGGTAATATACACTGTGCTGATATACACCCATCACCAATAACATTCAAGTCACCTCCTTATAGCTGCACTCACTGTCCACTTTATCAGCTCCACAGACCATACAGGACACTCTGTAGGTGTACAGGTCCAGACTGTGGTCCAGCTGTTTCTCTGTATACTGTATTACCCTGGTCTTCAATGGTCAGGACCCCCACAGGACCACCACAGAGCAGGTATGATGTGGATGGTGGATCATTCTCAGCACTGCAGTGACACTGACGTGGTGGTGGTGTGTTAGTGTGTGTGGTGCTGGTGTGAGTGGATCAGACACAGCAGTGCTGCTGGACGCCTGAGAATCGTCCACCAACCTAAACCATCCAGCTAACAGCATCCAGTGGGAAGCTTACTGTGGGCGGCGTCCTGTGGGCGGCGTCCTGTGGGCGGCGTCCTGTGGGCAGCGTCCTGTGGGCGGCGTCCTGTGGGCAGCGTCCTGTGGGGCAGCGTCCTGTGTCCACCAATGAAGGACTAGAGGATGAGCAACACTGCACTGTGCAGCAGCAGATGAGCTATCGTCTCTGACTGTCCATCTACAAGGTGGAGCAGCAAGGTAGGAGTGTCTAATAGAGTGGACAGTGAGTGGACACAGTGTCTAAACACTCCTGCAGCACTGCTGTGTCTGATCCACTCACACCAGCACCACCCACACTAACACACCACCACCACGTCAGTGTCACTGCAGTGCTGAGAATGATCCACCACCCACATCATAGCTGCTCTGTGGGGGTCCTGTGGGGGTCCTGTGGGGGTCCTGTCCATTGAAGAACAGGGTTATACAGTATACAGAGAAACAGATGGACTACAGTCTGGACCTGTACACCTACAGAGTGTCCTATACGGTCAGTGGAGCTGATGAGATGGACACTGAGTGTAGATAAAAGTATATATATATACTGTATATATAGAGAGAGGTATGTAAGTACTCAGTAGTGTGCTGTAGCTGAGTCTCTCTGTATTCCTCCAGGTTCAGATGTGGTGGACTGGCTCTTTCATCACGTGGAAGGCTTCACTGACCGACGAGAAGCACGCAAGTACGCAAGCAACTTACTGAAGGCCGGCTACATCCGCCATACTGTCAACAAAATCACCTTCTCTGAGCAGTGCTACTACATCTTCGGGGACCTCTGTGGCAGTGAGTTTCCCAGTTTCTCCTTTGTCGTTTTGTGCGTGACCTTTCCCCTTCATTATCCCTCTATTTCTTCGTCTGTTGTTCATTCTATTCAGCAGTTAACTTGTTTGCCCCATGGTATACCTCTCCCTCCCTTCTTCCTCAGACATGGCTAATCTCACCCTGCATGACCATGATGGTTCTAGTGGGGCGTCTGACCAGGACACGCTGGCCCCCCTGCCTCACCCTGGAGCGGCTCCGTGGCCTCTCGCCTTTCCCTACCAGTACCCCATCCCTCACCCCTACAACCCCCATCCACTGCCCGAGCCCACCTACAGCTACACAGCTGGAGGAGGCAGCGCTGGCAGCCCACACAGTGAAGGTAAGGGTAGCCCGCGTGTTTGGGCTTGTGGACTGATTAGAACCATGGCTGTGACTCAGATGGATTTGTGTTGTAGTCAGTGTTGTGCGTGTTGGTCGTTTGTCTCTTAAGCTGTGTTGTAGCTGGATTAGGTACATCTGGGGAGGTGATTACAGAGGACAGCCGCGATTTCAGTCCGATAGGAATCCGTCTGTAGCTGTTACAGCGTTTACAGTCATGGAATTCAGCGGACGCTCTTATACCTCTATTCCACCAATAAAGTGCCAGGTCTCATGCCCGTGCTGGTTCCCAGGCTCTACTGAACCCGTTTTCCACTGGTCTGAGAGCCAAGCGATTACGTACAGAGCCCTCCACAATTAATGGGACCCCTCGTTAAGACGTGTTAAAAACCCTAAAGTCATTTTTTTTAATGCAAAAGCATAATTTCATAATCTCAGAAAAAGTTAACCTTTAAAAAAATAGAAATTAAAAACCTGTGGTGTGAGCTGACGAGGAGAGTGCATAGGAGAGGTCCCAGGATGGTGGAAGATCCCTCTCTCTGTATTCCCCCATCTTGTGAAATGTTATAGGAGAAGATTAGATGCTGTCTTGTTGGCAAAGGGGGTTATACAAAGTATTAACATCAGGGTGCCAATAATTGTGGCACCGATGGTTTCATGTAATATAATTATTTCTTAATGTGGGATTTTTTCCCCACTGAATAAATGCACATGAATTAAAGGTTGGATTTTTCTCTTTTTGTTGTCCCATATTATAATTATTTTTTTTAATTATTAGAAGCCTAAGAACACACCCTAACGAGGGGTGCCAATAGTTGTGGAGGATGCTGTAACTCAAGGTGGGCGGTCCGTAAGCACAAGCGGAACGGGTTCTTCAAATGCAAACTTACTTGCTGCTTCGAGGGCGTATATCCCACCACCCACAATCAGCTTCAGGGCCACTTTATCAGCTCCACTGACCATACAGGACACTCTGTAGGTGTACAGGTCCAGACTGTAGTCCATCTGCTTCTCTGTATACTGTATTACCCTGTTCTTCAATGGTCAGGACCACCACAGAGCAGGTACGATGTGGGTGGTGGATCATTCTCAGCATTGCAGGGCCACTGACGTGGTGGTGTTGTGTTAGTGTGTGTGGTGCTGGTGTGAGTGGATCAGAGCTGGAGGGACTGTCGTAGAGGCAAGTTCTGCACAAGACGACACATACAGCTCATTAGGAGACGGACGTCCTTCTGTTAAAGGCCTAATCCACGAGGCACCTCACCGGTGGGATACATATCGTGAAGATCGTCTATAAGTGAAAAACACTGACTACATGTTTCATCGTTAAGGCCTTACTTAGGCCTGTATAACTGATTTATTATTATTATGGTTGTTGGTATTTTTATAATAGTTTTATGTGACTCAGTAGTTTCTATTATGTCTGTTACACAGACTGAACTTTGTGATGCGAGTCGGGTATCCCGAAAATCCCTTGACGTGTGGTGATATAACGTTTCTACTTTATCTGCCACCACTAGAAGGCGGAGCGATGATTGATTTCCTTAGTGGCGAGTTACAGGAGTTGGACAATGAAACTGAAACACCTGTCATTTTAGTGTGGGAGGTCTCATGGCTAAATTGGACCAGCCTGGTGGCCAATCTTCATTAACTGCACATTGCACCAGTAAGAGCAGAGTGTGAAGGTTCAGTTAGCAGGTAAGAGCACAGTTCTGCTCAAAATACTGCAATGCACACAACATTATGGGACATACCAGAGTTCAAAAGAGGACAAACTGTTGGTGCACGTCTTGCTGGCGCATCTGTGACCAAGACAGCAAGTCTTTGTGATGTATCAAGAGCCACGGTATCCAGGGCAATGTCAGCATACCACCAAGAAGGACGAACCTCCACCAGCATCACGTAGTGACCTGGCCACTATCCTGCAAGAGGAATGGCTTAAAATCCCTCTGACCACTGTGCAGGACGCAGTATATGTCATTCCCAAGACCAACTGACGCTGTATTGGCCGCAAAAGGAGGCCCTACACCATACTAATAAATGACTGTGGTCTAAAACCAGGTGTTTCAGTTTCATTGTCCAACCCCTGTAGGTTAAGTTGAATAAGCCCACTTGCTGATATATCTGATATTAGCTGATATGAATGTCGAGGCTATTTCACGTTTCAGTCTGGGCTAAATGAGATGGTGGTGGCTGATACGAAAAAAATATATATTATTGCAATATTTTAAGAAAATTGCATGTTATTGTTTGAGCAGTTGGGACATACGGTATTTCCCAGTAGTAGTCTGGATCCAGATCTATTCAAACAATGAGAACATCAGCCAGTAGAGTAGAGGCTAAAAGACCCGGATGTGAAGAGCTACATATAGTGACTCCATGATCGAGTGGATATCCAGAAGGAGGCCTGGAGAAAGGACAATGGTTAAATTGTTCACTGTGGTCAAAGTGGGCCTACAAGTCTTCACGTTCGTACTTAACGTCCGTTTGTTCTGTTTCCTCACTCACAGGTAGCCGCAGCAGTGGTTCGAACCGCAGTGGCACTAAAGCCGGCGCAGTAGAGACCAAGTCCGGTGGTAGTGGAAGCGAATCGGAGAAAAGAGAGAAGGCCCCCAGCGAGCGCTCGGCTGCGCCCCCTAGCGAGCACAGCGTCCACAGCACACACAGCATCCGCAGCATCCAATCACACGGCCAAAGCGTGGCGTACGGACCTCCGGGCCTGCCCCCACAGCCTCCTCCCGTAGAAGCCGCGCCCGGGTCGCCCCCGAGCCGGGAATTAGCCTCAGTGCCCCCAGAACTCACAGCCTCTCGCCAGTCCTTCCGCATGGCCATGGGAAACCCCAGCGAGTTCTTCGTGGATGTCATGTGATGCAGGTCACACAGACGCTGGGAGTTGACTGTTTGACAGCCGTAGAGGAGGAGAGAGGCTTCTGCAGTGATAGTGACCCTTGTACGTGACAGCGAGGACAGTGTTAAGTGTCCCTCACGTTATCCCTCCCGTGTCCTGTGGCTTGTACTTTCTTCAGTGAAGAATACTCGGCTAGACGGAGCACTTGTCCCCCCCGCAGACCCCTCAGAGGCCGCCTCCGTGGGGATGGAGGGATGGGGGTCAGAGCGGGGTGAAAGCTTTCTGTTCCGTGTCTTTTTTATGTACTTTTTCCAGCAACGTTTCTTTTCCCTCGCCAGTTTTTCCTATTCCTCGGTCGGGAAAGCCCTTTTAATCAGAGACTACTATAAAAACAAAGAGCGGGCGGATCGAGGGAGGCGTTCTCTCGCACCGTGGCTTTTAAAGGATGGAGTGAAATCATTTCACCGTGATCTAACGACGAAAACAAGCGCTATTATAAGAAAACCGTAGACAATTGTTTTATATTTGTCTTTCTTTTCTTCATCAGCAATCATACGGGGAGTGGGAAAGAGAGGGGGCCTACAGATCCTGTCCATCGGCTTCACTAAATCCGTTAGTGATTCCTTTATTGATTGAGCTGGAAGAATATTAGCTTAAAACAATAAGAATTCTCCTCATAAAAACTGGGGCTGCAACTATTATCATAGCCTATTTCTTAGTCCATTATGATTTTGATCAATCTGTCCATCAGGACAGGAATAAGTAACACTACATTATTAATATTGATAGTATTATTTAATTGGTTTACAGTATAAAATGTTTTATTTAAGACTAATAAGAATTATTTCTCATTTTGCACAGTACTATTTTACATACAGAACAGTTTAAGATAATATAAAAAAAGAAAGAAGAGCTTTTATGAAGGACGTGGCAACATCATTCGCGTTATTACAGGCATGTGCAGACAGTGGCGCACAGGTTTGACCGTACACTACAGTACTGTGCTGAGCTCCTACTGAGGACGCGACTGAGAAACCCAGTTGCTCATACATTAACGATCCTGTTATCATACCTCCTCCTTTTGACACCATTTAGAGGAAACCTCCCATTTACATGAGCTTTAAGCTACACTATGTAAAATTCCCAAAAAAGAACTTCTAAAGGAAGACAGACTCAATATATATACACCACCAAAATAATACATGCTCTGTGGGGGGTCCTGACCACTGAAGAACAGGGTAAGAGGGGACTAAAGGGGACTTCTTGTTTTTGTTGTTAGTCTAAGACTAACAAAAAATAAAAAACAGAGAAACCAATTGACTACGGTCTGTAACTAGAAATACAGGGTGGTCCTATATGGTAAATGGAGCTGATAAAACAGATAATGTGTAGAAAGAGGTAGTTTTAATGTTATGGCTGTGTGTATATATATATATATATATATATATATATATATATGTGTGTGTGTGTGTATATATTATATATATATGTATATATATATATATGTAATACATAGTGTTACACCACACACTTCACACATTTTAAATATATTAAAAAAATGTGTGTGTGTGTGTGTGTGTGTATACAGTATGTATATACAGTGGTGTAAAAAAGTGTTTGCCACCTTCACGATTTAAAAAAAAAAAATGTAATTTTTGTCACTCTTACATTTTTCAGACCATCAAACTAATTTAAATATTAGTCAAAGACAACACAAGTAAACATAAAATGCAGTTTTTAAATGAAGGTTTTTATTATTAAGGGAGACAAAAACTCCAAACCTGCATGGCCCTGTCTGAAAAAGTGTTTGAAATATGAAAGCATGAAGGGGGCAAACACTTTTTCACACCACTGCATGTGCAGATATGTATACACACCACTCAGCCATAACATAAAACCACCTCCTTTCTAAAAGAAAAGAACTTAAAAAGAAGGTTTGGCTCAATGTTCAGGACAGTAGTAGATCATTTACTCTCATCTTGAGGAGACACCTCCTTCAGTTCTCTCTGAAAACTCTATCACTCGTCAGGCCCATCTGCTCCAGGAAGAGGGCCATAGCACAACCCACATTATTCTTCTGCACATCGCGTGTAATTACCAAAAAAATATATATATAGTTTCCACCGGAGAGGACTCCAAACCCTGAACTTACATAGTGTAGCTTTGAAGTGATGTTTGGAAATTGTAAACATTGGCTGTATTCGAAATAGCATACTACTCGCTTACTAAAACCATGACCTCACCAGCTCTCAACCTGCTTCAACCAGAGTTTCTAGTATACAGGTGGAGCTATCTTCATGGTGTACTGCATCCCATCATGCACCACTGCCTCACCAGCTCTCAGTCTTCTTCAGCCAGAGTTTCTAGTATACAGGTGGAGCTATCTTCATGGTGTACTGCATCCCATCATGCACCGCTGCCTCACCAGCTCTCAGCCTGCTTCAGCCAGAGAAAATGGCGGAGGGTAACACTGGGAAGCAAAACACAGCCAGCTCTGAGGTAAATGTGGGTGTAGTGATTGTAGTGGGGTGTGTGTTCATCAGAATGAGCCTCAGAAAGTTAAAAGATACAGGTCTGAAGATTAATAAAAGATGTACTCGCTTTAGAGGATCAGTTTTAGAGTGAAATAGCTGAGGGGAGCTAACAGCTAGGCTAGCCGTATCTCAGGGGAACTGGGCAGCGTTAGCAGCAGCTAGCTCTAAGCAGTGGATACAGTAATAACAGCTCTGAGGTAAATGTGGGTGTAGTGATTGTAGTTGGGTGTGTGTTTATCTGAATGAGCCTCAGAAAGTTAAATATACAGGTCTGAAGATTAATAAAAGATGAACTCGCTTTAGAGGATCAGTTTTAGAGTGAAATAGCTGAGGGTAGCTAACCGCTAGGCTAACCATATTTCAGCTGAACTGAGCAGCGTTAGCAGCAGCTAGCTCTAAACAGTGGGTACAGTAATAACAGCTCTGAGGTAAATGTGAGGTAACTGGTCATGTGACTATTAGTATACCACACTGTAGGTCAGAACTTGTTACTCTATTGTAAACCACACACAGGGGGCGTGTATAGTGTGTCATTTCCAATACAGTCTTTGTCAAACCAGCTGATCAAAATCAAGATTCATACTCAGCTATTTTGGAGACACTTAGCTGTGGAGTGCTGTTCATAACGACACCATCTGCCATAAAGTGTGACCTTTATAGTGAATGACGCTTACTGGAATAAATCTTTATGAACCTTTATGTAGGGTCATGTCAATTGTCATATGAACAGTACCCTGCAGTAAAGCCTTCCAGCTATTTCATCATTGACCGAATTGGTTTAAGCGATTAGATGTTGCGGCCCTATGTATGGCACCGTTGGCACTTGGACCCCTAATGAACTGAGGTGTTATAGAAGCACACACACACACGTCCTGAACAGTAGCTCTATTTAATAAAGACATTAACATGAAGTTTACGAACAAGGATGAACATCATGAACCCCCCCCCTCTCTGTCTCTCTCCAAAGCAATGCACCACTTACATATCTTCCTTTATCAATAACATTAACATTCTGTTTTTTTACACTCTAATGTTTCTTTATATTTTCTGTAAACTCCATTATTTTGTCCGAGATACATTTATCGCAACTTTTCATCGATGAGAAACCGATACTGTGTAGTATCAAATGGTTCAATTTAATCATCACTGTACACTGTTTTATGCCAAAACAAATTGTTTTTATTTATAAACATAGTTTTATTGCCTAAAGCGTTGAGTCCTTGGAGTCTTTTTCCTGAGTCAGCTCTCACATGTGTCTGCCGTCTCTGTAGGCTGGTATCAGGTAAGTGCGGATGGGATGGAGGAACTCCATACTGGCTCATTTAGATGCATAGATAACTTTAGGCTTCTGGTATCTAACAGTATTGTGGTCTGAGGCTCTCAGCTATTTTAAAGGGGCATTCTGCCTTAAAACTACCATTAAATATCTTATTTGTTGTGTTATGTAATATTTTGTGGGTCAACATTGTACCATGGCCACCATCGATTTGACAAGTTTATCGATCAATAAGCTTATATCCATCAGTAATCTCTCACTATAAGATCCAGCATGCATTGATAAACTATGAAACCCATTTTCCACCACTAGAGAAATAAAACTGTAGCTATTAAGTCATAATCATGAATTTTCCCAACATTATGACTTTGTATTTAATAATTCTGACAATTTTATCTCAATTATTTATTATTATTAATAATAATTAATGCATCAAACACTGGGGATTATAAGACATACGTCTTAATTAGTCTAGTACAATATAACACTCATACTTATGAGAAATTCAGAATTTCCTTTCCATCAGTGTTCTCACACTACATGCTCTGGTAACTTATGGAAACCCATTTCTGCCACTGGAGACCACAGTATAGCCATTTAGTCATAGTTTTATTATAATCACATATGATTTTTTTATATACAATAAATAAATAATAAGAATTCTGTTATTATGACCTTTTCTGTGATTAAGATTTCATATTTGTGACAATTGGATTTCATAATTTTGGCTTAATATCATAACAGTTACTTAATACACCAAACACTAGGACTAATATGAGTTATAATTTGTCATAACACTTATTCTGAGAAATGTCTTATCCATCAGTACTCTCTCAGGACATGCACTGGTAACTTATAGAAGCCTTTTTCTGCTACTGGAGTAAATAAATATAGCCATTTATGTATAATGATGAAAAACTTTTCCATAACTATGACATTGTATCTCATAATTAAAACAATTTTAATTACTAGTGACATAATATCTTATACTACTTACTCAATATCTCATACTGTGATCTAATGAGAACGTACGCCAGGTAGAGCATAATTATTAGGAAGTACATTACGTCATAATTAGAAAAAAAAAAATAAAGTCGGAATTATGAGATGTCATTATGATATGGTAAGTCACTATTAATGAGATGCTACTAAAGTAAATCGTGATCATACTTGTGAGATATTAAGTGATCACCATGAGACAGTAACTCAGTGATGAGGCTGTAAATCATGATTATGTATATAGTGAGTCACTATTATAAGATACTGTAATTTTTAGGGTGTAGCACATAATTATGAGCTATTGCATCAAAACTATGAGATGATAAATCAAACTTATGGAAAACTGTCTCAGTATTGTGACTTTCCTTTCTTGAGTTTTGTTCTGCATAGATATACACAAACAAACAAGAAATACACACAATATATGAATGTATACACACAGTATATACACAAAAAAATATGTATATATTTATATAAATATATACACACACAATCGTGTCAATTATATATAATTTTATATATCATTATATTATTAATTGTTTATTAATAGTTTTAGATTTAATTCAGTATAAACTTTCTGTATCGATGTACAGTCTTACATAAGAATATCGCGATGTATCGATGACTCGGTCATTTTTTCCCCCACCCGCTGATTCTGCACGCATCGCGTTGTTGTTGCAGCAGTACAGTCAGAGCGGATAGAGCTTCTGGGGAGAGGCAGGGTTGCCAGATCGGGCGGTTGTACTCTGGCAACCCGGGCTGGGGAGCGGTCGGACATCTTGATGAGGATGAGCTGCTGAGAGCCCGCAGTGTGACCATAGAGCTCAGCCTCAATAACAGCGAGGAGATTACATCCAGTGCTCTTTTCCGGGCACACCTAGACAGCTGTTGGTGAGTTTAAGAGTCTGTTTTAGCTGTTAACTCGAATTAAAAGGTCGGCGAACGAAAATTCGTGACACGAACTGAAATGGGAAAAGCGGACGCGGAGCTTTAGCTTAGCCGCGACTAGCCTGGAGAGCTAATACAGCTAGCGAATATGTTAGGAGACTGAAGTCAGCTTTCTATTCTAACCAGCCGTTCCACCTTAAATGGTGCAGCAGTTACGTTCTGGCGCATGTAACTGCTGCACCATTTAAGGTGGAACGGAAAATTAGAATGAGAGACTTCCAACTTCGGAACATTTTGGCAGAAATGTGTATATATATGTAAGCGGACAGTCTATAAAAACATATTTAATGGTTTAAATGACCCGTTTTTACCTCAGATAAAACCAAGAACAGCGGTGCCAAAATCGTGACACGAACTGGTTAGCTTAGCATATTTTAGCATAGCCAGAAATGATGGCCACTGAATTTAACCACATTTAAAGCACCGGGTTTGTTTCAAAATGCCGGTTAATTTGATGATTCGGTGACTTGGACGTGGAAATTATTTTTGAGTTCTATATCATTTAACCAAAAACTGGGTTTTTCCATTGAGTGGCAGTTGGCTAACTGGCTGGCTAGCTAGCTAGCTAGCAAGCTAGTCATCAGTAGGGTTCAACAAATGTACGGTGATAATTATGTATTTTCTGCTGTAACACGTCTAATTTAAGTCATTAACTAATTACCAAACGCGCAATGAGGTTTCAAATTGGCTGGATATTTGTTAAAGTGTGCTTTGTATGGCTGGGCTGTCATAATACAGCACCGCCTGACCGTCGCAGTGGCGCTGGTCGACATGTTGGATGCTGCAGATCTTTGAAATAGTGTATGCAGAAATCAGAAATGCAGCTTTAAGTGCAGTTATTTAATGTATTTTGAGTTCGCTTACAGTTTACAGGTGCTAACCAGCGATGCAGTCTGTTGTCTTCACTGTGACCTGACCTGATACTCCCAGTATATTGATTAGTATCTGCTAGTCAATGCATTATGTCACTGAAAACCCAGTGTGAAATTTCTGGCTGCATCCTAGTTAGTGGTTATGGAGGTTATAATTATGTCTATGGAGGTAGCGTATAGCTGTAAGGGTGGCACACGTTGACATTTGTATAACCTGCACACTTCCCAGTTTTGTCCGATATAGGGAATTCGAATTTGCCCACCGTTTAACCCAAAGTGAAACACCCATATACATGTGCACACACAAATAGTGGGTAGTAGTGTGCCCACCCTTGCCCATGGGCACTTTAGACACATCCTTTCAGGAGTCAGACCACTGACCCTCTGGTCACAAGGCCGGTTCCTTAACCTCCACTCCACGACTGCCTCTCAAAGTCCCACGGGAACGCAGACCTCGGGCGCACACTATAATTTCAGAACATGTTGTATGTAATTACTTGAGTTAAGCTTTTAGTTAGCTGGTTTCTCAGAATTCATACATACAGGTACATGTAGATGGTCAGGTGTCACCGGGATGCAGGGGTCAAGGCCAGGCAAGGATTCATTTGAGCGCCTTTAATCCCAGTAATTACACACAACAGGGTCTAAAATTGAGGTGTGCACTACAGCAGTGTTTCTCAACACTGGTCCTGGAGGAACCTTGGCCTGCACTGGTCCTGGAGGCACCCTGGCCTGCACATTTTAGTGCTGTCCCTCCTCCCATCACACCTGATTCAATTCATCAGCTCATTAACGAGCCCTGACAGAGTTGCAGGAGGGGTGTTGAAGCAGGGAAACACTGCACTAGAGGTTCCCATTCCTGAGGGACTCCCACCACAGTGCTGTGTGGGGGCTGTTTAACCAGTCCAGGGCATGTGGGAGTAGGACAACATCTTCAAAATGGCAACTTTACAGGAGAGGCCCAAAACCTAATTTAATTTGATTGGAAATCAATGGAACCAGACTTTCTTCCAAGCCAATTTTGGGCCATTCTTGTTGGTCTGTTCATCATGAATGTTTTTTACACAGTGCAAACAGAAACCTGTGTGGTCAAATGATGAATAAAAGTAAACAACAACATACATTGTCAATACACATGTAGAAAAAAATCCCACAAATTAATAAATACATTGAATTAATTGATTGTGATCATGTAGCATTCATAATAAAGAGTAATCAGTAAGATTGTATTAAACTCGGGCTGAGTAATTATGATGTAGCCAGTCAGATGAACAACAGCTGAACTGCATTGTTGTGCCACAGAAATGGTGGAGCCTTTAGACGATCAATCGGCTTCAGCTGTGAACAGCACTTTAGAGAAAGGCCAGTACACCATATAATTAAGCCCACTAAAGGCAAATCTGACATGCGGCAGCTGTTATTAGTCTTGATTATTTCAGGAGAAAATCCTTTATTTGATAAAGTAGCTGATGATAGCTGAACATTTGATAGAAATATGACTACTAATCAGTGAAGCTTAAAACACTGACGCCTTTCGTGGTTTATTAGTGACCATGGAATTGTTTGTTCTTAGCCACGCGTCCTTGTTGTCTCGTAGCTGTTTTCGCTCTTCTCAAGAGCATTAACTCTACCAGGTGTATTTTTAGGCCTTCCTAAAAGGAGAGGATTACTGAGGGGCTCACAGGAGGAGCTTTTGCTTTCCTTCATTATTGATGGGTGTTTAAATCAATGGTCTGCCACACTTCTGTGATGCAGGAATAGGTTTTAATCATGATTTTTATTAATTAGCTGTAGTTACTGCAGTGGATGTAACGACACAGAGTTATTGTATTAAAATAGATCATTGCATCATGATTACTATAATCAATCCACCGCCCACATCATACCTGCTCTGTGGTGGTCCTGTGGGGGTCCTGACCATTAAAGAACAGGGTAATACAGTATACAGAAAAACAGATGGACTACAGCCTGGAACTGTACACCTACAGAGTGTCCTGTATGGTCAGTGGAGCTGCTACAGTGGGCAGTGAGTGTAGATACAAGGAGGTGTTTTTGATACATGCCTGTATATTATAGCTGTCCAGAGAAAACCATGTATCTCTGTACCGTTATATTGTCTCACCAAAGCAATATAGGAAAGTGTTATCGCAGATCACAGATACACTTCGCACTCTCTTTCAAGACTCTTCCGTTTAAACCACTGTAATCAGAACTAAGCATCTGGGGGCATCGTATTAGAGTGAAGTGGGTGGGGCTTATGCTGTAGATAAATAAATAGTTGTAACTTAAAATAAAAAAGGTCCAACGTCATTTAGCTTTGCTGCCTTTGTGCGTCTCTGTCTGCAGTGCATCAGAAAGTAGCCCGTACCAAGCTCAATAGTTGATGTAAATGCAAATAGATGCTGGAAATAGCACCGCGCTGTTATGACGTGGCAGACTTATGACTGGGTTGATGTGGCTTCCGTGGCTTTCGTGCTAATGGCCTCATGGTGCTGATGGTTTCAGGTTGTTGTGTATCTGTAACCTTGTTTTATTTCTTCCTTCCAGTTTTCCCACCATGGCCAGCGAACACTAAGAAAGAGCCGCCACCATGATCGGAGGACTTTTCATCTACAACCATAAGGGCGAGGTGCTGATCTCCCGCGTGTACCGTGATGACATAGGGTAAGAGCCGCTCAATCCGTCAGCATCTGATTTACGGCAGGACTGGAGGATGTGCCAGGTTTAAGGGGACAGCGCACAGGGTTTGTGGTTTGGGTGTGGTGAAAAGGGAAGGAAGATAGCCGCTAGAGGTTTGTGTGACCGTGTGATCTGCTGTGTTGTCCAGTATTTGTTTTTGTTTAATTGCTTTTAAGCACCACATCCATTTCAACCTACAGTCGTACCTGGGTTTGCTTCAAGTCAGGGGTTTAACCAACTGCATTGAGATGTGAAATTATGTCTTAGGATATTCTAATTAAATTGGTTATCAAGGTTACTTCCTTCTGTTTCGGTCAGGTGCTTAGGTTATACTGATTCTGGTTTTAATATTTTTTTTAATTTAACATGGAGGATTAAAGCATGTGAGGAAACCAACCAGGAACATGAATTATAATATTAAGTCTTTGTCCACTGTTTTCTAAACCAATCCCATTTCTCCACCACACATTCTGCAGCAGAAAAAAAACCCATGCTAGCTGTTACAGTAATCTTTAACCACGTTCAGCCACATACCCATTGGAGCTCGATTTATTGTAGCCAGAGATAATGCTAAATGAATGATTTCTACTAAGGATTGTAGCCAGTGTTTTTGAGTTTGTTCGTCCAAAGATTTGACAAAGTTTCTACCTTTTTATTTATTTTATGGCATTTGTAAACCATTACAAATGTGTTAGATTTCTCTGAAATGCTCATCCAGGTGGCACTTGTACCTGTTGCACATAAAATATAAATATTCTAAATATTAAATGTTAGAAATATTAATGTATCGGCATCAGCAGACGAAAACGGCCCACACTTCACATGTCTGTATATCGTGGCTCATTGTTTCACACCTGAGAGCCGTTAACACACAGAACATGATGTGAAAAAATGTCATGAAAATGTGAAATATTTAAAATATTTTCTTTGTCGTAGCCAATAACACCAGACTTGGTGCTGTAGAAGTTGTTTTCAGAGATTCTGGTCCTTTTAGCCATTGTAGAAAAGTTCTATTTGCTGTAAAACAGCTGCACCACCAACCTCGTCGAGGTGCGCATGTGTGGTCAGTGAGTCATCATCGTTTGAAGAAAACAAACAGAAAGCAAGTGCCACGTTTTCACCATCCGAACAAGCCGTTTTGGTTAGTTACAAGCCCAGGAACCAGTGACACACTGGGTCAAACCACTGAACTGCCTAGGGTTTAATTAGGCTATCCCGCCCCCGGCTGTAACCATGTTGTGTGTCGTGAGAAAGAACCTAAGTAGAGGTGTGTGTCTAAAACTGGTTGGGCCCACTGAGAGACCAATTCGCCAGAAGTCCGATTCTTCAAATCACCCTGAAAGCAGGAGGCAGCTCAGTCTTTTGAGTACGTGGTTGGCTAGCTCAAGCTGTATTCATAGGAGCGTTCAGGTTTTATACGTTGATGGAAGGATGTCCACAGAAGAGAGCAAAACCTAAGGAGAGAGCTATCCTCTCTTTGAAAGATTCGGCCGTGCAGCATTCAAAGCACCACCGTTTCCCGCCGTTACACCAGCTGGCCATTTCCGGCTGAGCCCACAGTTTATAAGACCCCAGTGATTGGTGACCCCATGTGGTCCAATGTGAAAATCAGTATCTGCCCCTAGCCAGTAACTTTCCCTAAGAGTGTGCAAGAGACTTGAGTTTTACTTCCCTCCAATTAAATCACACCAAATCAAAACGTGTTTAGTGTTTGATGGCTTTAAGGGACTTTTGAGCTTCTAGTGGAGCAAAAGTGTATTGACATGAGCTGTTTAAAAGCCCTTCACATCCAAAATCATATTACCATGTAACGCTCTGCTACCCCACAGGAAGATCTACACCGCCAACATCATCATTGAGCGTTTAGATGCTTTCTTTTTTGTGATTATATGATCCAGAGTTTTTGCTGATTTCAGCCTGATATTGTGATAATATAAAAATGCATTCAGCTACATTGGTTTTGGGAAACTGGAATTGGTTGTAATCTGATTGTGGATTTTTGTTTTTTTCTTGAATTTCTTCCATTGCTTTGGCCAAAATGAATTCTTCAGTTTTAAACCATAGTGAATGAATAGTGGTGGAATTTTAGGGATGTGGATTTTATGATGCACTTGTTGTGACAAAGATTTGTGGACACAAGGGGTGGATGATATGTCAAAACGATAAGATTGCGATACTGAAAGATTTTTTCCTGATACACAATCTTTTCCCCAGCATTTTTGGAAGTTGCAACCAACAAAAAAATATAAATATAATAATTTTTAATACACGTTTTGCATGAATATCCAAAGACATGGGTCTGTTTATGCTCATGCGCAGGTGTTCAGTGTTCTTTATGTACTGATGTAAATGGTATTGTGATGTCATGTGATGTCATCATATTTATGGTCACCCTTATTGGGCAGCTGTGTCTCTCATTTGGAAAATTGATAAGCTCAACAGCATGCTGACTGCAGCATCCTCTCTCTGAGGTGGCGTTACCACCCCTACACACACACACACACACACACACACACACACACACACACACACACACACACACACCTTTCCCGTTCCTCCATGACAGCAGGATCAGAGAAGCTCGTATTGATTCATTTGGACTTCTGTGTTTCTTTAGATTAGATTGAAAGTTGTGTTAAAAGTTTCACGCACAACAAAATTAGATGTTCTCAAAGGCTCAGACACAGACTGTTCAAAGCAGCGTTGTCATGGTTACCGTGGGTCTGTAAATCGCTGCCTGTCGCAGAGCAGGGAAGCTTGTGCGGATGAGTGAGTCACTAGCGTACGCCTAACCGAGCAGGGCTGGAAGAGAGGAGAAGCTCGGAGGGCGAGACAAGAGAAGATGGCCAAGGCTGTACCGATACCAGAGCTTGAATTAGAGTTTTGATACAAAGAGTAGCATCTCGGTGTTTGTTAAAATGATACTGTGGCAAAAAACTACCACTTAATAATAATAATAATAATAACAATAAGCTTTATTTGTATAGCAACTTAACCCTAACTTCATGCTTTTAAAAGAGGGTAGACCATGTACCCCCCAAAAATATACATTAAGGAGATTGGCAGTCACCTAAAAAGAGAGCAAAACAATTAACTGAAGATAAAATAAAAACAGAAATATAGATAATGAATATGTAACAATAATAATTAATAATAGTAAAAATAATAATCAGAGACATACATAGAAAGCAAAATTCATAATATGAAAAAAGTTAAGTAAAATAAAGATAAACAAAAGGAAAAAAATAAGATTATACCCATAAAATAACAAAATATTATGGAATAAAATAACAGGAAAATGTGATTTGTAATAACAGCAAGTACAATCAGTAAAATAAAATCATAAGAATCTATGGTATGTTCCGAATGGATAAAAGTGGATGGCACCTGTGGAGGGTTGATTGGTGTAGATAAATAAGACCTCATGTTTAACTCCTACCTTTACATTTAGACATGCTAATGAGAATTTTTTTTTTTTTTTAACCAGTCAGGTCAAATGATCACCTCAGTGTGATTCACCCACAGACAGAATACAGTGTGAACAGTTCACCTGTGTAGAAAAACGGGCTGGCTATAAAGAGAGTTTTAAAAGGCACTGAGGTTTTGATGCATGGACGATATTACAAAAATGTAGAGATTTATTTTTTTAAACTGGACTCTTATAAATTGGAGCAAAGTAGCAACGCATGAATCAAATACTTTCTAAAACTAGTCCTAGGATTGGTAGACAATTTCATACACTGTGCTGTTAACCACTGTGACATACTGTACAGACCAGGCAAGTGCTTAGACTAGCAATTGATGACATCTCCTGATGACCGTGGTAAGTTCAGAGAACACAGTAACATCACTGATCACAGTAACAGTAAATATAGCCCACCTCTGCATTGCGCAGTACTGTCCTGGTCTGTTACAGTAAAGCACAGTCCAGTCTAAGACTGGCAATCATTTACTTTATTGGGCTCAGAATGCTGCCACTACTTATACGAAGACACAACCATAGGCAGTATTTCAAAATGTTATCTACACTGTAAACTGAAGTAACTGAAGGTATGTGGGAGAAACAGCTGTATAGACGATGTGAGTGATGTAATTACAAGGTGTGTAGGGCGAGGACCACCCCAGTGCCATCCGAAGCTGTATCGTTCATTCTTAGGTCTAAAGTTTAGTCATCGTAAATGTTTTAACACAGAAAGAACGTTTATGTGGATCATAAAAGTAGGTTTTTAACACTGAACACTGAAATACTCCCATCATTCCACATATGTAATTATTAAACATGTGGCTGAAGGCCCAGTCCCATTTCTTATTTTTACCCCTACCCCTTTCGAGTGTAACCCTCGCTCTTGAAACTGAGTTACAAGGGGTAGTGCTTGAAATCTTCCCTCTATGAAATGGGACAACCTTTCCAGAACGGGGTATGTGATCAGGTTTCGTCAGCAGACTTCAGTTTTACGCGTCAACGAGTCACCGAATAAACGAGCACATCCAAAACTACGAGACTTCATTAACGGGCTGCTAGCGGTGCTCTCCTCACTGCTTTAATACTTTAAGGGCATCATATGACTATAAAGAGGCGGATGACCATCATTTTTTATCTCCACAAGGAATTCATCAGTGATATGAAGCTGAGCTTAATTGCCCGTTCCACCTTAAAGCAACCTCAGGTACCAGAGCGTAACTGCTGCACCATTTAAGGTGGAATGGGAATTTTTGCTAGGTAGCGCCGAGAAATCATCGGTGGGATTGGGCCAAAAAGAATGGGGGGAAAAAGACTTGTGACAGGAGATTCGCTGGTTCTGTTTGAGAACCCCTGAACTAGAGCAGTAAGGAAGGAACAGGACTGTCTGTCCTGTAGTGGGATCCAAATTGACACTGGTGCATCAGACCAAATTTTGGGGGTTGTGGGCTTCAGTTCGACTTTATTTTATATATATATTTTTTTATAACATTATATAAATGTATGTAACATTATATAATATATAATAACATTATATTATGTATGTTTTATAACATTTATATGTAACATTTATACAGGATTGTACAGTATAATAAAACATTTCTTCAGTGCAGTCATTAAAAAAATTGATAAATACTCAGTACAGTCAATAGTAATTCAGTGTATGTCAGAATGTTAGAATACTAGGACCGAGGTCAGCAGTTAGCATATACAGTAGCACGAAATACAGCTTAGTGTTAAGTGTCCATATAGAAAAGTACAGTATGTTGAGGTAGCCAGGTGTGCAGTTACATAAAGTATGGTTGTAAACAGTAGATGAATATATAATAGTGTGCTGTGCATGTAGTGAGAATAGCAGCTCCATGCTCTGATGTTCCAGTATAGAGGTCTAGGTTGAAGGTAGTAAATGAGCTGCTCTTATTTCCTGTATGAAGACACATTAACAGCGTATGACTGTACTTCTGTTGTCATTTTCAGTTCTCAGTAGGATGTACATAAACCGGAACCATCTGAGTCAACAGACCAGACCTGCATTAGTTTGTATAATGGAGCTGCAGCCTGTAAACATGCTTAGCTGTCTCTAATTTTGAGTGTTCAGTTGGCTGTACACAGAGTGGGTGTGAGTCACTTTGGCTAACTAGATAACCTGATAAGAGTTTACTGTGTGTTCAGTTTCAAACATGCACTTTGGATCTTGTCCAACTTCAGTGTTTGTGTTCCTCTTTTTAGTTCAGATTATGCCAGGAAATCTACTACTACTACAACCCCTACTACCACCCCTACTACCTCTACTGCTGCTACTGTTACTACCTCTACTGCTGCTACTACTAGCCCTACTATCAGCCTATTACCTCTACTGCTACTACTATTACTACCTCTACTGCTACTACTTCTACTACCAGCCCTACTACCTTTATTACTACTATCAGCCCTACTACCTCTATTGCTACTACTAGCCCTACTATCAGCCCTACTACCTCTACTACTACTACCACCCCTACTACCTCTACTGCTACTACTACTAGCCCTACTATCAGCCCTACTACCTCTACTACTACTACCACCCCTACTACCTCTACTGCTACTACTACTAGCCCTACTATCAGCCCTACTACGTCTACTACTACTACCACCCCTACTACCTCTACTGCTACTACTGTTACTACCTCTACTGCTACTACTTCTACTACTAGCCCTACTATCAGCCCTACTACCTTTATTACCTCTGTCAGCCCTACTACCTCTATTACTACTACTAGACCTACTTTCAGCCCTACTACCTCTACTACTGCTACCACCTCTACTACTACTGCTACCACCCCTACTACCTCTACTGCTGCTACTACTACTACTAGCCCTACTATCAGCCCTACTACGTCTACTATCACTACTACCACCCCTACTACCTCTACTGCTACTACTATTACTACCTCTACTTCTACTACTAGCCCTACTATCAGCCCTACTACCTTTATTACTACTATCAGCCCTACTACCTCTATTGCTACTACTAGCCATACTGTCAGCCCTACTACCTCTACTGCTACTACTACTAGCCCTACTATCAGCCCTACTACCTCTACTACTACTACTACTACTACTACTACTACTACTACTACCACCCCTACTACCTCTACTGCTACTACTGCTAGCCCTAATATCAGCCATACTACCTCTACTACTACAACCCCTACTACCTTTACTGCTGCTACTATTACTACCTCTACTGCTCCTACTTCTACTACTAGCCCTACTATCAGCCCTACTACCTTTACTTCTACTACTCTACTACTACTACTAGCCCTACTATCACCCCTACTACCTCTACTACTACTACTACTACTACCACCACCACGACCCCTACTACTACTACTACCATCCCTACTACCACTACCATTACTACTACCACTACTACTACTGTTGCTGTGTGTGTATGTATAATAATAATAATGACAATATAAAGTAATTTAAAAATATAAAGTAATGAAAGGTTTAAGGCTGTGTAAGTTATGGGGAGTTGGAGATCTCTCTGGTGGAAGTGTGTAATTGCATGCAGTGTGTAGAAGGTTTGGATCATGGGCTGCCCCATAGACCCTTTTCTGAGAGGATTGAAAAATAATTAAAAGAGGACCCCGTCAAAGCTTACTAAAGGACGTGTCTTGTGAATGTTGATGTGATTGAATTATAGTATTTATTTTAAGATCATTCGAAGCCTAAACATCAAGCCAGATCTCGTTTTTGAGCCTGGGTATGTGATGTTAATATGTATAGACCTGTGATGTGGTGTGAAAAACCCTGTGACATGAGAACCATGACCTGTAAATGATTTCAGGCCTTACAAGGCGACTCACAGCAACACTCAAGATATTTTTTTGCTCACCTATCGTACGTGTTTCCGTTTTTGTTTTTTTGCAGGAGAAACGCGGTGGATGCGTTCCGGGTGAACGTCATTCATGCGCGGCAGCAGGTTCGCTCCCCCGTCACCAACATCGCCCGCACCAGCTTCTTCCACGTCAAGCGCTCAAACATCTGGCTGGCTGCCGTGACCAAGCAGAATGTCAACGCAGCCATGGTGTTTGAGTTCCTCTACAAGATGTGTGATGTTATGACCGCTTACTTTGGCAAGATCAGCGAGGAGAACATCAAGAACAACTTTGTGTTGATCTACGAGCTGCTGGATGGTAAAAAAACTAAGTTATTCATCCATTTCTTTTTTCAATCATTCAACTCAAGTGTCATTGCCCTTAGCATAAGAGATACTGATGCTGCCATTCAAACCCAATGTTTATTGTTGACTGTGGTCTATTGGAGATGCTGTCTCTCTTTCTCTTCATGTTGCTTTTTCCCCAGCTTATTCCTACCATCCATCATCCCAGCAGTGTGCTTCTCTCCCTCTGACCGAGGCTGGGCTTTCTGTCGTGCTGTTGTTTTTTTAGGTTTTGATTTTTATGATTTGTAGATGAGAAAATCAAAGCCTAAAGAAAATACTGCACCGACAGTGCAGCGTCTCAGGACTGATCTTAACCAGACTGCTTGGACTGATCTTAACCTGAAGAGTGTTTAATGACAGTGGTGTTTAGTGACCTTCCGTGTGTCAGGTGATTGACTCTTCTCTTGCTTGATCGTTTTACCACTACTATAGAGATCTTGGACTTTGGTTACCCCCAGAACTCTGAGACTGGAGCGCTGAAGACCTTCATCACTCAACAGGGCATAAAGAGTCAGGTGAGTGCCGTGAGACAGATAAGCGCTTCTTGTTTCTTGTTGCCCAAGTTTAAAATGATGGTTTAGACAAGAATCTAGTTTACACATCTATTCTCCAAGATATAGTTGATCAGCCACAACATGTTTAGTTTCTGACCTTTCAGTTTGCCCCTGGCGCTAAGAGGCTAGCATAACAAATGCTTCATGCTGGGTACTATTACGCTTTTCAAGGTTTAGGAGTTAAGAGCACAGAGGAACAAGCGGTTGCACTGTAAAATTAAATTCCTCCTCTGCACCAACTCCCAGACAACAATACCAACAGTTACAGTGTAAATAGCTGTGTCCGGTGCTATTGTCCAGTTTGCCTAGATAACAGTACATCATACTGTCAGAGTGTCATAGTGTCAGAAACCATATAATTCATCTCAAAAAGATTTTCTTAACACGATTTGGAGGCATAATATCTGATTTAAACATATAATTAGCACCTTTGTAATCACTGGGGTTTAATCTCCTAATGCTTGTTGGCCACGTTAGCTTCAGCGCCTTGGTGCCAAACTAAAACAGTGGGCTGGACACTAACCATGCTTCGACTGAAGGACTACATTTGGTGTAGGCCAAATAAATCTTTGGCTGATTTATTGCTTGCAGTATTAGTTAGTGCTGCAGCTAAGTTTTATTTCCTGAAATTCTGACCATTGTTTTCTTAAATATTCCATATTTGTGAAGCTTGAGACACGTTCTTTTGGTCGTTGTTGATGTAACGTTTAGGTATTAACTGAACTCAGTACTACAGCATCACTGATAAACTATTGGCGTCATAGCCAGTATAATGAAATGTTATTCTGGTGGAGTCTACCCAATCTGGCAACCCTGACCAGCATGTAGAGACTGTTGGCACGTGTCGGGAGAGCAGGGGATGCAGTGTCTTTATAAAAACATTGCCCAACTGTGAGTCACACCAAAAACACTTTATACTGGAGCACAAATGAAAGTTTGGTTTAGCTCCGGACGAGTAGCTCACAAATTTCAGTAGCCTTTAGCTGTATAAACAAAGCCTTCTTTCCTTTCAGACTGATGGGAGAACTGAAGTGCTTGCCTTCATGAAACAGATGAAAGTCCCTGTTATTCAAACAGTGTTTCCATTTTTTTTAAATTCCAAGTCCAAATGATTAAATTTTAAATTTAAGTGCTGACAAACATTACAGTCCATGTTTTCTTCATCTGTGTACATCAGTGAGCCTAGTTTGGTGGTGTTTGTTTTGTGTTTAGTATCATTGAAATAGCCATCTGGTATATCAGCTCTACTTTCTGTGGTAACTGTTCCGCAGCCTAATTACTTTTGGCCGAGTTGTGATGTTGGTGTGAATTAGAATTTCCGTTCAGCTTCCCAGCAATGACGAAACCAGGTTACGTATGTTTGTGAAAGTGTTTGAAATGACCTACAAAACTTTGAATTTGATAGTCACTATAAATTGACGGCCCTGAAAGAAAGAAATGAAATAATTTGATTTATTAATGTGTGTTTGTTTTTCTTCCTCATTGCCTCCTTTGTCCACCTTCGCTGCTGCCTTCCAGCATCATGTAAGTATGAACGTGTTGGATCTGCTTTTACTCTGCTATAACTAAACAAGGAAATGTCAAACATGTGTTCTGACTTCACTTCTGGCCTCCAGACAAAAGAGGAACAGTCGCAGATCACCAGTCAGGTGACTGGACAGATCGGCTGGAGGCGTGAGGGTATCAAGTACCGCCGCAATGAGCTCTTCCTGGATGTTCTGGAGAGTGTTAATCTGCTGATGTCGCCACAAGGTAACACTCCTCTACTACTGAAGTAGAACAGCAGGCCGCTGCTCGGAATAGTTTGGCTTTCTTATGAGCTTTAATATTAATTCCCCTTTTTTCTTTTCATTCTGTTTGAACGCTCCAGCTCTTCTTTTCTTTGTGTGAACATTTCATAAATAATAGCAGTTCCTAAATCAGCCCAAAGTCTCATTACGTAGTGTGTGTTTTAAAGTTTAGAAGGGCAGTTTAGGGCTGCTCAAAGTTGCCCACTTCACTTAGCCAGTTAGAAAATGTGTTTTTCCAGATACAGATTTTTATTTTCTTTATTTTTAGCTTTTCTATATTTTAGCTTTTTTATATTATTTATTTTTAGCTATTATTTCTTGAAATGCAGATGCGTTTTAGATTATTCTTGAGCTAAAGGAGTGTACAAGCATTGATGGCACATGGACCTTAGGCTATAGTGACCCCTTTTGTGTAAAAATATCGTTTCACTGAGTTTATATGCAAGTAACTCTAGATCAGTGTCAGTATTTGAAGGATACACATACATCATGCGAAAGCATAAGACTACCAAGCTGTTTTCTAGCTGGTTCAATTTTTGACCCTTTGCCCACTAAAGATGATATTCTAATGTCCCCCAAGACCAAAAACCTGAAACTTTCTTAAGCTCCACCTTAAAAATAGCCATGTAATTTTAAAGATGTGAAATAATGAGAGCACGGCAGCGCGAACTAGAGTAAACTGAACAAATGTATGTGTGCTGTGCCACAGGTCAGGTACTGAGCGCTCATGTCTCGGGCCGTGTGGTCATGAAGAGTTACCTGAGCGGAATGCCCGAGTGCAAGTTCGGCATGAACGACAAGATCGTCATAGACAAGCAGGGTAAAGGGGGCACCACTGACGAAGCAGGCAAGAGGTGAGGTTCTGGAACCGTGTTCTAATGCTTTACTGGTTTACATCCTGCCTGGGGTGTATTTGTGAAAGAACATAAGAACTGAGTTTTGATTGAATTTTAGTGTTGGGAAATACTTGCAAACCACTGATAGAAAAGTCATTCAGATGTCCTAGTGTCTATTACAAAGGGTTAGGGAAATGCTCCTCAGGCCTTTATTGCGCTCCCTTAGAAACCTGCAGTTTGTACTTTGGCCACATGGTGGCATGAGGAAGGGCCCTGCAGCACTTGGTGGTTGTGGTTATATTTGAACAAAAACTGTAGCTTTGCATTCGTCACTGCTTTTCTTCCGTTTTAAGATCAGATTTTTTTGTATGCGTAATTTTTCTCTCCTAAAAGGTTCAGAAAACGTCCTAATCATGCTTTTTGTCA